>OX393557.1:20238512-20806012 GCA_947650365.1 Chamaelirium japonicum | reverse complement strand
AAGATCGATAAATATATGTGTCATCTCGTGCAACTCGTACTCCACCATCTCTTACGCGCTTTGTCCGATTCAGAATTATCACGCCTTCGAAGTGCGGCCTTTGTCTCCCGTAAGCGAACACTGTAATCCTTCTTCCAAGCAGCGAAACAGACCTTCAGCTTTCGAATATCTTCATACGGTTTCCGAAAGGAAACCGACCTCCCGAATTTCTCCTCGGTGAGGAACCCAGCATCGTCCACAAAGGCCTGACTGTGCTGATCGAACTCTTCTACTAGGCGGCTAACCGCATTCTTGGTGGCATCAGAATTTCTTGATAATCTAGCATCAGAGGCACAGGGTTGCATCGGGGATGTGACTTCGGGAGTGTGGATCTCAGCATACATGGTATCTTCGGAGTCAAAATAATAACGGTTTGATGATGCATGAAGGCCTACTAGTTCACTCGACATATCATCAGTAACAAGGCTCCTTTTTGCTGCGGCCAGACTCATCTGCAAACAGAATGCCAGAATCATTAATTATGCATGTGTTGAATATTCCATTTACAGGTGGAACATAATCCTATATAAAAGGGGTTATACTAATATAAGGAAGATAAACTATTAACTATATATGACTTTAAAAAAAGGGAAATTTAAATTATTCATACTCCAAAAATGTGTAATTAGCCCCCCGTCTCCCTATCGTTTCTCAATAGCTTACTCAGCGACCCTTTAATACCAACAATGCCCTTTTCTTTTGTACCCCAAACCTCAAAGCCCTTACTCAGCGTCTTTTGTACCCCCAACCCAACCCAAGGTCTGTTTGAACTTTCTTAGCCCAAGCCTAACCTGTCGGGTTGGCCGGGTTGTTCGGGGTGGGTTGACCGGCTTCAATATGGTAGAGGCGAAATCATTCGGGTTGGGCTCGGGTTGGGTTCAGGTTACCCCGCCCAAATTCGGGTTGGGTTCCGATTGGCCCGCCCAAGTTGTAGCCCTACGTCTGTCTTCAAGTACCAGCCCACTGCATGGGGTTTATTTAAGAGTGGGGTGTATTCAAGAGTGCATATAATTGGGGTATATTTAAGGGGGTATGTGTTTGATTGGGGTATAATCAAGTTGGAGCGGGCTATTTAACTGGGGTGTGTTGAAGGTGGGGTGTAAGGGGGAAGGGTATATTTGGGATAGGAATGGGGTATGAAAAAAAAAATTGGGGTGTGTTCAAGTTTGTTGGAAATGGGGGCTAATTACAGATTTTTTGGGTATGAATAAAATTTCCCTAAAAAAAAGGGTTATTTTGACTTTGCCCCCCCAAATTTTGCCTTGAATTAGACTTTACCCCCCATATTTTCATTAATTAGACTTTACCCCCCAAAACCAACTATTCCATTAGCTCACCATCTAAGGCCGCGTTTGGTAGTCGGAAAATTTCATTAAAGAAAATGAAAGTCTTTCCCCTCCCGAGGGGAAAGTCTTTCCCCCAACGAGTGGGAGGAAAGAGAATCCCCTCACTTTCTCCCCTATTACACTAATATGGGGATAATTTAGGTATAAAAGTTTTCTGATTCCTGTTCACTTTCCGGGCTACCAAACACGTCTAACATTACTTAAGGGAGGGAATCCTCTCCCTCTCCCATCACTTTCCGACTACCAAACGGAGCCTAAGAGAAAGGGTAGCTGACGGAAAAGAAATAAAATTTTGGGGGATGAGATGACGGAACAGTTAGTTTTGGGGGGTAAAGTCTAATTCAAGGCAAAATTTGGGGGGCAAAGTTAAAATAACCCTTAAAAAAATGTTCTGATCTTTGAGATACATGCAAATCATTTGTAGCTTTCACCAGAGATAGAGATTCATTGATTAGCTATGATCAGCAAAGGGGTTATTCAATTCCTTCATGTAGTTGAGCCAACCTCTCTAAACAAGCTAGTTTCAGCTAAGAAATTGGAAAGATGAGAAAATTCTGTACAGTCAGAAGTTAATTTCGAATAATTCCAGAACAAAGATAGCTCTGGAGAATGTAGACAAGAAACTTTGTTCATAGAAAGTTCCTTAGCTTCTGGCAAGTTCAACCATTAGAGAAATTCAGTCCAAGAAATTCACCTGCAAGGATGTCAACTGTATTTGCCACCTCTCCTCCATAGATTTCATTTTCGCCTCATGCACTAACCATCTTGTCTCATATTGCTGAAGTTGCCGTTGCAACAAGATGTTCTCCTCCTCCTTATGCCTCAGTGCTGCCTCTACCTGCAGAACCCTTCTCTGAAGTTCCTCCAAAACTGAAGGGCACACCTGAGGATGCTCCTTGTTCTCGTTCGTATCCTGCCATACAAAACAATTTTAGCAGCCATTCGCAAAGTATTGGTGCTGATCCTGAGCATATATATATATATATATGTATATATATATATATATATATATATATATATATATATATATATATATATATATATATATATATATATATATATATATATATATATATATGGGTCAGGATCTTGTGCCGTAAATTTTTGCCTTCAAGGTTATTTGATACCCTAGAGGATTTAGAATTTGCTGATTTTTTGTGGATGTAATCATCCCACCTCAGATAGAACATCCATAGAAAATCAGCACATTCTAAAACTTCTAAGGTCATCAAATATTACAAGCTTTATCCACCGTCCATTTTTATCCGTTAACTTTTATTATATATTTGATGCCCCTAGAAGTTTTAGAATGTGCTGAATTTTTGTGGATGTTCTATCTAAGGTGGAATGATTACATCCACAAAAAATTAGTACATTCTAAACACTCTAGGGCATCAAATCAAAATCAAAGGCAAAAATTTAAGGCACAGGTATATATATATATATATATGTTAGAAGATGGAGGCTAGGGTTTGGAGAGAATGGAATGAATCTATTGAGGGACTCAAGCACAGTATATATATACATCAATACATCTACAACCCGACCCGACTGTACATAAAACCCGACTCATCTCTATACATTAACACTCCCCCGCAAACTCATGATGGATAATATACCTAGAGTTTGCTGATAAAATGCCGGAAGTTGACAATCGTAAGGGACTTCGTGAGAAAATTAGCAGTCTGCTTCGATGATGGAATGAAGGGCAAGGAGATGGTGTGATCGAAAAACTCCCGGCGAACATAGTGACAGTCTACCTCGATATGCTTTGTCCACTCATGGAAAACCGGATTACTAGCAATCCAAATAGCACTCTGGTTATCACAAAAGAGAGGCGTGGGCCTGGATATCACAACTCCCAGGTCGAGTAGAAGGCGACAAAGCCAAACAATCACTGTGGTGGTGGAAGCCATAGCCCTGTATTCGGCTTCGGTGCTGGAGCGAGCAACAGACTCTTGTTTTTTGCTACGCCTTGAAATGAGGGAATCACCGAGGAACACACAATAGCCTGTAGTAGAACGACGAGTGGCTACATTTCCTGTCCAATCTGCATCAGAGTAGGCACGCAGCACCAACAGAGAGGTAGAGGGAAAAAGTAGTGAACAAGTGATGGTGCCTTGGAGATAGCGGATAATCCGAAGGACCGCTGCATAGTGAACAGAGAGAGTAGCCTGAACGAACTAACTGACAATGCCAACAGCATGGGCAATGTCTGGCCGGGTCATAGTGAGGTAAATAGCATCCCAACCAGCCTCTGGTAGCGAGAGACATCCTGGAGAGGCTCACCATCTGTAGAAAGGAGCTTAAATTGAGCTACATGGGTGTGTCAGCAGTGCGAGAGTCAGTGAGAGCAGCATTGATAAAGATGTCGGAGATGTACTTTGCTCGGAGATCAACAGTCCACGAGCTGATCGGGCAATCTCAACTCTCAAGGCCCAGAAAGTAGCGAAGAAAGCCCAGATCTTTCATCTCGAACTGATTCTGGAGGTGACGCTGAAGAGACGCTATGGTAGCACTGTCGTCCCCGGTGATGATCATGTCATCCACATAAAGAAGGAGAACTACAATACCCTGACTGAAGGAGCGAGTGAACAGGGCATAGTCAGAGTAGCGAAATTGCTCAAACCCGGCAGCCAAGACTGCATTGCGGAATTGCTCAAACCTGGCACGAGGGGCTTGCTTGAGCCCATAGATGGATCGGCGCAAACGATAGACGTGACCTGAAGGAGCAAGGACACCCGGTGGACAAGCCATGTATACCTCCTCTAAGAGATCATCGTGGAGAAAGGCGTTGGTTACATCCATCTGATGAAGAGACCACCCTCGAGCAGCTGCCACAGCTAGGAGGGTGCGAACGGTGGTCATCCGAGCAACTGAAGCAAGCGTCTCTTCGTAGTCAATCTCATACTCCTGGGAGAAACCACGAGCAACAAGGCGCACCTTGTGCCGCTCAATGGAACCATCAGGTCGAGTCTTGACCTTGAAGATCCATTTGCAGCTGATAGGCACCACGCCAGCGAGGCACAGAACCAAGTCCCATGTCTGAGTCCGCTGAAAAGTCTCAAGCTCGACTGTCATGACCTGTCGCCACTCTAGGTGTACAACTGCCTCACGGTACAATTGGAGCTCCCTGTGGGTGTGAAGAGTTGTGAGAAAGGCCTAGTAGGACGGAGAGTAGGAGGCAACAACAGAGTGTCCATAAATGTCAGGAGAAGCAAGAGTAAACGCAGAATAGCCAAACCTGTCAGGATAGTAGTCATATATGTCAAAAGGGTGATGTTCGCATGTAGGGTAACACCGAACAGGCCAGGATCCGCGACCGGGGAGGAGGGAACAGCTGCAGGTGAAGAGAAGGTACCAGCAGGAACCGACTTGGGGAGAGGAACGGTAAAGCAATGAACGTAGACACGCGTGACAGATAGAGGTGATGGAGGTGGCGGGGGAGAGGAAGGTGGTGGGGGAGGCGTGGGTGTGGGGGCAGAATACGACAGTAGAACGGGGATGTGAAGAGGTGGTAGAGGCGTGAAGGGTGACGCAGGTGGCGAGGAAAGATTCCGGGACTCAGGAAAAAATACGGGACATCTTCAACAAAAAAGACGTGACGAGAGACACAGATATGGCGAGCCAAGGGATCGTAGCACCGATAGCCCTTGTGCTCCCGACTGAGCCCCAAGTGAACACATATAACAGACCTAGCAGAGAGTTTGGTGCGCTCATGGGGAGGAAGGAGAATGAAGCACGTGCAGCCAAACGTGCGAAAAAGAGAATAGTCAGGTGAACTGAAGTGTTTGACTCATACGAAGTAGCACCGGAGAGAGCAGAGGACGGAGTGATATTGATGAGGTGGACAGCCGTCATGACAGCTTCAGCCCAGTAGGAGTGGAGAACAGAAGCAGAGAGAAGCAAGGCTTATGCTGTCTCAAGGACTGATGCAACATGATCAGCACCATCAGATCATTGCCGCATCTTCAGTTCGTCGCCAGATATCTTTTATTTCAGTCATTTTTATTTTATGCTTGGAACACATTATCCATATGGTACTTGTAGCCGTTTATTTCAGTTTTTGGCCCATTTTCTATGTTTTTGACCTAATTTCTGCACTTAGTATTAGTTATGTTCTTGCCCAATTCATGGGGGATGTCCATGATCTCATCCGAGGGCTTTTTGGATTGAATCCGGGTCTTCTCGGGTGAGTTTTCTGCATTTTATTAATAAAATCTGGGTGTGTGTTTGTAGGGTACCGACAGACGAGATTATGTCTCGAAACTGACGGTTAGATAGCAAAATAACTTAAAATTGATGATGTGGCATCAATTGGGCTTCAATTAGGGCTATATGGGCTTATCTTAAGCCCAAAGGGCCTTCCCATTGAGATGCCGCCCCCCCCCCCCTTCTCTCTTTTCCCATGAACCATCCGTCTGTCCCCCTTATCCGCGTGAAACCCAAGCCGCCCGACCCCTCTTTTGTCCCCTATCTCCTCTTTCTCTTCTCCCCCTTATTTATCTCCCTTTTTCCTTCCTTTCTTGGCCAATTGCATCCCCACCATTCCATCTTATTTCCTATTGATCTTGGCCATCTTAAAGGAAACCCTAGTTCTACAAAAAGGGAAAGATAGAAGAAGATTTCAGATTTTGATACTTGCTGAATTGTATGCTTCTTCGTGAGAGCTTCCGGGAGAGACGCATGTCCCCGACCCTCGCCGCATCCGTGACTTCGCCTCGCGAAGGACTTGGCTTGTTCTTCCGAAGGATCCGGCTTCTCTCGACGTCCGGCCTTGCTCTGTATGCGGGATCATCGGCGCATCCTCGCATCGACCCACGGCGGAAACCCCAGGCTCTATCTATCCGTTTATCTTATTTTCCTTCGCATCCGCATCGTTTTTCCTTTGTTTTCATTACCTCCGCTCTGCATCGCAGTCGTACCCATCCCGTTTCATCGCTAGTTAAAGCCCTAATATAGGCATAATCATTATATTTGCTATCTTTAATCTGTTGGTAACCCTATCAAACATACTTAGCCTATTTTATAGAAAATCTGATGCAAACCTCTCTTTAAAATTCGATGTCTATTGCTGCGATTTAATCTCTTATATGCTGAATTTTGTTTTTGTTATAATATTGCATCTTATATTGTTAGATCTTAAACCATGCTTTATGTTGAATGCTTAGAACTTTAATCCTACGTGAAATAACTTGTGTTTGCTGTCTTTTGGAGTCCTACGGCGTTATATTGATAATTAAATCTTAGTTGTTGACCAAAGGGAAACCCTAAAGGGTTTAAAATTGTAGCGCCCCTTTTCGGAGCCTGCATCAAGGATATGACGCTGCTTACGTTCGACAACTCCGATCTGCTCATGGGTGGGGGAACATGACTGCTGGTGAAGAGTGCCGTGAGATTGAAGAATCTCACGCATCTCAGAAAAGAGATACTCCTTGACATCCTTGGTACAAGCAGACCAAAAGGTCTTGATGCGCTGACCAAACTGAGTGTGTATCATAGTGGTGAATCTCCGATAAATATGAGGACTTCAGACCGGTGACGTATAAAATAAACCCAAGTGCACCGAGAGTAGTCATCGATAAAACACAAATAGTACATGAAACAAGAGATAGATGCAATGGGCGCAGGACCTCAAAGATCCGAATGCACTAAATCAAATAAAGCGACAGATCGGGAAGCACTAGCAGAAAAGGGGAAAGCTAGATGCTTTGCCAATTTACAACCCGTACAAACAAAGAGAGGGGAGAATGACACACGACCCAAAGCGCCCGAACGGAAAACGTTTTTAAGTCGATACTGAATAAATGACCTAACCTTATATGCCACAAGTTGGCATCAGAAGTAACAGACATGACAGACGCAACAGGAACAAGAGAGACATGGAGATGGTCCAACTGGTAAAGTCAGCCTGCCCTACGGCCCAACCTAATTCTCTGACCCGTCCGCAAATCCTGCATAACGCAAACAAAAGGGGTGAAGATGACAGTCAGTCCATAGTCACAAAGAGAGCTGATAGAAATTAGATTAATCTTAAGACATAGGGTAGGGTCAAGCGATCAGAAGAATCAGAGGTAGTGGTGATGGATCCACACTGCGGAATAGGAATGAGAGTTCCATCCGCAGTGCGGACCTCTAGGTGGGTAAAAGTAGAAAAACAGTCAGTGAGCATAGCAGAGTCACAAATGAGGTGACAGGAGACCCCCGAATCGAAAATCCATGGAGCAGTAGTACCAGAGATGGCAGACAAGCCATGTGCAGTTGGGGAGCCGGTGGAGGTTAGGTGAGAAGGAGGAGCTTCTCGAGGTGCTGGAGACAGTCCGGCTCAGTCGGAGGGGGTACTGTGGTAGCAACGGGGGATGCCGGAGTCTCTACAGCAGCAACAGTACCACCAAAGTGGCGGAAAAAGACTGACCACATCCACGGCTCTGTCTACCTCGATCGCCACGTTGATCGTCCCGAGGAGCAGGAGCTCAACGTGGTTCCCTCTCGTCCGTACCCAGCGGGGGTTTCGAGGGGGACGTGTGGGGCAGTCACGCTTCATGTGACCGGGCTCCTTGCAGTAGTGGCAGATGACAGGCCCGTCGGGGAAGCTGACGGCCAGGACACTGCCATGGTCTGAAGCAGGTGGAGGAGGACGAGTACCTTGAGTCTGAAGACGAGTCTCCTCGTTGACCAAAGCCAGCAGGGCATCCGCTAACCGAGGGAGAGGTTCACGGTGCAGAAGCTGAGCAGCTGTAATAACCGGTACGTTTAATTTCAGGGCAGCCCAGTTATATTATTATTATTTTTTTATTTGTTGCTAAATTGATTGTTTTGTTTCGCATTTATGGCTGTCGATGGTGTGTGTTTGAACACGAGTTGGACCGGGCAGTGGGCCCCGGGTCCGGGTCGCTAGGCGACGCTGGAGGCATGGCATGATTGTCTTGATAATTTAAATTAACAAGAATAAAAGGTTTTTAGGCGAGTCTGTCGGACTCGTGAAGTTTGCGCACCGGCCCGTCTCGGTGCGATGCGAGCCCGGGTGCGAGCCTTGCTTAATTTGCGAGCAATGCTTGTTGGTAAGAAATAAAATAAAATAAAATAATGTTTAAAAAAAATTAAAATTAAAAACCCAACCGAACCCAGCACTCCCTCTCTTTATCTAAAACCCAAACCCCTTTTTAACCAAACCATTCAACCAACCTTTCAACTATTCAGCCAACCCAACCCAACCCAATAACAGAGCGTCCCTCTCTCTATCTCTCCCTCTCTAACCCGATCTCTCCCTCCCTCCTCTATCTCTCAAAACCGATCTCATCTCTATCCCCCCCTATCTCTCAGCCGAAACCCATCAGACCCGATCCCCTTCCGATTTTCCCTCAACCCGATCCGATCCCCCTGCGCGATCCCTCTCAATCCCGATTCCCCCAAATCCCGATCCCTTCCCTCTCATCTCTATCTCCCTGTTACCCTCGACCCGATCTCCTCCGAGATACCCGCGGCCCTCTCCCCTATAAAAACTAAGCCCTAGACCCAGCCCGATCCGATTCCCCTCTGATCTCTCCATCCGATCGCCCCGATCTCTCTCCTTCCTCTCTTGCGGTGGGGTTTTGCATGCTTGGCGCCGGAGAACAACCGGCCGGAGGAGTCGCAGCCGGAGCCAACGACTCCCCATTGATTCAGGTCAGCCGCCTCCCCTGATTCCCCTATTTTTCTTTTTTTTTTCTTTTGTACTGTTGAATCTGCCGACCCGCCGAGATCCCTACCCATGGTTTTCTTCTTCTCCTGCTGCAGCCATGGCCGCCATACATGTGGCCGGCAATTGGGCGATGGCATTCGACCATCTTGAGTGGCCATCGACCCGACCAACAGTCACCGACACCGTCCCTTCCTTTGCTATGGCAATTGGATGACTTGTGCCCACTGACCGAACTTACCCAGCCGACCTTTGGCTTAGTATAACCCATGACTCGTCGGTTTTGGTCGAGTACCCGAAGCCGAAAGCCTAGGGTAGAATTGTTTTATTTTTTTTGTGGTATTGTGGTTGATTGGCCCGATGGCGGATTTGCCAAGCTAAACCAGGTCACACCCGAACAACCCTCGTACCCATCCGGTCGTCCCCAGATTCGACCTATCGAGACTAGTTAGTACCTCCGCTCCGAGTTTAGACTCGGTAGGGCCATGAGTCCGTCTGTAAATTATCTTTCTGAACCCAAAAACCTAGCCCGAGGACGTTTCGGGCGGAAGACGAACCGAGCCCCGACTTGGCTTTCTCATCCTTGTAGGGACCCACCGACTTAGATTTTAATTTATGCTCGGGTGTTTGAATTACTAGTTTGTACCTGGACGATCCAGCCGAGGACGGAGCAGAGGCCAGAGACAGGAGTTCGTGCACGTCGATCAGGTGACACAGCACGCTTTCTTTAATAATTAATAATGTCGATATAGAAATTAAGGGTAGGTGTCCCTAACGCTGCATGCGGGTCCCGCCGGACGTTGTCGCATGTGGTCGAGTGGACCCCGCCTTGCATGCGGAGTCACGAGTCCGGCGACGTATGCATAAAAAGTTAATAATTTAATAATAAATATTATATTGTTTGCATGGACACCATAGCTAGGTTTTTTCCTTAATTTGAATAAAGAAATAATTAAAGGATTATCGGGACCCACCCTCCTGAGGTGAGCGTGGTAACCCTAGTAAAGGGATTTTGGGCGAGAGTACTTTATAATATTTAATTATGATGCTGGGTTGTGAGTGGGTGCGAATCCTGGTGTAATCCATCGAAAATGATTTAAACACTGTTTAGTTCATTCAATGCAATGTGTTTTGTTAATCTACCTGGTTAGAGGGTAGAGACCCCGTGCGCGCAAGGGTCGTGAACCACCTTGCGCGTACAGCCGAAGTTAAGTAGGTTAGGGGTCACGGGCAAGGGTTGTGGTAAAGCCAATAGGAGGTGCCCTCGAGTAGGGATTGGCCTAGCAACCCTGTCCCGGGGAGTTGAAGTCCCCATAGTAAAGCAAGTTGGACGGTAGAGCTCCACCGTGAAAGACGGGAAACCCCTTATGATCATCTGGGTGAATTGTGCATGGAGTTGGTGGATGCACGGCGAGAGAGTTGGCCCTCTACATCGAAATAAAAGGCCCGATAGTAATGCCCGACCGGGGGTAGGTTGAACAAAATATCCGGGGTTCATGTATGAGTGCTTAATTGTTTGATTATTAAATTTTGAATTGTATGACTGTATACACGATGACCTAGTGACAGTAGGATTTGCATGTGAATGTAGAAATTGCATGGACACATAGGACGTGTTTGAGAACATAGCTTGACAATTAGGTTAATCAATAATTTGTCTTAAAAATTGAGCGTTGTTAATTATTAAAATTGTTAGCTTGTCACTAGCCATTTATTTGGCTAATCTCCCAAACGTATTTTTGGGGGCTACTCATTCCCACGAGTAGACTCTTCTGCAGGAGCTGAGGCACAGGAGCAGCAGTAGGAGTCCAGCAGTCAGTAGAGTAGCAGCTTATTTTTTTTTCTATTTATGTCAATCTTAGTAGTGGTACCTTTTCATCGGATGTAATCGAATTGGATTGGAATAAGTTTCTATTAGTTAGTTAGTTTGATAAGTGGTAATGTGCCAGCTGAATTTTCTTTGGGTAGGCCTCTCCTCAAGGCCCCAAGCCTAGGTTAGATCACCACAAAAATATAAAACGAATAACTGACCAAATTTGACAAGCCCAGTAGATAGGACCTTCAGACAGATGCACCGAGAGTTCGGGAGCGGGTGAGATACTCGGCTCACCGTCGGAGGCTTGAGCCGCGTGCTCCTTTAGAGTATATTCTGTCAGTATGTTGTGACACCGTTGAGTCGCATGTACTGAAAGGATATCCCTTTTAAAGGTCGAGCCTGATCTTTGTTTCTCCCCCTTCTTTCATTTGCTTGTGTGTGAGCGTAGAAAGAGCCCAGTGAGAATCCTAAATTGGCATAGTTAAGTAACCATACCCATAACCCTCTTCCTTTCTCACCTCACACCCCAGGAATCGGTCTTCAGATTTCTGGGGCGTGACAGCTGGTATCAGAGCCTAGGGATATGTTCCTAGGGGTTAGTTTCTAGGATTAGGAGTCTAAGTCTAGAGTCTAAATAGTTGGTTAATAGATAGTTGACGTTAGGACTATCTTTTCAATTTCAGATGGCGGGTACTAGGAGTGGAAATGGTGCGAGCAACGGAGCAGGATCGTCCTCTGCGTCTGATAGCACGGTGAGGATGATGAAAATGCTCCAGGGGATGGCCACCATGGTCCAGCAGCAGCAGGTTGCTGTTGCGCAGCAGCAGACGGCTGCTCAGCAGCAGGCCGAGCTAGCACAGGCTGCTCTTGCCCAGGCCCAGGCTCGTCAGCAGGCTGAGGGCGAGCGGCAAGGGAAATTGCTGAAAGACTTCAAGGCGATGGGACCACCAAGCTTCAAGGGTGAGCCAGACCCCATTGAGGCCGATCGATGGTTCCAGCAGATTGAGAAGATACTGAACGCGTTGGGCATCACCGACGATAGGAGAGTGACCTTCGCCTCGTACCAGTTTGAAGCTGAGGCAGACTTCTGGTGGCAGACTGTCCAGCGCACCAGAGCAGCAGATCGAGGAATGATTACGTGGCAGGAGTTCGAGGAACTCTTTCGGAAGAAGTTCTTTCCGGTTACCGTGCAGAACCGGATGGAGATGGAGTTTCTGGCGCTCTATCAGGGATCTCGTACTGTGACACAGTATGAGGCCAAGTTCTCGGAGCTTGCGAGGTATGCTCCACACCAGGTGGCGACCGACGGTAGGAGAGCCTTGCGCTTTGAGCATGGCTTGAATCCAGCAATCAGAGGTAGGGTTACCCCTTTCTTGGGGCAATCTTATGAGGAGTTGGTCAACCGGTCCCTAGCAGTGGAGCAGGAGTTGAAGGAGTCCCGCGCTATCATGGAGAAGCGGAGTGGCAGCAGTCGCAACGGTCCACCGGCTCAGAAGAGGTTTAGGCCTATGGAGACTCGACCCCCGCCGCGCCAGCCTCAGAACTTTCGTGGTCCCCCAGCTCTTGGACCGCCGCGGCGTGGATGTTTTCAGTGCGGTTCGTTTGAGCATCTGAAGTGGAACTGTCCACAGCTTCGTCGGCAGCCACTCCTACCAGCTCCACCCCAGAGGCCTGCTCTGCTGCCACCACCTGTGCAGCAGCAGAGGCCTCCACAGAGAGCTCAGCAGCAGCAGCGTCCTCCCCAGGCACAACAGTAGAGGTCTTTCCCCCGTCAGGGCGGAGGAGGCAACCAGGCTCAGGGAAGGACGTACATGCTAGTTGGTCAAGACCCAGAGGCTTCTGGGGGAGCGATCGAAGGTAACCCTGAACTTAGAATTTCAATTCATAGACGTATGGTGTAGTTGTCTTTGCTATTAGTTTTGATTCGTTAGAACTTGTAGCAACCGGTAGTTAGATTAGTTTCTTACATGTTTCCGATAACGCTAGGTACCCTTCCTGTCTTTTCGACCCTTGCTTTCGTTCATTTCGATAGCGGGTCTACTCACTCCTATATCGTCCCTAGTTTTGTCAAGACTTTGGGACTGGAGTCGGTTCCATTGGGTCATACTCTGTCGGTGTTTTCACCGCTCGGGGTAAGTACCGATGTGGATCGGATCTGCCGGGACTGCATCATTCATATAGGAGACAGAGAGCTCTCGGCAGACCTCATTGTCCTGAACTTAGGAGGAGTGGATGTACTGCTTGGGATGGATTGGATGTCAGCCTATCACGTTACCCTTGATTGCTTTACTAAGAAGGTCACATTCTCACCTCCGGGGAGCGAGACGTTCTACTTCTTGGGAGACAAGCAAAAGATCTTGTGCCCGGTACCGCTGCAACAGATAACCCTCAGCTTACTAGCGCAGCTACCGAGTAGAGATAAAGATGGGAATCCAGTGGTGCTACCACCGATAGTTCGTGAGTTTCCGGATGTCTTCTCAGAGGAGCTTCCAGGCTTGCCTCCACCTCGAGAGGTTGAGTTTGCTATAGATCTGGCACCGGGAGCAGCACCGATCTCGGTTGCTCCGTATAGGATGGCTCCCGCGGAGCTAAAGGAGCTGAAGACCCAGTTGGAGGAGTTACTCGATAGAGGCTTTATTCGTCCCAGCACGTCTCCTTGGGGAGCCCCAGTTCTTTTTGCTCAGAAGAAGGATGGGACGAAGAGGCTCTGTATCGACTATCGTAAGCTGAATAGCATAACGATCAAGAACAAGTACCCTTTACCTCGAATTGAGGACCTGTTTGATCAGTTGAAAGGGGCTTGCTATTTCTCGAAGATTGACTTGAGGACCGGATATCACCAGTTGGCTGTGAGAGCAGAGGATATTCCGAAGACGGCGTTCCGGACGCGATATGGGCATTATGAGTTCTTGGTCATGCCCTTCGGTCTAACGAACGCCCCTGCAACATTTAAGGATCTGATGAACCGAGTCTTCAGCATGTTCCTGGACAGGTTTGTAGTAGTGTTTGTGGACGATGTCCTCATTTACTCCAAGACGGAGGGAGATCATCGAGAGCACCTGAGTGCTGTGTTGCAGACCCTCAGAGACCACCAACTGTATGCCAAGCTCAGTAAGTGTGAGTTTTGGATGCAGGAGGTGAAGTTTCTTGGACACGTTGTCTCGCAGGAAGGCATCTCTGTGGATCCATCGAAGATAGAGGCCGTGATGGACTGGAAGCAGCCGAAGAACGTATTTGAGATCAGGAGTTTCTTGGGGCTAGCAGGCTATTATAGACGTTTTGTGGAGGGATTTTCTCGTCTAGCAGCACCTCTCACCCGCCTGACGAAGAAGGGTGTCAGGTTCGAGTGGTCGGAGGATTGTAAGAAGTCCTTCCGGGAGTTGAAGAGGCGTCTTACTTCGGCCCCAGTGCTTACGATTCCGGCCAGTGGCAAAGGTTATGTTGTCTTCACCGATGCCTCACTGATGGGGCTTGGAGCTGTACTGATGCAGGATGGTAGGGTAGTAGCCTATGCCTCTAGGCAATTGAAGACTCACGAGAGGAACTATCCCACCCATGACTTGGAGTTGGCTGCAGTGGTTTTCGCCCTGAAGATATGGAGACACTACTTGTACGGTGAGGAGTTCGATATGTATTGCGACCATAAGAGTTTGCGATACATCGGGAGTCAGAAGGATCTGAATATGCGTCAGAGGAGATGGATCGAGGTTCTGAAGGATTTCAACTATTCGTTCTTTTACCACCCTGGTAAAGCGAATGTAGTTGCAGATGCCTTGAGCCGGAAGTCCCGCAGCCAGCTTGCTAGATTGGTGACTGATCGACAGGACTTTCTGGCCACGATAGAAGGCTTTGATTTGTGGGTTCAGTGGGAGTCCTCTCATACCGTGTTGTGCACCATGCGAGTGAAGCCTAGCCTACTTCAGAAGGTGATTACAGCACAGAGGCTGGATTCTGAGTTGGAGGATATTAGAGTGCGGTGCGACAGTGGGGAGTCTATCCCTGATTGGTCGATCGATGCTGATGGAGGTCTGAGGTTTCGGAGGAGGTTGTGCCTCCCTGCTGATGAGGAGGTTCGAGAGGAGGTGTTGTCAGAGGCGCATCGATCCAAATTCTCGGTGCACCCTGGCGGCACCAAGATGTATCACGATTTGAGGAGGCAGTTCTGGTGGAAGGGCATGAAGCGTGACGTGGCCGCCTTTGTGTCTAGATGTTTGACTTGTCAGCAAGTCAAGGCTGAGCACCAGAGACCGGCTGGATTGCTACAGCCGCTTCCAGTAGCTGAGTGGAAATGGGAGCACATCACGATGGATTTTGTTTCGGGGTTGCCTCTGACCCGGAACAAACATGACTCAGTTTGGGTGATCGTGGACCGACTGACGAAGTCGGCACATTTTCTTCCGGTGCGGACGACGATGACATCTGTCGATCGAGCGAAGTTATATGTGAGGGAAATTGTCAAGCTGCACGGAGTTCCAGTTTTCATTGTCTCGGATCGAGATCCTCGGTTCATATCTCGATTTTGGGAGAGCCTGCAGACAGCTTTGGGAACGGAGCTCAGTTTTAGCACTGCGTTTCACCCGCAGACGGATGGCCAGTCAGAAAGGACGATTCAGATTTTGGAGGATATGTTGCGGGCTTGTTCAGTAGATTTTGGAGGCAGTTGGGAGGAGCACCTACCTCTGGTAGAGTTCGCCTACAACAATAGTCACCAAGCTAGCATTGGCATGGCCCCCTATGAGGCTTTGTACGGGAGACCATGTCGGTCACCCCTTTGTTGGGCGGAGGTAGGAGAGCGGAGTCTCTTGGGGCCAGAGCTCGTCCAGGAGACGACTGAGAAGATCCAGCTGATTAGAGAGCGACTTAGAGCGGCGCAGAGTCGACAGAAGAGCTACGCGGATATGCGTCGACGCCCGCTCGAGTTTACTGTCGGAGACCATGTCTTCCTGAAGGTTTCCCCTCGGCGAGGCATCACCAGATTTGGGAAGAAAGGAAAGTTGGCTCCGAGGTTCATAGGTCCTTTCGAGATCTTGGAAAGAGTTGGCGAGGTGGCATATCGTCTGGCACTGCCCCCGCAGCTCTCTAGCGTCCACGGTGTCTTTCACGTGTCAATGCTTCGGAGGTATGAGCCAGACCCGTCGCACGTGTTAGATTGGCAGGACCTGACCCTCAGTTCAGACGCGTCCTATGAGGAGCGACCAATTAGGATCTTGGCTAGAGAAGATCGAGTGCTTCGTACAAAGACCATCCCCATGGTGATGGTGCAGTGGCAGCACTGTAGTGAGGAGGAGGCTACGTGGGAGCTCGAGTCAGCGATGCGGTCCCAGTACTCTTCTTTGTTTGATTATTAGTGTCAGTTAATTTTCGAGACGAAAATTTTAATAAGGTGGGTAGGATGTAATAACCGGTACGTTTAATTTCAGGGCAGCCCAGTTATATTATTATTATTTTTTTATTTGTTGCTAAATTGATTGTTTTGTTTCGCATTTATGGCTGTCGATGGTGTGTGTTTGAACACGAGTTGGACCGGGCAGTGGGCCCCGGGTCCGGGTCGCTAGGCGACGCTGGAGGCATGGCATGATTGTCTTGATAATTTAAATTAACAAGAATAAAAGGTTTTTAGGCGAGTCTGTCGGACTCGTGAAGTTTGCGCACCGGCCCGTCTCGGTGCGATGCGAGCCCGGGTGCGAGCCTTGCTTAATTTGCGAGCAATGCTTGTTGGTAAGAAATAAAATAAAATAAAATAATGTTTAAAAAAAATTAAAATTAAAAACCCAACCGAACCCAGCACTCCCTCTCTTTATCTAAAACCCAAACCCCTTTTTAACCAAACCATTCAACCAACCTTTCAACTATTCAGCCAACCCAACCCAACCCAATAACAGAGCGTCCCTCTCTCTATCTCTCCCTCTCTAACCCGATCTCTCCCTCCCTCCTCTATCTCTCAAAACCGATCTCATCTCTATCCCCCCCTATCTCTCAGCCGAAACCCATCAGACCCGATCCCCTTCCGATTTTCCCTCAACCCGATCCGATCCCCCTGCGCGATCCCTCTCAATCCCGATTCCCCCAAATCCCGATCCCTTCCCTCTCATCTCTATCTCCCTGTTACCCTCGACCCGATCTCCTCCGAGATACCCGCAGCCCTCTCCCCTATAAAAACTAAGCCCTAGACCCAGCCCGATCCGATTCCCCTCTGATCTCTCCATCCGATCGCCCCGATCTCTCTCCTTCCTCTCTTGCGGTGGGGTTTTGCATGCTTGGCGCCGGAGAACAACCGGCCGGAGGAGTCGCAGCCGGAGCCAACGACTCCCCATTGATTCAGGTCAGCCGCCTCTCCTGATTCCCCTATTTTTCTTTTTTTTTTCTTTTGTACTGTTGAATCTGCCGACCCGCCGAGATCCCTACCCATGGTTTTCTTCTTCTCCTGCTGCAGCCATGGCCGCCATACATGTGGCCGGCAATTGGGCGATGGCATTCGACCATCTTGAGTGGCCATCGACCCGACCAACAGTCACCGACACCGTCCCTTCCTTTGCTATGGCAATTGGATGACTTGTGCCCACTGACCGAACTTACCCAGCCGACCTTTGGCTTAGTATAACCCATGACTCGTCGGTTTTGGTCGAGTACCCGAAGCCGAAAGCCTAGGGTAGAATTGTTTTATTTTTTTTGTGGTATTGTGGTTGATCGGCCCGATGGCGGATTTGCCAAGCTAAACCAGGTCACACCCGAACAACCCTCGTACCCATCCGGTCGTCCCCAGATTCGACCTATCGAGACTAGTTAGTACCTCCGCTCCGAGTTTAGACTCGGTAGGGCCATGAGTCCGTCTGTAAATTATCTTTCTGAACCCAAAAACCTAGCCCGAGGACGTTTCGGGCGGAAGACGAACCGAGCCCCGACTTGGCTTTCTCACCCTTGTAGGGACCCACCGACTTAGATTTTAATTTATGCTCGGGTGTTTGAATTACTAGTTTGTACCTGGACGATCCAGCCGAGGACGGAGCAGAGGCCAGAGACAGGAGTTCGTGCACGTCGACCAGGTGACACAGCACGCTTTCTTTAATAATTAATAATGTCGATATAGAAATTAAGGGTAGGTGTCCATAACGCTGCATGCGGGTCCCGCCGGACGTTGTCGCATGTGGTCGAGTGGACCCCGCCTTGCATGCGGAGTCACGAGTCCGGCGACGCATGCATAAAAAGTTAATAATTTAATAATAAATATTATATTGTTTGCATGGACACCATAGCTAGGTTTTTTCCTTAATTTGAATAAAGAAATAATTAAAGGATTATCGGGACCCACCCTCCTGAGGTGAGCGTGGTAACCCTAGTAAAGGGATTTTGGGCGAGAGTACTTTATAATATTTAATTATGATGCTGGGTTGTGAGTGGGTGCGAATCCTGGTGTAATCCATCGAAAATGATTTAAACACTGTTTAGTTCATTCAATGCAATGTGTTTTGTTAATCTACCTGGTTAGAGGGTAGAGACCCCGTGCGCGCAAGGGTCGTGAACCACCTTGCGCGTACAGCCGAAGTTAAGTAGGTTAGGGGTCACGGGCAAGGGTTGTGGTAAAGCCAATAGGAGGTGCCCTCGAGTAGGGATTGGCCTAGCAACCCTGTCCCGGGGAGTTGAAGTCCCCATAGTAAAGCAAGTTGGACGGTAGAGCTCCACCGTGAAAGACGGGAAACCCCTTATGATCATCTGGGTGAATTGTGCATGGAGTTGGTGGATGCACGGCGAGAGAGTTGGCCCTCTACATCGAAATAAAAGGCCCGATAGTAATGCCCGACCGGGGGCAGGTTGAACAAAATATCCGGGGTTCATGTATGAGTGCTTAATTGTTTGATTATTAAATTTTGAATTGTATGACTGTATACACGATGACCTAGTGACAGTAGGATTTGCATGTGAATGTAGAAATTGCATGGACACATAGGACGTGTTTGAGAACATAGCTTGACAATTAGGTTAATCAATAATTTGTCTTAAAAATTGAGCGTTGTTAATTATTAAAATTGTTAGCTTGTCACTAGCCATTTATTTGGCTAATCTCCCAAACGTATTTTTGGGGGCTACTCATTCCCACGAGTAGACTCTTCTGCAGGAGCTGAGGCACAGGAGCAGCAGTAGGAGTCCAGCAGTCAGTAGAGTAGCAGCTTTTTTTTTTTTCTATTTATGTCAATCTTAGTAGTGGTACCTTTTCATCGGATGTAATCGAATTGGATTGGAATAAGTTTCTATTAGTTAGTTAGTTTGATAAGTGGTAATGTGCCAGCTGAATTTTCTTTGGGTAGGCCTCTCCTCAAGGCCCCAAGCCTAGGTTAGATCACCACAAAAATATAAAACGAATAACTGACCAAATTTGACAAGCCCAGTAGATAGGACCTTCAGACAGATGCACCGAGAGTTCGGGAGCGGGTGAGATACTCGGCTCACCGTCGGAGGCTTGAGCCGCGTGCTCCTTTAGAGTATATTCTGTCAGTATGTTGTGACACCGTTGAGTCGCATGTACTGAAAGGATATCCCTTTTAAAGGTCGAGCCTGATCTTTGTTTCTCCCCCTTCTTTCATTTGCTTGTGTGTGAGCGTAGAAAGAGCCCAGTGAGAATCCTAAATTGGCATAGTTAAGTAACCATACCCATAACCCTCTTCCTTTCTCACCTCACACCCCAGGAATCGGTCTTCAGATTTCTGGGGCGTGACAGCAGCAATAGAGCGAAGTCCGGTCGAAGCGCGGCTAAAAACTGGTGGAGGTGACTCTCGTCAAGGTAGCGCTGGAAGTCCCTAAAGAGTGGGCAAGAACACCGCTCGAGGATCAAAGAGTCCAACTCATGCCAGTAGGCGCTCATCAAGCTGAAGAAATCCTGAATAGTACGCTCCCCCTAACAAGCGGACTGAGAATCACAGATCAGCTGATGCCGGCATGCACTGCCGCGCAAAAAAAACCGGTCCCGGAGATACTCCCACATCGCACGCGCTGTAGACATGCGGCCGATGGGAGCAAGGAGTGGACGAGCAACGGAGTCCAGAAGATAGGCCCGAATGGCCTAGTCATGGCGACGCCACGTGAGGGCGGTCGTGAGGGCGGTAGCGGCAGACGACGCACCGCTGGTGACCAAGGAAGAGCCAGAGAAGGGAGCCGATGGTGGGTCATCACCGGTGATGTGACCCCACAGATCGCGACTGGAGAGCACGACCTCAATAATTAGCAACTAATCAGGCCAGTCGTTGGCCGAGGTCAACTGAAAGATAACCCCCTTCAGCTACGGAGAGATCACGATGACAGAAGGCGCAGGAGTAGACGCCAGAAGACGTATCAGGGGAGAGATCGAAGAAGAAAGGTAAGACCAGAATAGGAGGGGGGCTGCGGGGTGGCCAAAGGGGGGACTGCGGGGTGGTCAGAGGAGGGCAAGGGGGCTACGGGGTGATCAGAGGTGGACAAGGGGAGCTGCGAGGTAGTCCGAGGGGGCAGAGGGGCTGCAGGGTGGTCGGAGGAGGTCGGGGAAAGGCAGGGGGGCTGTGGGGTGGTCGGAGAGGAGCAGGGGGGCTGCGGGGTTGTCAGAGGGGGGCAGGGGGGCTGCGGGATGACCGGAAGAGGGCAGGGGGGCTGCAAGGGACTGCGGGGTGGTCAGAGGAGGCAGGGGGGCTGCGGGGTAGTCGTAGGAGGGCAGGGAGGCTGCAGGGGGCTCGGGGTGGTCAGAGGAGGCAAGGGGGGCTGCGGTGTAGTCGGAGGAGGGCAGAGGGGGCTGCGGGGAGCTACGGGGTGGTCGGAGAAGGCAGGGGGGCTACGGGGTGGCATGAGGAGGTCAGGTAAAGTGGGCTGCCGGAGAGGATCGCCTTCGTCACCATCGTCGTCACCGTCGCCGTGAGAAAACCCGGAGCTCTGATACCATGTTAGAAAATGGAGGCTAGGGTTTGGAGAGAATGGAATGAATCTATTGAGATACTCAAGGCCAGTATATATGTACATCAATACATCTACAACCCGACCCAACTGTACATAGAACCCGACCCATCTCTCTCTCTCTCTCTCTCTCTCTCTCTATATATATATATATATATATATATATATATAGGGAATAGGGAGTATGGTCCTCCCGACTAGCCAACACACTAGTCCTTCCTAATATTTAGGTGCCACGTGGTACTTTTTAACTAAATTTTTTTTAATGGATGATCAATCCACTCTACTTAGATCATGATTAAAAAAAAATTCAAAAAAATAACTTAATACAACCCTATCAACGGCTGACAAATTTAATAGTAAACTGTAGCGTGTAAATACCCCTTGCTATGGTTAATCTAAAAATGTCACTTGGCACTTTTTTTCCAATTTTTTTTTCATAATCATTGTTAGGAAAGGTGAACCCACCTTGACCAACCCCTAACCGTGGTTAAAATTGCTACGTGGCACTTGAATTGAAGGGAAGACCATGCACCCTATTCTCATATATATATATATATATATATATATATATATATATATATATATATATATATATATATATATATATATATATATATATATATATATATATATATATATATAGAGAGAGAGAGAGAGAGAGAGAGAGAGATGTTACAATGAGATGTGATCGAGCTCACTTTCTCCATGACCACTCCACAAGTTTCGGAATTTGTTGAAATTTGATGGGTGTGTTTTATAGGGTGAGATGACCATCCTTGCCAAATTTCAACAAATTTCAAAACTTCTAGAGTCATCAAACGTGCTAAGAAAAATTAACGGTTACTATCGACGGTCGATAAAGCTTCTACCATGTGATGACCCTACAAGTTTTGGAATTTGTTGAAATTTGGTGAGGATATCATCTTACCCTAGACAACACACCACCAAATATCAAAAAATTCCGAAACTTGTAGGGTGGTAATTGAGAAAATGAGCTCACTTTCTCCAGTGAGCTCACACCTCACCATAGCATCCCTATATATATATATGGGAAAATTTTCCTAGTTCCAGGTGTAGTGTCCTTGCTACACTCTAATGGTGTTTGACTCCTTTATAGGCTTTAGAATTTACTAATTTTTGGAGGATGTACTATCTATGAAAAGGTTCATCCTCACAAAAAATCAGCAAATTCTAAAACCTATAAGAGCATCAAATATGATATTCAAATTAACGGTTAAAATAGACGGTCGAAAAAGTTTCTAAAATTTTTATGATCAACTAGTTTTAGAATTTACTGATTTTTTGTGAGGATGATCACTTTGTCATAGATACCATATCCTCCAAAAATTAGCAAATTCTATAATCTCTAGGAGGGTCAAACACTATTGAGGTGCAACATTCTTTGCTCTCTCTCTCTCTCTCTCTCTCTCTCTCTCTCTCTCTCTCTCTCTCTCTCTCTCTCTCTCTGTGATTGCAGATTTTGCTTCGACCATTTGACCCTCTTAGAAGTTTTGGAATTCGATGAAAATTTGTGAGGATGATCATCTTACCCTAGACAACACCCTCACCAAATTTCATCAAATTCCAAAACTTCTAGGATGGTCAAACAATGTATCAAAGCAGCAAAAAACGCTGCTTTGATAGGCAGCATCCCATTCCTCTATATATATATATATATATATATATATATATATATATATATATATATATATATATATATATATATATATATATATATATATATATATATATATATATATATATATATATATATATATATATATATATATATATATATATATATATATATATATATATATAATATGTCAAAGAAGCACATCTGTTACTTTCTAGCATGACTTTCTAGCACATCTTTTACTAGGCATTGATGAACTAGCTAATGCAACTGGTGGTGCCAAGAGAATCGAGCACAAAGGAGGTGCTAATGATGATGTTGTGGTTGATGGTGCCAATATACCGAAGAAATAAGAGGTGAACCGTGAGTTGATGGCAATATATCAATAGAGGTCAACTGAGATCTGAAGTTGGGCTTACAGATCTGAAGTCGGGCAGCTCTGATGTGATTGCGAGCAGCTCAGATGCGGCCGTAAGCAGTTTTGGAACCAGAATCAGAGCATAGATCTGGGGATGAAGAAAGCATAGATCTGGGGATGAAGGAACCTCGGATCTGGGGATGAGGAAGCACAAATCTGGAGATGATGAACTGTTGGTGAACCGCGATGAAGATGACCTCAGATCAAGATGTCGGATCAAGCACGGGGCAACAATGATGGAAATTGGGGCTGCGGGATGCGTGATCGAGACACCAAATCAAGGTGAGCAATGGCGATGGCGAAGAGCAGCTCTTATACCATGTTAGGATTTGGGAATGGAATGAATTGGTATTCCATGGGGGCAATAGCTCAATATATGTACACAAGTGGTGTTGAGTCCACCATACACATGAATATGTATAAAGCCTATACTATCTTATAAATCGTGTATACAAGTGTCTCTAACACATATCATGAGCACATTCATTGCTTATGTGCTACTTATGCACACGCCGTTCGCTCACTCAAGCCTTACTATGTCATAATGATAAGTGATGCTAAGTACACTTCGTATCTTGTACGTGTTGCTAAGCCTTACTATGTCATAATGATAAGTGATGCTAAGCCTTACCAGTCAATTGCGCCATGCCTTTGCCTTAGACACCTCACACGCACCTCGCCAATGATTGAACCTGCATCAGCTTCTTGTGTGCCATTGACACATTTCATTCTTATTGCACACAGCGTTCTTATACTCACGTTATGCCCAAGTGCATTTGCTTGCTCTGTGTCAAGGCCGGCTTTACTTGCGCAGTCACATGTTGCAGCTTATGCAGATGTCCCGTGTTCCCATCACTGTGTAAACGGGCACCTTCTTGATCCTTCCTTATCGAGATACGTCAGACTCATTGCCATTATCATTATTTCTAGAGCATGCCATTCAGGATTGCTGTAAGAAGCAGGCAAAAAGTCTTTCAAGCATCTTCATTGTGTGTCTATTAGTAATTCGCTCTCTACATTAGAAGCATCAGATGCATCAGTCGCCATAATGACCTATCGGTTCCTCAACTATTACGTATGCTTCAGGGTTCTAGCACTATTCCAGACTCTCATGCAGTTACATATAGGTTATATTCTCACTTAATACACATCTTTACCACCACGAATACTTGAGCCTAAGGATCAACTAGTCAAAAGTTTACCTACATGTATGGGATCAGATGTTGGCAAGGGGAGTCTCTTAACCAACTTACTAAATTGCAAGAATGAAAAACTTCCACTAAAATATCTAGGTCTACCTACCAGTGACAAAAGGCTGAAAGAAGGAAGACCGGTATAGGATTTATCAAAAGAATAGATAAAAGGCTTAGTTGATGGAAGAACATCTTTCACTTAGGGGCAAATTAACCCTTATAAATTTTGCTTTATCCAATATCCCCTCTTATTATTTGACTTCCTAGATCTTGGGTGATTAATAAGATACAATCAAAAGTACTTTTGGAAAGGGACGGATGGTAATTTGTCGCTTGACGTCTTATTAGCCGGAAAAAGTAGAAGACAAAAGATAAAGATGGTTTCGGCTTTATTAATGAGACTTCAATAAATCAATTTTGGGAATTGGTGGTGGGGGATACAAATAGATCTTTTTTCTGAGAGGTGCTACGATAAGTCGATAAATGTGGAAACATAGTTGTCTTAAGTGGTGAAAGTGCCTTTAGACTCGGTTATCTTCAGGTTTTGGGCCTTTTGGCTCACTAGCAAGGGATGAAGAGGATTTGATCGTTCACAATAAGAGGTACAGGAAGGAAACACAATATGGGATTCTGAATCCAGGTCCCTATTAGAGCTGCTAAATATTCTCAAAAATATTTCTATGATTCTATCACCGCGATGGCAGATTCCGTACTGCAGAGATTCAACAACAATGGTATCTTCTCAGTTAATTCATTTAACAGATTAATTAGTCATGGAGGGTTATATAACAGATGGTAAGCAAGTGATGGAAGGCTAAAGCCCCGTTAAAAAAATCCTATCTTCGTGTGGCTCTCTATTCATGACAAAAAAGTTAATTCAAAGAAGGGGAAATTGTCAGAGTAATCGGTTTTGAAACATGCTCTTTGTGAATATGCATATAAAGGATACATAATTTGTTACTGCCCTTTCTTCAATTCTTATATGGAGTCACTTCAAAGAGAGTATATATAGACGACAGAGCAGGAATCTTAAGATCAATTTGAACGTGGAGAAGTAACAGGATGAGGAAGGTTCGTCAAGAGGCCAGGGATATGGGCTTTGTATCCTTTCCTTTCTTTAAGTCTGCATCGATCCTCGATGCCTATACGTCCTTCAATCAATAAACTCATAGGGGACTATGCCAATCTCCCCCTCGGAGTAAAAATGAATAACTAAACCATTTGATTTATAATCTTTTTGCAGTAATATATTCCTCTAGACACTATCAACAGATACTTGTATAATTATAGAAGCTATATGCTACACTGTAAACTGAACTAAAATGATGTATGTTCTACCTTTATATCTTGAAGATTCTTGCTTGGATCTTTGTTAACTTCCGCCTGATTGAGATTTGGCATTTCCAAACTTTTCAGAACAGCATAGTGTTTGCTCGCCAACCAGCCACGGATAACTGCAGAAGAAAGTGAATGAAAATTAAAGGGAAACACTCAATGCAATTATATGCTCCAAAGTCTGTTTACTAGCTAACATTGCATTACCCGACTGCAGAAGTATAATATCCTTCTTCTGATCATAAAATGTTTTCCTAGCAAGCCACCGCCTGACGAGCGTTTGTATGAGAACAATACCCTTCCACCTCTTGCTCAAAAATTCAAATTCGCGCCTCGCCCTTTCACCTCGTACAACTGTAGAGAAACATAAATTCAAAAACACAGGTTATTATCAAATATTCTGATCCGGAAAGAAAAAAAAGAAGTATATCATAACCAAATGGATTGAAATATAGAGGAAATTGAAAATCCTGAAGATTCCATTAAAGCAATGTAACCAAAGCTCCTTAATATAGCATGGTAAAGATAAGAGTTAATTTACAGAGGAATTCGTTCCAAACACTTAATAGCAAAGTAAACTATATAATACAAATTGCAAACAAAAAAAAAAACCATATAATACACATCAATAGATATCCTTCAGCCAAATATTCACCAGAAATTTTTCAAAAACGGAACTAAGATAATAATATGTTAATGAAGGAATCAAAAGTTTTTAAATTGTCAAAAAAGGATCTTTACGCCACTTGAAGTGGAGTCTGAGGGTTTATGCCAATTCAACTGGCGTAAATAAATGGGCTGAACTTTTGTGACCAACATGCCCATTCCTTTTACGCCAGCTAAAAGGATTTTCAGACTAAAGGAAGCGGCCGTGATTCTTTTTACCCCAATTCATCTAGCGTAAAATGAAAGGGCATTTTGGTCACAGAAGTTCAGCATACGCCAATTGAACTGGTGTAAACCCTCATATTCCACTTCAACCAGCGTAAAGATCCATTTTTGACAATTTTGAAACTTTTGATTTGTTTATTGAAATACTATTATCTTGGGTTTGTTTTTCAAAAATTTCTGAATATTCACAAATAAGATTAACTCAAGTCTAAAAAGTCAACGAAAGGAGTTACAGTATGCATAAAGGAAACATATGTTAATATGGGTGCATATGCATTACATGACTGCAGTGTAGTCACTCCTTTCTTCAGCTCTAGAAAGCTATAACGAACTTGAAGACCACGAAAATGTTTCTGAACCCAGATAATTCCTTGCAGTTTTTGGTTTCTTGCATCTTCCACTGAAGCAATCTACAAATGATCATCCAACATACAAGTCATAAGATAACAATGAAAACAAGTTCTGATTTTCAGAAAAAAAGAAAAAAAATATGGATGTCAAGTTTACATCCATAAGAAAAAAGAGGCCAATCTTTGAAAACATAAGGCTTAATATGCTGGGATGACTAACAACCAAAAAAAGTTCAGTCATGCAAGACAAATAGATGGAGATGGCTCGACACACCCATTGTGGATTACGAGAAAGTAAGGTGTATTTGGCATTGGTCTTAGACACCAAGGTTTGGGTCAAAACCGGTTCCACATGCCAAACTAGGTCTGACACAAGCTTTTGAGTGAGTTTGGGATCTGGTTAAAAAATAGGTTTTCCATAATCAAAACCCGAAACTCACAAAAACCCAAAAGCAGAAATTTTCTACTCTTGGGGCTCTTAAGGCAGGGAGGCAAAACGGTAATTAAGGGATAATATTGCAAATAGAGTATATGTTATAGAAAGAAAACATTATAAAGATAGAAATTTTCACAGAAATAATTTTATAGAGCGAGAGATGCTATATAGAGAACATATTGTAGAGAGAAAACATTATAGAGAGAAACTATTGTAGAGAAAATGATATGAAGAGAGAATATAAATTGTATAGAGAGAAATGTTACATAGAGAATAGTGGGGAGAGAAAATATAATAGAGAGAATATTGTGGAGAGAAAATTATACGGACAAATAATATATTATATAGAGAGAAATATTATATAGTGTTGTAAAGAGAAAATATGGAGAGGAAAGTTTTAGAGAGAGAAAATGATATAGATGGAGAAATATTATATAGAGAGAATATGGTCGGAGAGAACAATACATAATTAATATTGCAAAGAGAGAATGTTGTAGAGAGGGAAAATGCTATAGAGACTAGAGAGATAATATTATGGAGAGATAATATATTATGTAAAGAGGACTGTTACAATAAAATGTTGTAGAGAGAAAATATTGAGGAGGGATGAAATGCTAGAGAGAGAAAATACTATAGAGAGATATTATTGAGAGAGAATATAGGCAGATGGAATAAAACATAATAAATATTGTAGAGATAGAAAATAATATATAGAGAAATAATATATTATATAAAGAGGAATGTTATATAGAGAATGTTGTAGAGAGAATATTATAGAGAGAAAATGTTATGGAGGGATAAAATGATGCAGCGAGAGAAAATATTATAGAGAGAATATAGGCAAAGGGAATAAAACATAAATAATATTATAGAGAAAAAATATTTTAGAGAGAAACTGATGTAGACAGAGAAAACTCTATAGAGAGAGAAAGTTGTAGAGAATGAATGTTATAGAGAGATGATTTATTATATAGAAGGAATGGTATGTAGAGAATGTTGTAGAGAGAGAAAATGTTGTGGAGGGATGAAATGATATAGAGAGAAATAATATAGAGAGAGAATAAGGTTGAAGGAATAAAGCATAAATAATATTATAGAGTAATATTTTAGAAAGAAAATGATATATAGAGACAAAATGCTATAGAGAGATAATATATTATATAGAGAGGAATGTTATATAGAATGTTATAGAGAGAAAAGATTGTAGTGATAAAATATTGTGGAGGGATGAAATGTTCTAGAGAAAGAAAATAGGGGGAGTTGGTGAAAAGTCCTTTTAAGGAGATGCTTTTAAGCATGAGGACTTTGAAATGGTGTGGACGACATTGCCCTCCACAGCATTTCAAATTTTCTTTGGTATGCCACTGAACCAGTGAACCACCGCCGCCACCGATCCACCGAACGCCGCCACTAAACCACCGAGCACCGCCTCTGCCACTCATTGGAGCTGCTCGCCGCCACCGAACCACCGAACGCCGCCGCCGCCGCTGAACCGAACCTAACCTAACCCTAACCCTGAGATCTACAGGCTATGGGATGAACCCTAGACCTGAGATCCACCACCAAACCATTGCTCGCCGACACCGCCGGAGCTGTTGGCCACTTGCCCCGCTGCCAGAGCTAATCGGGAGAGGGGAGAAGAAATGGAGGGGGGGTAGTTTCAAGTTTACCAATAAAGACAGGGACATTATACTAAATGAAACTATTCGGTGTCCTGTTCATAGGTTGGATCTGTTATCAGGGACCTCTCACACATTAACCCAAGAAAATATTATAGAGAGAAATATTATAGAGAGAGAATATAGGTAAAGGGAATAAAATATAAATAATGTTGTAGAGTCAGAGAATATGTTAGAGGATTAAAAGAGCGACCAAGTGATGGTGCCTCGAAGGCACCGAAGAATTCGCAAAAGGACACAATAGTGAGCAGAGTGTGGGGCCTAAACAAATTGGCTGACGAAGCTGCCTGCGTGGGTAATATCGGGGTTGGTGATGCAGAGGTAGAACAACTAGTCAACGATCTGTTGTACCGAGTAGGATCTAAAAGAGGCTCACCCTATGTAGGTCGGAGCTTCACATGAAGGTTGAGTGGACTGCCAACGGAGCAATCATCGAAAAAGGCAACTCAACTAAGATGTCATCAGTGTACTTCTGTTAGGAGAGCAGAATCCCTCGCTCTCTGTGGGATATCTCAAGCCCGAGGAAGTAGCGAAGAGGACCTAAGTCCTTATCTGGAATTGGCGTCAAAGGTGCTGCTGAAGAAAGGCAATCATAACTAAAGCATCACATGTGATAATCATGTCATCAATGTACAAGTGTACAATAGCAGATTCACTCGGCCTCGTAGTGAGGACCTCACAACCATAGAGTGGTCCTGCGAGCTCTCAACGAAACTGCCATCGGTGACTGCTCGCTTGAAGCACTCAAATCAGGCATGATAGGCCTGTTTGAGTCCGTAGATGACTCAACGACGGTAAACGTGTTAAGGAGTGTGCAGGTCCGGAGGGGTCTGCATGTAGACAACCTCTGAAAGGTCACCGTGAAGAAAGACATTTTTCACGTCCATCTGAAAAAGAGGTCAGCGGCAAACAACTACAACTTTCAGGAGGATACGGACCATGGTCATCTGAGCCACTGGCGCAAGGGTCTCCTCGTAGTCTATTCCGCACTCCTGGATGGCCACCAACCAAGCTTTGTGTTGCTCAATGGACCCATCAGGTCGCCGCTTGACCTTGTAGACTCATTTATAGCTAGCAGATTCAACGCCAGTAGAGAGTGAGACAACATCTCAAGTCTGAGTTTGTTCGAAGGTCTGAAACTCTTCCCCCATGGCCTATCGTCACTGAGGGGATTGAAAGGTCTCGCGGTTGGACAGGGACTCCTGGTCAGAGTGAAGGGCAGCAAGAAATGCGGTCAACCGAGGCTAGTAGGAGGTGACGTGGCAAAGCCAAAGGGTTCGGTAGCCCAGAGGCAAAGCTAAAGCGGCTAGGTACGGTGCTCGCACTGAGGGTATCGGGGCAACGAGTACAGATCCTTGACCAACAGAAGTTGGCTAGGCGGACTGGCGGAGTACCAGATGTATCAAGAGCACTAGGAGTATCAGAGGAACCACCTCCAGTTAATGAGAGGATAGGGAAGGATCAAGCTATGCCGAAAAGTGTAGACCTAAGAAAGAGGGGTAACAACTCGACGAGGAGAGGACGACATGAAATGAGGAGAGGAGTCCCCAGAAAGGTGGGGAGTAATAAAGGTAGGTGCCAACGGTGAAGGCAGGAAAAACTTGCAGGTGGAGCAGGTGGGGCTGGCGGAAATGGGGAAAGAGGCTCAAGAGTTAGAGATATAGTGGGAGGAGTCTCCCTCAAGGTGGGGTCCTAAGCTGCAGAGGAGTAGTAAGGAACATCCTCAACAAAAGAGACATAACGAGAGATGCACAGATGATGAGTCAAGGAGTCATAACAACGGTACCACTTGTACTCAGCACTGATTCCCACGAGGACACACTTAGCTACCCCTTCAGATAGCTTCGTGCGCTCGTGAGGCGGAAGAAAGATGAAACAAGGGATACGAAACCGGTGTGGAAATTATGAATTTCTATCATATATGGATTAGAGAAATCTGGAACAAGGCACGGGAGGAGGAACCCAGAAATCAGCGCAGCATAATAAGGAAAATATTCTGGCTTCCATGATTTGCAGTCTTTAATAATACTTTGAAATGTATTTCAACCCAGTTAAAGCATTCCAATATCAGATATTGACAATTTTAAAACCAACCCATGTCACTTCTATCATCGATATGAAGAACATGTTAAGAAATGTGTACCATTAAGGCAGGTCAATGACATGTTAATCCCAAACTTACGGGTATAGCTCTAGTTAATATCAAAGCAAGAAACAATTATAGTTCTTATTCATCGACAGAGCCACCATGTATTCACATTCACAAACTAAGTAAAATCTAACAAATTTCCTTTACAATGATAGAAGAAGAAGGAAAAATCCTACTGAAATGCCAAATTCTCAATAAAATCAAAGCTAAAAATAAGTGGAGTTCCCGGTGATGTCCTATTACCTTCTTCAGTACATAGTCCATGGTGTCGCCCCATCCCACCTTACTATCTGAGGAAACCGCTGAGCGCGAGGGGGCAGGAGGAGAGTCCGAACCGTCAGCTTCCTCCAACCTTTTCTCATAGCTCTCTAACTCCGGCATCTTCACATACGATGACTCTTCTGTCATTTCCACCTTCACCATTTTGAACACCTCGTCCTCTTCCCTTCTCTGTGAGTCATTCAACAAGAGCTTCCGCACATTGCCTCCAGGCTTGAAATGGACGGGTAACGGCCTCCTCGAGGAGGGCAGGCGGCCTCTCATGGTGGGGCGAGTTGGCAGGGCCGGGGGTGCGTCCACCGGCTGCTCGTCCCGCAGCCTGATCGAGTCAAGCATTCTCTCGAGCGAGCTCCGGGCGCCCACGGGGACCATTCCCTCGGCTAAAAACATAATTCCCAGATACCAATTCCCTCAAAATTCCCTAGTTCTCAGCCAAACATCATCCTCTGCAATAAAAGAACGTTAAAACTCAACAGATTATGAGTTTAGGACTAATGTTGGCATGAATTTCCAGCATTTTTTCACTGAAATCTCAAGAATTCTGCATCAGTACCACTAGTTTATCCTCAGTAAAACTCAGAAATCTAAAGGAAACCTGAGAAGAAGAAAAACCCGGAATTCAATTCAGGCATTGGTGAAACCTCGGAGAAGCTGGGAATCGGCTAAGTAGATTAAAAAACCCACAATTTTGATAACAGAGGAGGCTCCCAATTAACCTCAATACCTGCCGTCCGGTGGGGGAGGTGGCGTGGTTTCAAGAAAGTGCTGGCCTGCAAAGGGATTCAAATTTCGGGAGGGACCACTTTTGGCATAATGAAGACTTTAAAAAATATATATATAAACCCTAAACTACCCCCGTCCCTAACCTCTAGCAATGTCCCTAACTTTTGAGAAAAACTTTGGTACAACCGTGATTTTTGCTGAGGTGGTATCACAAATCATTCACAAACACCAATGCCAACCTCTCGCTTCGCAACTGTCCTTTTAAATCAGAAAAACTGACGGGGTACAGTTGAGGTTGAGTGCAATGCACCTGTCACGGTGGCTAACTTCGTGTGTGTATGATGCACTTGTAGCGGTGCTCGAGGGGTGCTCCAGCGTTTGATTTGATCATGATACTAGTGATCTGGTATCACTGTTGACGGAGCCCGAAAAATCAGCATCAGCTCGCTGCCTAAGAGTCCAGTATAAGGTGTCGGGCGAGGACATTGCCTAACTCGCACGCGATCAGCTCGCCCACTTTTGCCAATAGGTGGCACGTACCGTAAGGTGGCTCGCCATTGACGCGCACCAAGATCGCACAGCTGTTACCCCTATCACACGGCCAACAGGATGTTGGAAAGAGTATTCACGTCGCCGCCAGTAGCCTGACAAAACAGGACCTCCAGCCCGCAGCTCGCATGGGAGCTCGCCCTGACCGCATACGATCGACTCGTCCGCGAAAGAGGTCGCACCTGGCATAGTTCAAATAACACTTCAAAAGATTCGGCACCTACAGCCCGCCCAGGAGCTCGTTTAGTCTGCACGTGATCAGCTCGCCCGTGGTTAACCCTGTTCCTAGTTTGCCTGCGATCTCAATCAGTCCGCACGCGATCAGCTTGTACGCAAAGAGATCGCATCTTGCTAATGGGAAGCTTAGAAGGAAATCCATGAACCCCATCAGCTCGCCTGAGAGCTCGCCTATTACGTGCGAGTTCGGCTAGTCCACTGATGGTCTTCGTTCTCAGCTCGCCCACAAGAGCTCGCCGTGCCACACTTGGTTCGCTCGCCGACGAAGGAATTCCGCCTTTTGCTCCACTGTTTGAGGTGAGATCCACCATAAGTTCACTACGACCAGCTCACCTAGGACCTCGCCCGATTCACTCGCGTTTAGCTCGCCCAAGAGCTCGCTCAAACCGCACGCACGCACAAGGGCTGCTAGCAATAGAAGATCGAAGGGCGCGGAGCAACGACAACAGTTGGGTTAACGAGTTGCCTTGTTGATCGGCTCGCCTAAGTGCTCACCCTATCATGCAACCTGTAGGAGGTCACTGTGCCGAACTCAATCGGCTCACTCGCAAGGAGATCCCATTTTTTACCAGACTGTTTGATGTGAGATCCACCATAAATTTGAGTTGGACTGGATTGAAATCATCGACTTCGAGAAGGGTAAAAACAATGGGATGGAGATGGAAAGTTCTGAAAGAGCTCGCCTCCATCACCCTCAGCTCGCCCAAAAGCTCGCCTCCGTCGTCCTCAGCTCACCCAAGAGCTCGCTCTAGAACTCCCCTGCTAGCTCGCGGGTATCACCTACAGTAAGGCGGCAACGAGTCGACAGATGTCATCCACCCCGTGAGACTACGTGGGCGATTGTGAACCGTGTTCGCCGGCTCCAGTCGGTCTAGAGCGTCTCCACCAGTGCGCCCCTCCCCCCCCCCCCCCCCCCTCGTGGGCCTTCACCACCGCCTGGTAAGCTAGACGACAAAGCTCATTAAAGGCCCATGTGAGCTGACATGAAAGGTGTAGAAGGTGCAGAAAAGAGCGGCCACGTGTCAGATTCTGACGGTCTGCAAAAAGGTCTATAAAGGTACAATCCCCGGCTTCAAAGGACAGGTTCGAAAATAAAAAAACCCAGACATTTTCCAATTACTAAAGCTCTCCCTTTTTCGAACCCTCACTGACTTGAGCGTCGGAAGGTCTACGATCCTCACGGTTACAGTTGTTCACGTGATCTTTGCCTGGCACGTTGATCCTCCAGACCAGTGAAAATTTTTCCCCGACAACTGTTACATCAAAGATTTTTTCCCTAACCTCCAACCCTGCAAGGCCCCCCACCCTTTTCCTTTTTCTTCTTCCTCCTCCTACCTTCTCTCTCCTGCCTAGTCTAAAGGGGTCGCATCTTTTCACGATGGGGGTGGGGGGTAGGGTTTAAACTAGGAGGAGGCGATGGTGGAGCGGTGAGGAGAGCGCGAAAGGGTTGGCTGGAGGTTAGAATGGGAATATTTTGGGATTATTATGGGTGCCATCACGGACCCAACTAAATAGGAGGCCGGGAGGCTTCAAATTCCGGGTGCCACATGGTTGTCCCCTTCAATTTCTTTGTCTGTTTGTCACCTCTTGCTAGCCGTTGTAGGTTTCGGGGTGTAAGGCATCTAAACGGTGCGGACTGCAAAGACACGTGGAGAACCCGGTCGTAGTCGGGCTGGTTGTCGTTCACCTTACGGGTGAGCGCATCGGACGGCTCCCCAGTCCCCACAGCTAGTTGAGCCCAAGTCATAGCCGTTAGCTGTATCACTAGAATTTCACCCAAAAAAAAAAATTTGTATCACTAGAAAATCATTAGCAGGACTCCTCCCCACTTGTTAACTCTGCTCTAGGAAAACCAGCTCTATTCCGGATTCTCGGAGTTCAGTGTGTGGTATCATAGACGTCCGATGGCATGCGTTTCTAACAGACATATGAATTGTACTGCTTTGATGCCATCGAGCAAGAAATCAGGAACACAGAGGAGTCACGCCCCTGAGAAGCAGATTCGTGAGAATTGACTCCTCTATATTTCGGATTTTTCAGATTCGGTATCTGACGACGTCACAGTCGCCCGATGGCATACATATGTAACATACCTGACAGATGAATCGTACTCAAGTTGTTGCCCTCTCTCCAAACGGCACTACTTGCATTTTGTCCAAACATAGGGGATCGAGACTCGGGGGAAAAAAGGGAATAGAAAGGATTCTCATTTTTTAGAGGGAGAAGGAGCCAAACAACTACTTTTTTTTTTTGGAAGCAGGTCCACATGGCACCACACGGTTCAAAGGCTTATATTTAGTGTAAACAAGTTGTTTGGGCCCAGTCTCAACCCGGGCTTAAAAAATCAAACACCCGGAGAGAGAGAGAGAGAGAGAGAGAGAGAGAGAGAGAGAGAGAGAGAGAGAGAGAGAGAGAGAGAGAGAGAGAGAGAGAGAGAGAGAGAGAGAGAGAGAGAGAAGGGGGGACGATTGTTTGAGTGCGAGCGTTTTTAGAGAGGAACCGTCTCATGAGATTGCCATGTGGCACCTAGAGAAGAATGAGAAGGTTGTCATGTGGCACCCAGTTGTTTGAGGCTACAATTTTAATATATAGGTTTAGTTCTACATTAAATTAGGAGATGTCCAATGCAGGCACCTCAATAAGGTTAGCGACAACCACTTAGCAATTATGTGTACGGGTTTGGGAGGTCGACTCATCTGCACTAACTGGAAGTCCTATACTTGTGGGGACCTTCGATGCAACACAGTCGAAGAAACATCCCCTGAGCAATTGCTTGCGAGTTTGGAAGTTCGAATCATCTCCACTAGCTGGAAGTCCAATACTTAAGGGTCCCATACAGCATGGTTGGGGCTCCTCACAAGTATTAGACCTTCAATTGAGCTGTGTTTGGTTGCTTGTAGTTGTGGATTCAAAATTTGGCCAACGCCCTATGGTGGGACCCACCAGTCCTGCATGGGGTCCACAAAGATAAAGGTGGGACCCACTAGTCCTGCCTGACAGTGGGACCCGCTAGCCCTGCATGGGATCTGCAGAGATGATAGTGGGACCCACCAGCCCCCACTTAGAGCCTGAGACGGCTATAGAAACCGCCCCGGGACCCGGATATTTCCAAAAACCTATAAATAGCAAACCCGATGAATATTTCAGATCAATCTTTTGATTCTCAAATCAAAACTTTCGAATTCCAGAGCTCAGGCTTCGATCCCTCTCTACTGCACCCTCCGAAGACAAACAAGTGACACTTGGCCTGTCGAGGTCACTTCATTTCAGAGATAGTGAATTCAGGTTGCGCCTTACTACACGGAGATGTAGGCTTTGGTTAAACTCCAATATCAGACCATTGTCTGCTTCTCTCTACTCTACTCTCCTCTACACCTAAGTTCAAGTCAGCAAGTCAAGACCAGATCGATTGATTGTTGGGCGAAATCCTTGGATGGAATGAGGCCGGATCATCCCCCACAGTAGTTAGAACTACATTGTAGTTCCAACGTTGTTCCAACTATATGTAGTGCAAACTACTGCAGTTTAAACTATTGTTGTTTGATTTGTTGGCCGGTATTTGAAAAGTTGTATATTCAAATTCGTTATGTGGTCCTAGTGTAATTGCTGAATGTATTCATAAATCTAGGTATTAGCCTTTTGGTGTTGTTTGACCCAGTCAACCATGAATGCCAATTGCTCTAGTTGAAAATCATATTTTTTTTATTTATAGTTCAAACTACAGCAAAAGAGGGTTGGTGTAGTCAAAATTTTATTAGTTAATGACTGCAGCATATATAATAGATCCAACAATTGTAAAATATAAATTGTAGTTCCAATTGCAGTAGTTGAAACCACAAATACGCCAACCAAACACAGCCTTAGGGGCGATGAGTCGAGCTATGGGTTTGGTTAGCGCTAGAGGTACTACATGCAAATTGCAAATTATATTGTACCACCGTTTTTGATGGGGCCACCACTTTAAATAGAAAAATTCCATATATAAAAGAAAGAACCGAGTTCGAATTCTTTTTAGTTAGTTAACCCAAATCGTCTCTCGACGAACATCGTGGTTAAAAATAAAGAAAGGTCAAACTTGAGGTGAGAAGAGGAAAGATTTTTTTTTAGTGGAATATTAAAGTGCATTGAACCAAAAAGGACCAAAATATATAAATATACACTATATAGGACCTGCTCTCAAAGTATATGCAAAGTAGGACCAAAATGGTTGGTTGGTATATAAATTAGAATTAAAATTAGTTAATTTACCTAAATGCTCATTTAAATATCATCTTTTTTGTACAATCCATCGGTAACCATTTTCCGAGTGGCCCTTATGATAGTATATCCTCTCCGGGTGTTAGTATCTCGTTTTAAATTAATCTGTCTACTAGGTAGGGATTCGATCTCCATCTTCCGAAGATCCAAAATTTTATTCTACGCTTATGAGAGAAAAAGGGTCATGGAGCTCCTTTTCCATACATCGTACAGTGTGGAGAGAGAGAGAGGAGGGGACATGATCTCCAATGTGAAGCCCTTGTGGGCCCCAGATAAGCACATAAGTTGAAGCTCATTTAGTACCCAGTCATCAATAACTAAAGTTATGATGATCTAACCGTCGGATTCGAGGTCTAATTTCAATCGTCGACGCCTTGTAGATCCCTGTAGCTTTATATTTTATTAAATATACCTAAGAACTCATTCAAAAGATCCTAGATTGATCCGAAAAGCCCTAGAATGAGGTCGTGGATAACCCCGTACAATATGGCAATAAACTAGAATAATAAACCATAAAATGTGATGTAACTAATGCTGAAAATAAAGCCAAAACACCTAAAAGCTATTGTAACAACTATTATTTTAGCCAACATAAAAAATAGTGATGATTTGATGCAAATCAGGTCACATCATATTTACATATAGGACACACTAATCCCAAGATGTCTCTCAATGACATATGTCATAAGAAACATAGCAAAGTATATGTATGTTTGTATTAGTATAAACACACAGCTTACACATCCCAGTAGTGAACCATCATGTTTAATCCATCTGAGATCCTTGACCTTCCTAATATATACTAGCGCAACTACTCTGGGATCCATGATCTTTATAAAAGAAAGGCAAAACTCAGGGTGAGAAGGGAAATGGAAATTTTTCTTCAAGTAAAATATTAAAATGATCTATTCTCCTGAAGGTTGCCAGGTGGTGGGTCAAGTCCCTTTTTACAAAACAATAGTTTTATTATTTGAAAACCATTATGAATCTATACTAGGGTGTGTTCTTTTGGAAAAAAGTGAGAATGGAAATAAATCTACATGGTAAAATGAATTTATTTATGTTTATCTTTAAACCCTTAACTAAGTGGAAATCTCTTGCATAAATCAAACCCTTCTTAAGGGTGGCTCCATTAAGGAAAACATATTGGGCGACTCGAGGCAAGCGGATAAGATTGTTCTTCACTTAGTTTCCTCAATCCAAACGAGCGTGTAAGTTACAAGTGGGTGGAAATGAAAATCAATGAAAATATAAGTTAGTGTATATCATTTTCATTTCCTTAAGTGAGTGGAAATGAAAAGAACCTACCTAGGGGAAGTGCCAGGTAGCACTATCTATATGGTTTTGCAAGGTAAAGCAATTTTTTTTTTCCTCTTAGTAAGATTTCATTCAAAAGAAGGTAACACGTTACGACACATCTGGTGTCAAACCCACAAAGAATTTAACAACTAAGATAATCTAAATAAAATAACCATATTCAATGTCCACTAACACAAACCAAAAGTAAACAATTACTACTACATTTTACCTCTTCTATTCGATGCTAACAAACTACATCCACTCCAAGTGCTCTTGTTATTTTTGTTGGAATCTACAATTAATAGAAGGGAGACTTAGCATTAAGTTCTTTTAGCAGATATTATATTAGCTAAAGGATAAGTAGTGGTTCAATATTGCACCAAGTCCCTACACAAAAGCACGTGCTATAGCAAGTCCTTCATTGTTTTTTCCCATTCAAATGATAAAATTGTCCCTCTAATTCGTCTCCAGCAAGGGGTATCAATTATTCTCCATCAAGAGTATCAATTCACTGACCTAACCCTAACTTTATACCTTAAATAGTGAGTCCTAACCCTAACCCTAATTATATACCCTAAATAGTGAACCCTAAACCTAAACCTAATTCTATACCCTAAATAGTGAACCCTAACCATAACCGTACCCTAATTCTATACCATAAATAGTGAACCTAACCCTAATTCTATACTCCTAACAGTGAACCCTAAACCTAACAGAAATTCATTGCAGCAGTCTGAAATGTTGTAGCAGGTCGAATCACTGTAGCTTGTTTTTTGAGAAATCTCACTATTAAAAAATGCTACAATGAAATCATTGTAGCAAAGAGTAACAATTGCTGCAGTGATCTATGTCAACATCCAGATTCTATATAGACGAATTGATACTCTTGTAGGAGGGGTTATGGAGGGATAAATTTGTCCTTTAAAGGGTTCAAAAAATCAATATTTTTCAGTTAGGGATTTGCTATGCAAACATGTCATTTGGGAGGGACTTTAGCTAATTTCCTATCAAACTGTATCCTTTAGCTTAAATAAGGATCTATATATGGAGGGATTTAAGATTAATTAACCCTTAATAGTCAATGTTATTAATTAGACCTAATGTAAACTCCTCGAAGGGAAAATACTAAAAAGTCACAACTAATATTATCGTGAAGCTATTGAAAGATCGTGTTCCGGTCATACCATGGAGGATTCAATCATGGATCATTGATTGTCGACGTTCACTCCAAGAAAATTCTTCTATAGAGGTTGATTTTATTTCTACATGCTCCAATCAGGTGGCGCACCTATTGGCTAACAACTATTAATCTAGGACTTCCTTTTTCTCTGACCGGTTCCCTGCCATTGCCCTGTAGTGTGTGGTTGAACGAGCTTGTATTGAGTCTATTTCTTAATTAATAAAATATAAGGAACGACTCCATTCCCAACAAAAATAAATTCACCGAGGAAATATGCGGTTGCATTTATTAGAACAATTGACAAAGGAGAGTATGAGTAAGTATGTGATAGCAATTATTGGAACCGTTGACCAAAGATACGGGTTGGATTTGTCAAACCAACTGAGCTATCAGTGGGAGACACTGATTTTCCTCTTATAGGAGCAAACTCAGCCTATAACGATCCGATGAAAAAGCAATTGCATCAGTGTGAAAGGTTTTTTGTTCCGTTTTCATTGAGGTATCGAATTGTTCGATACCATGTCGAACCCATCTCCACCATCCATCTCATTTTCGATGCATCGCAGTGGTGGGAGCATTATTTTAGGGGCCAAGGATGAACCTAGGTGGACACCTGATAGTCACCTCTAATATCATCGTAGCTATCAAAAGATCCTGATCCGATCATACCATGGAGGATTCAAGCATGGATCATTGACCGTCGGTATTTTCTCCAAGATAATCATTCTATAGAGGTTGATTTTATTCCTAGAGGCTCCAATCAGGTTCACACCTATTGGCTAAGCTTTGTTCTAGGACTTCATCTTTCTCCTACTGGTTCCCTATCACTTCCCCATCGTGTAGTCAAACCAATTTATATCGGGTCTATTTCTTAATTAATCAAATCTAATAAATAACTCCATTTAAAAAAAAAATATGTGGTCGCATTTATTTGAACCATTGACAAAGGAGTGTAGGAGTAAGTCCTCCGTAGCAATTATTTGAACCGTTGACCAAATAAACGGGTGCATTTGTCAAAGTGAGACACTGACTTTCCTCTAGCCAAGTCAGCCCTCTAGGGGCCATGCGATGAACCCTAGGTTGACGGCTGAGATCCACCATAACGCCATCGGATGGTCGTGGGATTGGTAGCAATCCTGAACGTGCGATATACATAATCAGCGGCCAGGATGCGCGTTCCCACTTGCGCATCTGGGCGCGGATTCCGCATCTCACGCGCCTTGTCGCTATCGGCTTTTGTTTGACTCAATCAAAGTCGATCTAACCACTCCAGTCGGTCGGCCCCTGTCGCTGGGCCCGGCGCGCATCACAGCCGCATCCAGTCGGCTGGCGTACGATTGACTTCGGATCTCCTGCCATAGTGCGGCTGTGATGCGAGCGGACTCACCGACCGGGACCGGCCAACTGGAGAAGATCAAAACTCTCACCACTCCAATCTTGGCGGGAGCTGTGCGAGGCACGTGGCCCTCCGAATCAATTGGAAGCTTGGAGCCCGGAACAGGCTAAAAAAGCCTTTTTGTTTCGTTTCATTTATTTAGAGTAATACTATTTAAACAATCTCCATCGACAAGAAGTTTGACAAACCAGATCCATGCCCTGGTGGCGGGGCCCGCTTGTGCTAATGGCAATACAGTGAGTCCTGGGTGGGCCCCGTCACCAGGGCATGAATCTGGTTTGTCGATTATTTTGTCGACGGAGTTTGTTCAAATAGCCTTACTCATTTATTTGCGTGCTCTCAACCCCTAAGCTCTCTTTAAAATGGCGAACCCGGTGCCCCCACTCATCGAGTGAGGACAACCCCCACCCCTCTCCCTTCTCTTGCCGCGGCCGATCCAAATGGAGGCGACACCGGAAGCCGCAGCCCTGTCGGAGAGTATCAGGGTCAACGGGGTCCCGGCGGAGGCGAGCCTGTCCGCCGGCGGCGCGCTGCGTTGGATCGGCGGCGATGGCGTGGAGCGATGCCTGGCGGTGGAGTCGGATGTGCTGGGGTTTGAGGCGGTGGGGTCGGCGATCAGGGTTAAGGCCTTCGTTGGGGAACAGAAGGGCGTCCCGTCCGGCGGGGGCCTCGTGAGGAACAGGAGGGACTTCGTCATGGAGATGCCGACGGAGGAATCATTGCTTCTGTGGAACGAGAGGCTCAGGGAGTGCATCAGTTCCCTCGGTAGGAATCTCAATTTTCACGGAATTTTCCTCCTTTTTTTTCTGTAATTTCTGAGATAATTCTCATGAGATTTAGTTTTTTCTTTGCTAATAGAAATCTTCTTGTTTAATGACCAAATTGCCCCTTAGTGCATGCCCCTCCGTCCTCGTTGCTACAAGACTCAAACCCAGATCTGCTGCAGTGCTTTCACTGTAGCATTTTTGGGCACTATTTTTGTGAAAAAAATAATTTGCTACAGTAATTTCACGGTAGCAAAAGAGTAACGATCTGCGCATATTGTTACCTGCAAAGATTCTTACTCAATCTGCAAAGATTCTACTCTTAAGCTACAGTGATTTCACTGTAGTAAATTTTTTACCTTGACAAGATTTTTCAAAAGAAAATACTACAGTATTTCACTGTAGCAAAGGTAACAATTTGCACAGATTGTTACTCAGCAAGATAGTTACTCAATGCAGTTACTCCTTTGCTACAGAGATTTCACTGTAGTAAAAAAAATTGGCAAGATTTCATAAATTTTTTTTACTATAGTGATTTTAATGTAGCAAAAGAGTAACAATTTCTGAAGATTGTTACATTTTTGCTATAGTACTTTTGTTAGGCTCGAATCGGTGCTCACATGTACAACTGTACGTAGGGGTCTTGCCCACGTGTACAGCTGGCCGCAAGGATAAAAGAGATATTTTTCTATCGGGAGGACCTAACGCTAATTAACCATGTTGGCTGTCTTTATCACTAAAATCGATTTGTTAGAGGGATATCACACATTACCCCTTATTTTTAAGGGTAAATTACACTTTATCCTCATGAAGTTTAGCTGAAAAACACTTAACCCCCTATAATTAAAAACTACATTTACCCCCTTCAGTTCAGTTTTGATCAGATAAAATTGCCAAATGATAGTTGACAAAAGGGGTATGGTGCTAACATTTCAAACTTTAGGGAGCGATTTGGAACAAAATAAACTATAGGGGGAGTTAATTGCTTTTGAGCTAACCTTCAGGGGGGGTAAAGTGTAATTTACCCTTCTATTTTTTTCTTTGTCTTTAAAATCTGGGATATTTTTAAACCTTTATTACTTCATAAAATGTTCTTTTCTTAGTTTTCTAGATCCCGCGGTTGCTGTCGATAATATGTCATCCCTTTATTGAATGTTTTTAACTATTTATACTAATTCGTTTTTTCCTGATGTGCTGGAAGACTAAATTTGTCACATTTAGATGGATTTTCAGCTTGTTTCAAGTTTCTCCTCTTTTTAGCTTTTTGTGCTGATGCAGGCACGTGTCGTCCAAGAGTGGTTGATGAAGACGATGCTATCTTTTTTTTTGTATTTTCTTTGTAAAAGGATAACTAGTGATACGGAATCACCGAGAGGAAGTGGTGGAGGGGGTAAGAACCGTGACAGAGAAGAAAAGATTAGAAGCTTAGATGAGAGGGGGCCTGAAATCCATCAGGATACAAGATAGGGGACTCAAATCCATGAGCCAACGAAGGCATCTGCCATCAATTTTCATTCATCATAATCTCCTCTCAATGGTTACAATGGGGGCCTTTAAATAGGCTAAAAGAAAAGATAAAGATGACAACAAATTTAAAAGCCAATAAGTATCCTAACAACTTGCCTAAAATAAAGATCTCAAATAAAAAAAGATTCTAAAAGATATCATAAGAGATATCCTACCTTATCCATCCATGGCAGGCTAGGATGGGCCTTCGGGTGGGCCAACGGGCTTGGGCCCAAGTCGGATCACATCATTCGCTTCCGCTGCGAAGAACTCGCCCTCGAGTTCATACGGTAAAGTGCAATCATTATCGAGGTTTTCGCCGATGTGGTATCTGTCGTCAGGAGCTGATGGTGGAGGCCTAACAAATGATGTCTCACTACACCGAAGTCATCACCGGGGTCCCATGAGAAAGTATCACTGCCGTCGATCGGGAAACATACGTCAAAGTGGTGTTGGGGTAGACGACAGAGTCGGATAGTAATATCAGACCACTGCAGTAGCTCGAACATCGGCTTGCCTGAATGGAGGTAAAGCTAGACAAACACTGTAGGCACCAATAGTCGGTCTAGCCCAAGAAAATCAATCTGCTGAAGCTCGGCTAGAGAGACCTCCTCGAAAGAATCCGCAGTAGGTGGTAGCATGGCGGGTGGTACTAGATCCTCTGGAAGGGGGAGCTCGTCTGCTGGTGGTGGTACTGGAGGTGATGGATCCACCAAAGATACAACTAGATGAAGCTCTGTAGGTGGTGGAGGCTCTACTGGAAGTGCTGGAGGTGGAGACTCATCCGTGGAGGCCACTAGAGGTGAGTTCATTTGCTGTAACTCTCGTTCGATCTCGCAAGCTATCTCATAAGCTACGTCCAGATCGCTCCAAGATCTAGATGAAAACTTGGCCTTTATGTCGGAGCGGAGTCCTCTAACGTACAGTAACACTGCTAAGAAATCTTTCTCTGAAAAACCATAGTGGATCATGCATCGATAGAATGCTGAAAGATACTCATAGACGGAGTTGTTCCCTTGATGACAATGAATCAACCCTTGCATCTTGGTATCCATGTCACAATGGTAGAAGTGTGGTCCAGGGGTAAATCTGGAAATCTGTAATTAGTGGTTCACCAAAAATTTCTATGGATCGTATAGATGCGTAGAGCTCGAAAAACCCTTCGATTTGGTAGGTCGCACGTCAAAAACGGACTAGAAATGAAAGAGATATGTCCAATTGAAGTTGGCGGGTCTGTTTTGTCTATTCAGGTCGGATCCGAATTCAACTCGGGTTCAGCACTTAAGTGCAAAATAGCAACTATAAACGTTGGGGATTTGAGGGCTGTAGGATGGGGATTTAAGGGTTGTGGTGGAGGAATGAATTGAAAAAATAGAAAGGGACAAAAGGGGGTTTCGGATTAGGGTTTTTTTTGTTTTTGTTTGTTTTGTTGGCAGGTACGGAGGGAAGAAAGGAGGCAGCGGCTGCAGTTGGGAGCAAAAGGGGCGGCTGCAGCTGCAGCAAGCAGCACAACAGGTACGTTTCCTCTTTCCTTTCTCTCTTCTTTCCTTCTTCTTTTCTTCCCTTTTCTTCTCTTTCTTTCCTTTTCCTTTTTCTTCCCTTTTCTTCTCTTTCTTTCCTTTTTTGTCTTCACAGATCTGCGGCAGATCTGTTTTTTTTTTTTTTTGGCTGCGGGGTGCACGGGACAGAGGGGCGGTTCAGCAGGTGGAGCGAGAGGAAGGGTGCGGCCTGCAGTGGACGGGCGGACGGCAAAGGAGAAGGGTTCGTGGGTGGGCCGGGCGGCTTGCGGTGGTTGCGTGGGCGAGCAAAGGGGTGGGTAGCGGTTGAAAGAGGTTTCCTTTCTCTTTCTCCTTTTTTTTTTTCTCTCAACAGATCTGATCTTTTTTTTTTTTCACCAGATCTGATCTTTTTTTTTTTATTGTAGGTGACGTACCAGAAGAAGATGACGACGAATCGGCGAGGATGGTGATGATGGAACGGCGACGATGACGATCGAAGCGAAGATCGTTCGTGGTGCGGAAACGTCACGAAGCCCGAAGCTCTGATACCAACTTGATGCAGGCGCACGTCGTCCAAGAGCGGTTGATGAAGACGATGCTATCTTTTTTTTTGTATTTTCTTTGTAAAAGGATAACTAGTGATACGGAATCACCGAGAGGAAGTGGTGGAGCGGGTAAGAACCGTGACAGAGAAGAAAAGATTAGAAGCTTAGATGAGAGGGGGCCTAAAATCCATCAGGATACAAGGTAGGAGACTCAAATCCATGAGCCAACAAAGGCATCCGCCATCAATTTTCATTCATCATAATCTCCTCTCAATGGTTACAATGGGGGCCTTTAAATAGGCTAAAAGAAAAGATAAAGATGACAACAAATTTAAAAGCCAATAAGTATCCTAACAACTTGCCTAAAATAAAGATCTCAAATAAAAAAAGATTCTAAAAGATATCATAAGAGATATCCTGCCTTATCCATCCATGGCAGGTTAGGATGGGCCTTCGGGTGGGCCAACGGGCTTGGGCCCAAATCGGATCACATCATGTGCCTTTCTAGTTTCTTCTTTGTCAAGCGCTGAGCTCTTGTTTTTGTACATCACTTGTTTCCCCGAATAGCTGCACTGTTTTCAATGGCAAATGATAGCGAATGGCAACACTGTTTTCATTGGTACTGTTAGATACCCTCACGCCCCAAACCCCGGGTCGTAAGGGGAGGTCCACAGGGGGTATATTAAGCGGGTGATGGGTGCCTCCCTCACCGATGTGGGACTTTTCGTCAACACTCCCCCTCATGCGGAGCACGCGTGGCAAGGCACGATTGGTGGGGAGCACCCGGGGCGGAAGCAGGAGCAGGAGCAGGAGACAGGCTAGCTCTGATACCATGTTAGATACCCTCACGCAGTCACGCCCCAAAACCCGGGTCTTAAGGGGAGGTCCATAGGAAGTATATTAAGCGGGTGATGGGTGCCTCCCTCACCGATGTGGGACTATTCGTCAACAAGTAAAAATAGCTAATGATAGTGTTGTTTTCATAGGCAAATGATACTTAGACACCCAATTTTTCAAATGTCATTTTCAATGACAATTTTGTTTAGTAAAAAAAAGGAATATTCTCTGATTTCATAAAATTTAAGTGGAAATTTTGAATTTTTTTTTAACAAAAATGGTAGAATTTGTCAGTCGGTTTTGGTCAAATTGGAAATTTTTTGATCGATTTTGGTCAAAATTTGTTGATTATATATGAATCCAATGCTTTAAATGTGTGTATTTATGATTAATTTAGACCTTGGGACTGGATCATAAGCGTTGCTTATCTAAATAAGAACCCCTTAAATTAAGCATGAACACACACACACTTAAATTTGTCAGTCTAGTGGTTTCATATATAAATTCAGTGCCTTTAATTAAACCATGTCTATGGTCTCACCATCGATGTGACCGAAATCTGCCAATTCGTTGGCCGACATGACTAGAAATTGGAATAATTGCATTGTGGTGGAGCTTTTTGGCAACATGACTAGTATCTTTCGATCATTTCGATTGATAAATCGTACCTACATGGAGCTTTGGCGTTTTCTAATTCAGTATCTTGCACATTTGGCAAATATCGGTGATTTCGGCCGATATTTAATTTTATGCACACGCCGGTTGGCGTGAATCGAGCCATGGCCGGTGCATGGAGTGCCGAGCTAGGCGCGGTTTTGATGACACTTGTTATTCTGCATAGCAATGCTCTTTCCATTAGAAAATGATACTCAGACACACAAGCAACACATATATCCGCGACACACGCCGACAGGGACGGAACCAGGATTTTATATTGGGAGGGGCCAAAGCATAATAATTTCATTTGAGGGGGGCCAAAGCATGAACCAAAAAAAAAATTCTAATATTCAAGACTTTTACTATATAATTTTTTTTAAAAAAATCGAGGGCATGACCCCCCTTGGTCCATACATAGTTCCGTCCCTGCATGCTGATGTAGCTCAATGCATGCTACGTAGGCATATCATGTTTTTGTGTCACTTGTGTCTGAATGGCAACGCTCTTTTCAATTAGGAATCTATGATTTGTTTATTGCCGAGCTCTTTGTTTATTTCGCAGGAGGTCATTGTCTTGTCTTTGGTTTCTCGGACTTTCTCCTTATTTTTCATTCTTCCTTGTTAACGTGTAGCATCCATATATTTGTGTGTTTAAGCTGTACGCCTTATTAGAGAATCATCTGCACACACGCCTTATTAGAGAATCGTCTGCACACAAGTGAAATGCATTTTATTCATTTTTTTTCTTATAAGAACGAATTCTTCACTCTTTTTTTTGTTGTCTTACCATTCCTATGTTGCATTTGGAATGTTCTTTCACTTTGGCCATTTGCCTTATATTTTGTGCCACACAGGTGAGCCAAATTCCCTATTCATTTTATCCTTTTCCTCTAGAATCTTGGTTTAGGGATACCTTAGAGGGTACTCCCTAGTTGCATGAGCTTAAATGTGAAACTTTATGATGTTTTCCCTACCCACCAAATGGCCTTCTAGGTTTCTTGGTAGAGGCAAGTTGCCTTTGTCAATTTTTCTTCACCAATCCTAGAGTGTTGGCGTCAGTTTGATAGGCGGTCAAAAACTTATTTTCATATTTTAGGGTGCCTTTGTAATTACTAATTAGAGTTATGCCCCATTTTCTACTAAGTTTAAGGGTACATGACTTGAATGATGGTTGCAATTTTGGGTCATTTGATCTAATATCCTTCCTAATTATTGCTTTTTCTCCTCTCTCAACATAGGACGACCGAGGAGGTTGTTTGTTTTCGTGAACCCATATGGTGGAAAGAGATGCGCGCAAAAGATCTTCCTTAACGAAATTAAGCCTCTACTCGAAGCTGCTGATATCCTTTATACACTTCAAGGTTGGTGAATTTGTAAAATACTCATGATGTTTTTCTTTGTTCTTCTTTGGTTCTCTTCAATGGTTGTATTTTCTTTACTTCGTAATAATGACACAGAAATATCACCCCTACATTCATTGAAATATTTCTTACTGCTTACTTTGTTTCAGAAACTAAATATCATCTTCATGCTCAAGAAGTTGCCTGTTCATTGGACCTTGTCAAATATGATGGGATTGTATGTGTTAGTGGAGATGGTGTCCTTGTGGAGGTTAGTAATCTATCTAATTCTAGTTGTTCAAGCAGCTAGAGATAAGCTGGTCATTTAACCTCACCTTGTTGATAGGAATTTGGCTTGTATTGGGTTCTAGAAATCTTTGTTGTCTTTATTGAGTTTTGAGTTGTTTGAGTTAGGTGCTTGGCCATTCTCATAGGAAACAAAGTTTCACAGTTTTAATTATCAAAATCTAACATAAATCTTATCACATATTATACAACCTAAAAATAATTGGAGAAATCACCTTGCAGTTTATGTCTTGCCAATGTGAGCTAGATGAAAAAGGTTTTATAGTACCTTTTTTTAAGATCCCTCTTGGTGGTAGGAGGGAGGGTTCAGCCTAGACCTCTATCAGTTTATCATTAGGTGAAGGCGTGATTCGATCCCAGGTCTTTGGTACAACCACCAAGATACTTCACCGGCTAAGCTAGCTGGCAGCCTAAAAAAAATATTTTAAAGTACTATGAATACAATGTTAAGCATGGAGGCATTTCTTAGACCTCGGATACCTTGTAACTTAATTTATGGTGAAGATCGGTATCAACTTTGTTTGTCACTTGTTTTAAGCTTATTTTGAAGGTTGTGAAAATTCAGGTGTACTAATGAAGGACCCACACTCTTCTTTAGGGCACGAAATGCATCACTAATAATCTCCTGGAGAGAATCTTACAGAGGACTTTAATGATTACTTGGAGAGACAAAACTTAGACTATTTTTTCGTTGATAAATTGTTTTTCATCCATGAAGTAAGAAAATTGACGCCTCATATCTTTTTCCACCATTGTTAAGGTGTCACGCCCCAGAAATCTGAAGACCGATCCCTGGGGTGTGAGGTGAGAAAAAGATGGGATTTTGGGTCTGGTTACTTAACTATACCATTTTGGGTTCTCACAGGGCTTCTTCTACGCTCTCTAATATGAAAAACAAGGAGGAGGGAGAAACAAGAGGGGAATCTTTTAAATTTGATTTTTCGAAAAACATTTTTATTAAAAAGCAAAGAAAGAGAGATTATCAACAGAGAGAAGATATTATCTAGTCAAGCTCAACCTTCAAAAGTCATATCCTCTCAGTATGAGTGACCTGTCGGTGCCACTACATACTGACAGGAGTCTATCTGAGGGAGCACGAGGCTCAAGCCTCCTACGGCTAGCCACGTAGTCTCATCCACTCCCTAACACTCAGGTGCACCAGTCTAGAGTTCCTATCTACAGGGTTAATCAATTTAGTCATTTATATGCACTTATATTTTCATCATGATCTATCATAGGCTTGGGGCCTTGAGGAGAGGCCTACCCAAAAGAATTCAGCTGGAACCATTGCAACTACAACCATAGAATACTAACTAACTAATGAAAACTTTTATTCCAATACAATTACCATGTCTGAAGAGAAAAGACTACAAGACGGACATACTAAACAGAAAGGTAAAGCTGCAACTCCAACTCCGCCTCTGGACTCCTACTGCTACTCCTGAGCCTCCGGACCTGCAACTGAGCCTACTCGTGGGAAAGAGTAGCCCCCAATAGGAAATTGGGAGATTAGCCAAATTAATGGCTAGTGACATCCTAATAGTCTATAATAATATGAGACGACCAATTGTAATAAATTAAGATATAATCTAGCAGTTCTAGTATGATCAATGTTTGCAGAATGATACCTAAACATATCAGTAATCTATATTCACATGCAATTCCTACTGTCACTAGGTTATCTAACATAAGTCCATTCAATGTTCTACAGCATTAAATAACAATTTAAATAAGACGTTCATCTAAAGTCACGAGATCATCATGTGAACAGTCATACAATTCTAAATTCATATACAGATAAAACACACTCTATCAAAATGTGAACCCCGGATATTTTGTTCATCCTGCCCCCGGTCGGGCATTACTATAGGGCCTTTTATTTCGATGTAGAGGGCCAACTCTCTCGCCGTGCATCCACCAACACCATGCACAAATCACCCAGATGATCATAAGGGGTTTTCCGTCTTTCACGGTGGAGCTCTACCGCCCAACTTGCTTTACTATGGGGACTTCAACTTCCCGGGACAGGGTTGCTAGGCCAATCCCTACTCGAGGGCACCATCTATTGGCTTTACCACAACCCTTGCCCGTGACCCCTAACCTACTTAACTTCGGTTGTACGCGCAGGGTGGTTCACGGCCCTTGCGCGCACAGGGTCCCTACCTTCTAACCAGGTAGATTCTCATATAACATCTTTCAACATATATACTGAAGCTACAAAAGGTATATTTAATGCTTATCAATTTCCAACAATTTACCCCTGGTCCCGTACTGCTCTCGCAACCCATGCGACATAATAAATCAATAAAGTAAAACACTCATCCCAGTGACCCGTGTGCTAGGGTTGCCATACTCCTCTCAGAAGGGTGGGCTCCGATAATTATTAGTTATTCAATTTATTATTTAATTTAAGGAAATCCTAATTACGATGTCCATACAAACAAAAGTAGTTATTATTATTATTCTATTAATATTTTAAGCATGCGTCGCCGGACTCGCGACTCCGCATGCAAGGCGGGGTCCACTTGACCACATGCGACGATGCCCGGCGGGGCCCGCATGCAGTGTCATGGACACCTACCCTTAGTCATTCTCATTTCCCACTATTAAAGACCACGCAAGGGTAGTAGATGTCACCTGGTTGTCGATCGCACACGACTCCTGCTAGTTGCCTCTGATTCGTCTCCACTGGATCACCATAATCATGGTCTGATAACAAACACAGCTCTATATCACAATGCTATCGATTAAAACATAAGAGTCAACGACGAGGGTTCTATGCCAAGGATAGTCGGGCACCCTCGATAGGGGACCAATATTGAGTCGACAGCACGCAAATCCGTGCGACTGAAGAACTCGAACCTAAACAATACTAGGCCAATCAAGTAAACAGAAGCTAAACCTACTCATCGAATCGGGCTCGAAGAACCCTTTCCGATGGTTCCAGTTTCGCTGGAATCCGACTTCGGTCGGATGGTTTCGGGTCAAACCACGTAGAACCGGTGAAACCGATCGCATGGTTGGTTCACTAGGGTAGAAGAGGTTCTAGGGTTATCTTCTAGGTTTAAAAGGTAGGGCTCAATGTTCTGAGCACAATGCCGCTGGTTTCGTCCGAATCCGAGTTAGGACGATGAAACAGCGGTCAAACCACGATACCGCGATAATATCGGGTCCAAGGATAAAATAGGGTATTAAATAGTATAATTACTATTCTAGACTATGACCAATAGGTAGGAATTTCCGAGCCGGTCGAAATGGCGCTGGTTTCGTTCGATTCCGAGATCGGACGAGGAAATGGCGGCTGAACCAATTTCTGGTTGGTTTACGGGTCTGGTTCAGGTGAACCAGACCGGTTCACTGTTGGGCCGGGTCTGCTGTGCACTTAGGCGGGTCGGGTTGCTGTGCAGTCGGGTCGGGTTGCAGTATTACTAGTTTCTAAAAGACCTGGGACAGATCTTTAATTACAAATTGGTCCCTGCCCTGTTTATTCTCAACGAAAAACCAATGCTTTGGTTTTTGAGCGACGCCGGCGGCGGGGTGACCGGGTTTGGGTGCGCCGGCGGTGCCCAGCCGGTCTCCCCCGCATCACCCTCGTAGGGGAGGCGCGGGAGGAGGTGGCCGGTGTGCCGTCGAAGTCCGGAAGGACCTTGGCCGGAGGAGGGTCCGCGGGTTTGGGCCGGCGTTGGAGGTGCTCGGTTGCACCGACGGCCTCCGGGGAGGGGCTCGGGTGAGGCACCAGCCGCCGGTGACTGTGCAGGTCGGCGGCAAAGGAGGAGAGGGTGAGGTCGGGTTCGCGGGTAAGGGAGGAGGATGGGGTGTCAGGTTGGAGGTCCGACTGCGCGTCGCCGTAGGTGGCCGGGTTCGGTTTGTTCGGACGGAAGAGAGGAGGTGGGAAGGGGGGAGGGCTGACCTGGGTGGTTCGCCGGAGTCGGGGGAGGTACTCGGAGGGGGCTGCGGCTGCTCCTCTCTCTTCTCCCTTGGTCTCTATCTTCTTCTCTCCCTCCTTTCTCTCTCTAGTTCTCTCCCTCTCTAGTTCGATCTCTCTCTCTCTCTACGTCCTTCTCTCTCTCTCCCGTTCTCTCTCTATTTATAGAAAAGGGGGAGGCTGTGATAAGAAGGGACGGGGGATAGGGTTGGTTAAGGGGATAAAGATAAGAAAGATTGGGATAAGGGCTAAAAGATATGGATTTGTCATCCCGAAATCTTACCCGATAATTACCATCCGAATTTCGGATTCTAAATAAATGGGGAGGGAGGTCAAGAGACCTTAAATTATGCTAGGAGACCGGGAGGTAGGCTCTAGGGCTAGTCGGGCTCGGTCCCGAGCCCTGAACCGGGCTCGGTTGGAATCCGGGTGCGATTCGTCCATCAACCGGGCTGAAAAGAATAATAGGTCGTAACTATCAAACCGGAAGTCGGAATAGGGCCCGAGAGGATTCGTTGGAAAGGTCTCGTCAACGCGAACGCGTTAGCGCTTGGTAAATAATTTTCTGACTTCTGGATCTCCCGAAAAGAAGGAAAGACTCCAAAACTCAAAATAGCAATAACTATTCACCCGGGTGTCGGATCGACCCTAACTCAGGCTCATTGGAAGGCTCTCTCAGAGCCTCATCTAACGTATCTTGTTTCGTTACGATCCGATCACCCGATCTCTCACAAGAAACAAAACAGCTACAACTATCGACCAATTATCGCTTTTCTAGGGTTTATCTGCCGGGCCGCGGAAACTGGCTGTGCATACACCTGATCGTTGCACGGAACGCACCATCGTGACATGCTCGAAGTTACGGAGAATGTGAACGTAAAACATCCCATAGGTTTACGATCCATTTATTGGGAAAAAGCCCAAAGAAAAAGTTTGGCTGTAAAAAGACGAAACTAGCCATTGAGGATTTCTATTATTCTCAAATCTAACACCACAGGTGTTACATAAGGTGACTTGTCTCACTTCACATTAATTAGAATACAAATACGCTGCCGGATTTGGACATGGCCTAAGTAAAGCTGAAGCCTACTGCTTCCAGAGGTGTGTGATGCAGGAGAAAAGGGCTAGGCAAATCAAGGGTTAGTTGCAAGTTGTAGGAAGAGTTTAGGTAACTCAAAGTTATTCCATACATGAGTTTGATCTGAATTTGCATTACAAAATTGGGCAAATGATCCTTATTCTAGTGGTTGTATAATATTATCAGTGTTAATGTAAAAAGATAGGTCGGGTTATATGTACAGTCGGGTCGGATTGTGTGTGTATACATGTACATATATATTGGGCTTCAGTCCCTCAATGAGAAGTTATTCCATTCTCTCCAAACCCTAGCCTTCATCTCCTAACATGGTATCAGAGCCCTATGGTTCTCTCGTGCGACGACGGCAGCCACCTTCGGTCTCCCCCTCCGGCCTCCCTCCACCCGGCAGCCCCCCCTCCGGCCTCCCTCCACCCGGCAGCCCCCCCGACCCCTCCCCTCCACCCGCCGGCCCCCCCCGACCCCTCCCTCCACCCGCCCGGCACCCCCCAACCCCTCCCTCCACCCTCCGACCCCTCCCCTCCACCCGCTGGCTCCCTCGACCCCTCCCTCCACCCGCCCGGCACCCCCCAACCCCTCCCTCCACCCACCGGGCCCCCCCGACCCCTCTTCTCCACCCGCCGGCTCCCCCCGACCCCTCTCTCCACCCGCCGGCTCCCCCGACCCCTCCCTCCACCCACTAACCTCTCCCTTTCCCCTCCCCCCCCCCCCGACCCCTCCTCTCAGCCCGCCGGGTCCCCCGACCCCTCCCTCCACCCGCCCGGCACCCCCCAACCCCTCCCTCCACCCTCCGGCCTCCGCCCCCCCCCCCCCTCCTCTCAACCCCCCTTCTCTGCATCGAATTGTCCGTCTCCTTTGTACGGACTGCCTTAGACCTCCCTTGTGCCGGCTCGCCCCTCGCCCCTGTACTTCAGGGGTATGGTTTCCTACAGCATCTCTCGGCTCCCATACTGTCTGCACACAATCGCTGATCTCCGTCTCCTCGTTTTGATGGTATTCTCGGGCCATGTCCCTCCACCACGTCAGTCGACTGTGGACGTCGTCAGGGCCCCCTCCGCCATGATGGCGAGACTACTGCTGCTGCTGGTCTCCCTACTCCAGCACCGTCTGCCACCACTCCTGCTCCTTCTCGATCTTACTCCGACCGTCTCCAGCGCTTTGAGGAGGTACTGTTGCGATACCTCGCCTCCACCAGCTCTTCGACAGATCACAGTCTCTCCGTCACTCTGGATACTTCTGCTCAGTCTCAGTCTTACTTCGACAGCCTCCAGCGCTTTGAGGAGTTACTGTTTTGATACCTCGCCTCTACCAGCTCTTCGACAGCTCACAGTCTCTCTGCCACTACGGGTACTACTGCTCCATGAATCTTCGACTCGGGTGCCTCCTGCCACCTTACCTCCGATCCTTCTGTCCTCACGGATTGTAGCCCTGCTCCTACCCACATGGGGATTCACACTGCTGACAGGACTCGTGTACCCATTTCGTAGTGTGGATCCATCACCCCTTCCTCCGATCCCACTGGTCGCCTAACCTTACCTTGTGTTCACCTTGCTCCCCGCTTAAACATTAACTTAATATCTGTTAGTTCTCTTTGTGACTCGGGCCTGATCGTTACATTTACTTCTTCTTGTTATGTGCAGGATCCGCGGACGGGTCAGAGAGTTGGGCTGGGTCGTCGAGCAGGGGGACTCTATCAGTTGGATCACCTCCAGGTTCCCACTTCCACTCCGTCAGCTTTGTTTGTTACCTCTGATGCCAATTTGTGGCACAGAAGGTTAGGTCACATATCCAGTGATCAACTCCAAAACGTTTTTCGCTCTGGCGCTTGGGTCGGGTGTCCTCCCCTCTCTCTGTCTGCACTGGGTGTCGATTAGCAAAGCACCTTGCTCTTCCTTTTTCTACTAGTGTTTTCCGTTCCAGCGCCCCTTTTGACCTCGTGCACTCTGGCGTGTGGGGTCCTGCTCCAGTTGCCTCTTTCACAGGTTTTTTGTATTATGTGAGCTTCATAGATGATTACTCCCGCTGCACCTGGGTCTATCTCATGTGTCGCCGCTCCGAGATTCCTTATATTTACAGGACCTTCACTACTATGCTTCACATCCAGTTTGGTCGGCGCATTAAGACTTTTCGGTCTGATTGTGCCCAGGAGTATCTCTCATCTGAGATGCGCAAGATCTTTCAGACTCACGACACTCTTCACCAACAATTGTGTCCCTACACCCATGAACAAAACGGAGTCGCCGAGCGCAAACATCGTCATGTCCTCGAGACAGCACGAGCTCTACTTCTGTCTGCTTCTGTTCCATATTCCTATTGGGCTGAAGCTGTCCTGACCGCTGTTCACCTCATCAACATAACTCCATCCTCATCCCTCTCTGGTGTTTCCCCGTACGAGCGGCTTTACTCCACATCTCCTGACTACTCTCTTCTTCGTACCTTTGGGTGCACGTGTTTTGTCCTCCTCTCTCCCCATGAGCGCACCAAACTCTCTGCTAGGTCTGTTAGGTGTGTTCACTTAGGAATCAGTCGGGAGCACAAGGGCTATCGGTGTTACGATCCCTTGGCTCGCCGTATCCGTGTCTCTCGCCACGTCTCCTTTGTAAAGGATGTCCCGTACTTTTCCACTGAGTCCCGGGATCTTCCCTCACCACTTACGTCATCTTCTACGTCGTCGCCCCCTGTCACTATCCCCTTCATACCTCCGTATCTTGCTCCTACGCCCACCTTCCCGGTTGAGCCTCCTCTACCTTCCTCGCTTCCCCTGTCTCCACCACCTCCACCTCCACCTCCACCTTCATTGTCTCCACCACCTCCCCCGCCACCTCCCTCTCTCTGGTCACCTCCACCACCACCACCTATCACATGTGTCTACGTTCATCGCTCCACAATTCCTCCCACCGAGTCTATCTCCACTGGTACTACTTTGCCTGCAGCTGCTCCCACCTCTCCGACCGCGGATCCTGGTCCTGTTCTGCGCTACCCTTCGCGCGAACATCACCCTCCTGACAGATATGACTACTCCCCTGACATGTTTGGTTACTCTGTGTTTACTCCTGTTTCTCCTGACACTTATGGACACTATGTTGTTGCCTCCTACTCTCCGTCCTACCAGGCCTTTCTTACAGCTCTTCATACCCACCGGGAGGCCCAGTCGTACCGTGAGGCAGTTGTACACCCAGAGTGGCGACAAGCCATAACAGTCGAACTTGAGGCCTTTCAGCGGACTCAGACGTGGGATTTGGTTTCTTGTCCCACTGGCGTGGTTCCTGTTAGCTGCAAATGGATCTTCAAGATCAAGACTCGACCTGATGGGTCCATTGAGCGGCATAAGGCGCGCCTTGTTGCTCGTGGTTTCTCCCAGGAGTATGGGATTGACTACGAGGAGATGTTTGCTCCAGTGGCTCGGATGACTACCGTTCGCACCCTCTTAGCTGTGGCAGCTGCTCGAGGGTGGCCTCTACATCAGATGGATGTGACCAACGCATTTCTCCACGGTGATCTCTCAGAGGAGGTATACATGGCTCCTCCACCGGGCGTCCCTGCTCCTTTAGGTCACGTATGTCATTTGCGCCGAGCCATCTATGGGCTCAAGTTGGCCCCTCGTGCCTGGTTTGAGCGATTCCGCAGTGCAGTCCTGGCCGCCGGGTTTGTTAAGCGCCACTCTGACTATGTCCTGTTCACTCGCTCCTCCAGTCAGGGTATTGCAGTTCTTCTTCTTTATGTGGATGATATGATCATCACCGGGGATGACAGTGCCACCATTGTGTCCCTTCAGCGCCACCTCCAGAGTCAGTTTGAGATGAAAGATCTGGGCCCTCTTCGCTACTTTTTGGGCCTCGAGATTGCCCGGTCAGCTCGTGGTCTGTTAGTCTCCCAGCAAAAGTACATCTCCGATATCTTTGCTGATGCTGCTCTTACTGACTCTCGCACTGCTGACACACCCATGGAGCTCTATTTGAAGCTTCTTTCTACAGATGGTGAGCCACTCCAGGATGTCTCCCGCTACCAGAGGCTGGTTGGGATGCTCGTCTACCTCACTATGACCCGGCCAGACATTGCCCATGCTGTTGGCATTGTCAGTTAGTTCGTTCAGGCTCCCGTTCGGTTCACTATGCAGCAGTCCTTCGGATTATCCGCTACCTCCGAGGCACCATCACCCGCTCACTACTTTTTCCCTCTACCTCTCCGTTGGTGCTGCGTGCCTACTCCGATGCAGATTGGGCAGGAGATGTAGCCACTTACCGTTCTACTACCGGATACTGTGTGTTCCTTGGTGATTCTCTCATTTCTTGGCGAAGCAAGAAACAGGAGTCTGTTGCTCGCTCAAGCATCGAAGCCGAATATAGGGCTATGGCTTCCACCACCGCAGAGATTGTCTGGCTTCGCCGCCTTCTACTAAACCTAGGAGTTGTGATATCCTGGCTCACGCCTCTCTTCTGTGACAACCGGAGTGCTATTCAGATTGCTAGCAACCCGGTATTCCATGAGCGAACAAAACATATTGAGGTTGATTGTCACCATGTTCGCCAGGAGTTTCTTGACCACACCATTTCCTTGCCATTCATTTCATCATCGGAGCAGACTATTGATTTTCTGATGAAGCCCCTTACGATTGCTCGCTTCCGGTATTTTATCGGCAAACTATCGGTCCATGATCCACCGTGAGTTTGAGGGGGAGTGTTAATGTAAAGAGATGGGTCGGGTTATATGTACAGTCGGGTCGGGTTGTGTGTGTATACATGTACATATATATTGGGCTTCAGTCCCTCAATGAGAAGTTGTTCCATTCTCTCCAAACCCTAGCCTTCATCTCCTAACAATCAAAATGAAGGATCTATGATGGTTTTTGGAAAACAAAGGATTAGAAGTGAGAATTTAAAGAAAACATGCTTGCTAGAATTGTACTATAATTTTGGATGAGGAATTTGAAGGGATTCTATGAGTATTCTATGGATTCTAAGTCTATAGATAGATCTACTATATGATGGGGAACAGGAGTGCTCCTGCGTCCGAGCCTTGGCTTAGCGCATGTTTGCTAAATCTTCTTTGCATGGAGGCCCATAAACTACTACTAGTTGTTTCATACTTGCACTGTGATTAGTTTAATTATTTTCCTATTTTTTAGGCTAATTTTTGAATTCTTTTTATGGTAATTTATGCACATGTCAAAAGTTGTAGGGGTCCTTTATGTTTTAACTTTTAAGAGTCATAGTACTTAGCATAATAGGAGTCCTACAAATAGATCTTGTATGACATGGAGGCTTATTAAAAGGCTCCAATGCCTTCTCTTTTCATTAATGAATGCTTGGTGAAAATAAAAATTCTGAATGAGAAATATTGAGAGTTATTCTTCATTGGTGGTGAAGCTGCAACCGTAGGTGGTGATTCCTAGAGGTCTCATCCCTCCCCTTTCTTTTTCTCTCTTATCTCTCCCCTCTCTATCTATGAATCTCACCGCCATGGCGCCATCAAAACATTTTCTAAAGCCCTCAAGCAGTCTAGTCAAGCCTATTTTCACATCAAACCTTAATTTGAACCAAAATAATGCCGAAACCTATCAAAACCGTAGTTTTTTTATCACAAAAAACGATCCCAAAATAGTACCAAATAATTCCCCCACCTTTGTCACATAAGATCCACCACTTTCAATCACCAAAATTCCCACAACGAGCTCAAACTCAAATATGAAATACACAATCTAGATGTGGCAATCCTTTGATATCTCCACATCCAACGAATGGATCACCTCTAAATTGTTACCACGACTTTTTTACATCTAGACCTACCTACCCTCCAAGTTTCAATCCAATCCACAAAACGGAACATAATGAACATACCAAAATACCTCTCTGCTGTCTTGAAAATCTACACATTTCCAAACCAAAAATTTAACCTAGAGCGAGAAACCTTCCTTTTTGGTGGGACCTCCTTTCCTGTCCTGCATCACTATATAATCTGTGTGAACTTGAAAATATTCTTTTATTTACGATGGAGAAATTCAAAGATAACTAATTTCTTAAAAAAAGAAATTCAAATATAACTAGAAGAAAGTGAAACATTCAGTGTCTAGCAGATGAACTGAGTGGATACCTTAGTTTTCCTCTGTATCACATGATGAAGTTGCTTCAAGAAGATAACTTTACTTTTTAGCCTTTGATTGATTGATTAGAAGATGGAGGCCTCAGACCTTTTTATATTTCTTCTACCGCCTCATCCTTTAAATTCCACTATATAAATAACTTTGCGAAGACAACAGACATGCTGAGATGGAGTCGGAAAGACCAGAAAGGGGTTGCATGTAAATCTCCTAGAAGATGTCTCTGTGAAGAAAGTCATTCTTCACATTATCCGGAAGAGCGACTATTCGACGAACTAAAGAACAGCTAGCAAAGTCTGGACACTGGTCATCTTCGCAACAGAGGCGAAGGTCTCATCGTAGTCAATGTCGTGCTCCTATGTGAAGCCACGAGCAACTAGACAGGCCTTGTATCTCTTACCAAATCCGTCTGAACGAGTCTTAATCTAGTAGATCCAACGACATGTAATGGGATCCTTCCCTTGAGAAAGAGGAACAAGCTCCCAAGTACCAATTCGCAGAAGAGCATGCAACTCCTCAGGTATAGCTTGTTGCCAATGGGGTGCTTGAACTACCTCGTGGTAGATTTGTGGCTCCTAAAGAGAGTGAATAACTTCAAGAAAAGTATGAAACTGCTAAGAATAGGAAGCCACCTGAGAAAAATCATAGTGATCAGGTGGGTGCCTCTCACGCTCAGGGTAGCCCTGAGAAGCAGGGGGAGTAGAGGACCCATCTGTATAGCCGAGCGAGACTAGTAGTAAAGGTGGTGAGCCTGAAATCTCTACTGAAGAAGTGGGTGGAGCTAGTGAAGCTTGTATTGCACGTAGAGCTAGCGTTGGTAGGGACAGTAGGAGCTTCTGGAGTCACTGAGGTAGGAAGGAGATCCGAAGAGGAACCATGAGTATGGAGGAAGGACAGATCCGAAGAAGGAGAGGCCCTTGAGAAGAAGGGTGTGTCCTCGAAGGTCACATGACGAGAGATACAAATATGACGAACAGAAGGGTCATGACAACGCCAGCCCTTGTGCTCAGAGTTGTACCTTAAGAAGAAACATTGGCCGTCTCATATTTGTATATAACTGAACCTGATTTTAGAGCTGAACAGCCTGAACCGGATTGAAACTGAATGGACCTAAATAGTGGAGACACTGTTCTCACAGACTGAATCGATTTGTAAATAACTGAACCAGATTTTAGAGTCGAATCGGATTGAAATCAAGTTAAATGTGAGTTGAACCAGTCAAAAATGAAACGGGTGTACTGGTATTAAACCCAGTGTTACCAAAATCATCAACTTTTTGGAAAAGTCACATTTTAATCGTGATTTATTCCCAAAACGTTTGTTACTGGAAAAAGTCTCGACTTTTTCAAAAGTCAGGAATTTTTTAATAAATCGCGAATTACGCGTTTTTTTTCCCGTTTTTTCCTGTCTTTTTCCCGAATGATATATACATGATATATTGCTCAAATAAATGTTAGGGCTTTTAGCGGCAACTGAGCACTACTGCTTTACACGAATGTTGTGAACGAAGCACGACCATCGCTGCAGGTGCTATCTCTACCATCTCTCTGCACATCTGCCAGAGCCGACGATCGAATGCTTCTTCTACCAAACAAAAATCCTCCAACGATGTTGCATATGCTTCGAATCTCTCTTCACCCTTCTGCCTGCGCCAACGACGATGAGCGCCGCTGCATTTGACACCGTCGACTGGATCTGATGACACCGACTGTTTCGCTCAATTAAATCACGTCACCTACGATGATGATCACAGATTTGAATTTGAGATGTAGCGATGAACGATGACTAACTCAATCAAATCACACCACCGTCGATTGGATTGAGGCTCAATCGAAACACCAAAGCTGGCGAGGAGGATATGATCCTGAGAACAACCCAAGGCTAATGATGGCTTCGAGATGCAACGAAGGCATTGAGGACCTTCAATGCTTCGACCGACGACTAACGCTTTGATACCATGGTAATCCTTGTAGGAGAGAGAGAGAGAGAGAGAGAGAGAGAGAGAGAGAGAGAGAGAGAGAGAGAGAGAGAGAGAGAGAGAGAGAGAGAGAGAGAGAGAGAGAGAGAATGAATGAATGAATAGATACTTCACTCAATACGGTAATAGCCCTATATAGCGGTACAAGAGATGGGGTCACCCATGGTGAGCATACCCCAAGAAAGGTTAACTAATCTATCAAATGAGGCTAAGTATATACATGCTCTAACATTCTAAAATAAGTGAAATAGTTTCAATAGTCATTTGCTAATAATTTAACTTGAAAAATCTGTTACTGTTTTTCCCTATTATATAGATTTGAGGGTTCATCCTTTAGGTTCTGCATCACCACTAGTTCACTAAACTAGACAAAAAATAAAGGATTTTGATACAAATTCGCAAACCACTATACCCTAAATTAGCCAAAATTGCAAGTTCTCATTCCGCATACAGAATAATGTCCCCTCCCCTGGAAAGAAGTCAAAGCGTAAAACCAAATTCATGGCCCACTACATCCTGTTTTGGAGTCCAAACCTACGGACCACTACATTCCTAAATTGTACTCAAAGTCAAATCTCAACAGAAAATTTGTTGACCAATGTGTCCATAGGTTGGGACAAAAGTCAAAGTTCTGATGTTCATATTTGGTGAGCCTCATATTCTTTTACAAAATGCTGTACCATACAGATGTATTTTCTACTTTTGCAAATTATGTACACCAGGGGTACGCCTTGGTTAAGCCATGTAATGGATATTAAGACCATAAAGATATTACTACGTTTTTTTTTGGCAAGCAACACTATAGAGACCATCTAGTAGGAGGTTCTCAAAAATTAGATGGTAAGGGCTTGCACCTATAGGTTCTGCAACTTGCGAACAAAAAAATATATCAATATGGTAAATTTGATGTGAGCGGCGTGAGACTATGTCCTCTTTCACCGAAGACATGCATTGTGACATAAGATCCTCCGAGTTTGAGTAGTGATCGTGGCAGCCTCAATCATGCATACACAGTCAGTGTCTGTCATATTTGCATCTGAGTTCTGCTTTATAGCTTAGTTAATTGTAGGGGCTCTATGATTCTTTGAAGTTAACTTGTTGAGATTTGAGGATATAAGAATATGGTCCTTTCTTATTCTTGTTCTCTAAATGCTTTATTTGGTTGTCCTTTTAAAGTTCATCTGTCATTGGTATTGATATTTGTTTACCACTATTTTCATGGATGAATGTGTTATGGTTACATTTCCTTTCTATAGGGATTAACACTTGATATTTCATGCATTTCCAGCATTTTTATATGCTCTTTTCACAGCTTCTGTTTAAATGCTTCATTCAGTTATGCTTCCCCTGTCCTCTCTCTTCTCTGTCACTATCTTATTCTTTTTACATTGTTTGCGTAGGTAGTTAATGGTTTGCTACAAAGAGAAGATTGGGAGTCTGCGATAAAAGTTCCCCTTGGTATAATCCCGGCAGGTTTGTTAATTTGTCAACTTGCCATAAAGTTTAAATTTACTATTTAAGCTATCTGATGCGAACATGTTGCCTAATGCTTGACATGTTTGTCTTCTTATATATGACACTTCCAAGTGTACTCGTGAGTCGTGAGGTGATCTTCAAAAAGATGTACATGCTTATTTCAACAAATTTGTTGCCACAAACTTCCCAAATTTTGCATATGTAAGACAAACATGTTAGGTCAAACAATTTTTTCCCGATTAGTCAGATGCTAGTTTTGTATGGAGATTTGACTGAATGTGTGGAGCAAATCATCATCATCCAAGTTTATGCATCAATATGGAATTACAATGGATCACAACTCTAATTAAGAAGACTGAATTCTTCAACTGATTGTCCACCTGATGCCAACCTTCAAAGATTGATGTCAAAACTTGATCAAGGCAAATCGGTAGATAGATGCCTGCCAATAAACCCAAGAGGCGTGGTAGCGGTTAAGAAGACCTACCTTTATTGGTTATTTAGTTTCAACCCATTGAATCAAGGAGTAACCTTCCATGGTTCCCCTAGGTTAGGAAAGATCTAGATGAAGAGGGTAGAAGGTAAGCTTTGATATAGAAATTGCATTCTTTTTGTGGCACAAATTATAAGAGAAAGAGTCTAAGAAATATTACAGAACATAGGGAGCAAATGATTCAGGTACATTTAATCTTGTCAATTGTAATACCTTGGTAAAACTTGATAATAAACTGATTGCAATGGGGTTGAGTTCTGATTCACATTTTTTACATGAAAACTTCTAGCCGAGTCTGTTGTTCAATATACAACAAATTTTGACTTTTTTCAAATCTAATACGGCATGTTTGATTTCGGCCTGACTTGATTCATGCTCATCATGACAAACCGTAAATAATTGAGCTGAAACTACCTAACATTGCTTGTAGACGATTGTTTGCACTCATCTACTGACCCAACATTGCCTAAAATTACCCCAGAAAATGGTTGAGAAATGTTCGTAAATCAGATGAAAAAAAGTGAACAATTTATATGAATTTTATTGTTTTAGTTGGGAACCTTGTATTTATTCTTAGACTAGCCTAAATGAGGGGGATGCAGCCGTCACATCAAGGAAGCAAAAAGAAAGGGAGGTGGGGAAGAGAAACAATCATGTTTTTCTGTTTTGTAGAAGCTTTGGGTCTGTTAGGGAATCTGGGCCTGCAAAACACATCAAGTGGAGACCTAGGACCTTCCCTCTAGCTGATCGAACCTATCATATAGCCTAATAGCTTGCTGACCCTTGTTTAGGGTCAAAATGGCAGCCAACCATTGGGAGTCCTACTGGTTCAAGGTAGAACTCCCTATCAAACTCAGCAACTCTCAAGGATTCTAGAAGAACATGATCCGACAACCGGCCTCATTGGGAGTCCCCATCACACTCGGCAGCCCCCCTGTTTTCTAGAAAGCCTCGACCCAACACCCCACGGATAGAACCCTTATCCACCCGCAAACCTCCCAGGTTTCCAGAAATGGTAAAACTCCTACCTTGGGTGGAGATTGATGGTCTAGTTCTCTATGGTGATTGGTTTCCACTTTTCAGATTTGGTGATTTTAATCTATAGGAACCCTATTTCTTTAACGATATAAGTACTTTTAGTGATTGAAGACCTCTTTGAAAGCTGCAATAGGGTATTAAGCCCCCATAGTTGAATTAGTGAAATTTGCTTGATTTCCCTCTAATCGTTGCTGCTTGTTGTGATTGCCTTGATGTGACACCTTAATCCTCCATGATAAGATGTCATGAACCATCTTGGTGAGGCGACTTCACGTCGCCTCGGTATGAAGAGTCACTTATGTTAAGTTTTCTTCATAATCTATTATCATTTTGCCTTCATTTCTGAACTTTTAGGTTGATTCCATCTTACCCTAGTGTCCACTTCATTAAATCCTATGTTTGCAAGCGTTGATCCCACCCTTTTGTTGGCCATAGGTCTCTAACACCAAAAATTTTGCTATAGGATTTTTTGGGTAATCCGATTACAATTTCGTTCATACCCACATCCCTACCTATAGTACTCTTCATCCCATCAAGTTAAATTGCAATTCCCACTATTTTTGCTGTTCAGAATCAAATCAAACTCAGATATAGTCCCTTATGTTGCATCAATTTTGTATCAGTGCTTGTTTATGTAGTTTCTGCTCGTTAGAGGTTAGTGATTTGTCAACTAGGTGGAAAAGAAGAGAAAGGAAGGGGCTGAGGTGCCAAGTCTTCTTATTGTGGCGTGGATTATGTACACGACTTGTTTTTTATTTTGAGAGTTTGGTGTGGATAAGGCTGCATAATGGGATCAATGTCATGATTTATTATGCCAGATGTTTTATGACCAATTTCATAGGGTATAAGTGAGAACTTTTAGTTCCTTACTCAACTTAATGAGGTGCGTGGAAGTATTTGTGCTATTTACAGAATGGTAAACATAGAAGAGTCTATAGATTTGTATCGTAGTCAATTATGGGGTAGGTAATTCTACTTACAACCCATGTTTTACTAAAAGCAACCCCATTCTAAGGGCAACATAAGGCTTTAGTGACGGCTACCACCTCCTAAAAGGTAACCCACTTTCACTTCTTCTTCTTCCTCCTCTGCCGAGCTCGTGCAGCCGCCGCTCATTGCCGCGTCGCAGGTCGTGTGTCATGTGTCCTCCACTGCTATCAGTCCCATATGACCCACCGCCACCACCTCCTTTCTCCTCATTCCCATCTTCCTCCTCTCCTCCTCTTTCCTTTCTTCCTCCTCTTTCTTTTCTTCTTCCTCCTCCTCCCTCCTCGAAAATAGACACACGACCATTATGTCCAGATGTAACTTCAATACATTCGGCCAATGGAGTCTGATTGCATCTCCAGAACATGCAGCCATTGAAATGCATTAGGCCTTCGATGGTGGAATGCATGCGGTCTACACTAGTCGAATGCAATGAAGGTGCACTTGGCGTAGAATGTCTCAGTGTTGCTATTTCTCGGAGGAGGAGGGAAAAAGGTGATCGAAGAAGGGGAGGAAAAATCAGAGGGAAAGAGGATGAAGAAGGGGAGGAAAAAGAAGAAGGACGAGGACGAGAAGGAGGCAGTGGGTTGCATGGGGCTAGTGGCAATAGCAAAGGGCGGTGGAGACTGGAGGTGGTGTGCACAGGACCAACAACAGCAACGGCAGTCATGGGTTACCCTTAATAACAGACCTATGACGCACCCGGACATATTTTGTATATTTAAAAGTTTAAGTTAGGTAAAACGAGGGCTGTATGTAGTATTTCCCTTGCCTTATTTAGACTTTGTGGCATTATATTAATGGAACAAAGCATGTATCCCTGCTTGAGTATAGTCAGTGGCATTACCATGCTAGTATTTACTGCATAATTTATTTGATCCCTTCCTCCCTTCTGCTTTTGTTTTTATCTGTGTAATATATTAAAGAAAATATGTTGTTTTGTTTTCTCATATTTCAATCAGTCTTTTGTCATGCTAAGTAATTATTTTTCAGATTGAGATGGATCTAGTGATTTCCTGGTATAAATCGTTCAGCAATCGTCATTTAGAATTTAGATAGTCTGGGGATTTTGTTTCTGAAGTAAAATACTAAATGCAGGTACTGGAAATGGAATGGCAAAATCACTTTTGGATTCAGTTGGAGACATCTTCTCGGTGTCTAATGCTACCTTTGCAATTATCAGAGGTTCTTATTTTTCTTCATCCAAATGCATTACTGTGGAAAATGCTTCCTTATTTACATCCAATGGTGGAACTATATTTCTATAAGATCCGTTGTTTTCCTACTTACAGGCCACAGACGTTCACTGGATGTTTCTACTATTTTGCAAGGAGATACCAAGTTTTTTAGTGTCTTGATGCTTACTTGGGGTATGCTCAAAACTTTACAGAAACACTATGTTGGCTCTTTTGCATCTCACAGTCCCCTGGCCTATAGATTAATTCTAGAATTAGTTGATCTCCTTTGGAAAATAGATGGGCTTTGATAGGGTAAATCTAAAAATTAGTGATACCTGCAGGTTTGGTGGCAGATATCGATATTGAGTCTGAAAAATATAGGTGGATGGGAAGCGTTCGCATAGACTTCTATGTATGTATGTCGATTATGTGATTTTTTTCTTGCCATTGTTTTGTGTGCATCTTTATGTCTCTTGTTAGTTTGACGCTCTCTTTATTAACAAAATTGCAAGTCAATGGAGTATATTTTAGCACATTGCCCCTTTTGCATGTCCTATCTCATGCCAAGTTACACTCGTGAAGGCTATACCATCCTTTATATCTTTTGCCTTGATTTTTCTATTTATAACTATTACTTAACTAGCCTAATCATTTTGGCATTGCCTTTTACTAATTCTTTTTGATCATTTATTAAGTGCTACATTCTCTGTTGAATCCGGGTACCTTTTAATTGTTCACTCCTCTGTTCTGACCCTGCTGCAGAAACCATGTCCCTCTTTGTAAAATACTCCCTTCAGATGCATGCTCATATTTCCAATATGGATATTCTTCAAATGGCACATATCCTAACCTTGGTCATACCTGGCCAACCTTGGTCAAAACCTGGTTAATCATGGTCTAAATTTGGTCAAATTTGGTTAAACATGCTCAACCTTGGTCAAACCTTGTCAAACTTTTCACAAAATTGGCTCACAACTGGTAAACTTAGTCAAATATGATTAAAAATTAGTCATTATTGGTCAAACTAAATCCAAAGTCATATAACTAGGCAAAATGTTATTCAAAACTTGATCAAACGGTCGATTCCTTAGTTGCATTACTCTAGAATCTAGATCCAAGTTAACTAATGGTAGATTTTATAATATCGCAGCTGTAGGTTCAGGTAAGTGAACGCTTCTAGGTAACTTGAAGTGCAACAACTCTAACCACCTGCATCTTAGCTACACTCCGACTGGGGTTGCCGGTAGCCAAACATGTCCTCCTTGATTCTTTCGCCCCATGTAATAATGATTATTGGTGGTGATATCCAGATTACAGCTTGCAACTCCCACTGTATGTTCATTGCGGATTGATTGTGACCCTTTGTCCATGTATTTTGTTGCTTTTAATAATATTTATATGATTCTTGAAAGATGTTACCTCCATGCCTGTTATTTGTGAATCCACATTGTTGCCTAAACGTTCTTTTCGAGCCATGAAATGAATGAACTTTGAAAGTTTCAAAGAAGGGACAAGACAATAGCAACCAAAACTAGGTTGTTTTTCCTTCTCTGAACTTATCATTATATTTTCACCATATACAGTGTATAAGAACAATGATCAAACATTGCATTCGTCGGATATCAACTGGTCAGTTTTTAAAGCTAACATGATCTGACTTTGACAATTTCATAAGCTGCAATATCCTGTTGTACCTTCTGTGCTACTCAGAACCCAATAATTGTAGAATTTTGAAAATTGTGACATGATTGAAGTATGGATTTTGTGAAATGCTCATGTGGCTGCATCATCGATTAGGAGAGTCGCTTCCCAAACTTTGTGGATTATATTGTAGGAAATATATGTAATGATCAGAAAGTGGATTCCCCTAAATGCAGTCTGTACATTGTATAACACTTCTAAACACTGAAAAAACTTGCAACTGTAACACCACTGTTTATGATATACTTGCAAAATATTGTGGCATGGTTGCTGTGTTCCCAATTCCCCTGAATTGAACTAGATGAATGTTGGAGACAAATGGTGATAGAGAATCGATTTAGTGACCAAGATAACATAAGGAAACAATATGCTTTTAAGAGAAAACTCAAATTTAGGGTGGCTTGATTGCTCTTAAATAGACATGATGCTATGATACGCTTAAATCATTCAACTCTTAAAGTTTTTAATTCCTATATCATGCATGCAAATCATTGACATGATCTGATGACCATCTGCTCTTTGGTCTTGGTGTTTTTGTTATTTCTTTTTGTCCTTCTTTCAGAGTTTTCTGCGCACAATATACTTGCGCAAGTACCATGGACATATCCATTTTGTGCCTGCTCCTGGCTATGAAGTTTACGGAGAATCTATAAAGCAAAATGCCGGCTGTATGGGCGAGAATAGAATCCCTAGACAAAGTCTAGGGGATGATGCTAAAGTTCAGCAATGTGGTTACCAGGGCCCTGTAACTCCTTTGGAGAGTTCAGAGTGGAGATCTCTCGATGGCCCATTTATCTCAGTTTGGCTTATCAATGTGCCTTGGACTAGCGAAGATGGCATGCCAGCACCTGAAGCAAAGGTAGTTTCTTCTTGCTATGTACAATATTCTCTATTCATCATTGTTCTTCATTTGGTTATGGACATAACCAAAACTCCATAAGTCATAGGAGTCATTGACATGGCTGGAGTTCATACATGATTTATATAGCAAACCATAGGCAAGGTGGTAGATCCATTTTGTACCTAATTTTAATGTAACACTTTTTTATTCATCTTTGCATGCACTAACTTCTTCATGTTGGTATCATATATTTTCCTTTTTCTATTTTGTATAACTCTTTATGAATGTTAGATACCCTCACGAGTCACGCTCCAAAACCCGGGTCGTAAGGGGAGGTCCACAGGGGGTATATTAAGCAGGTGATGGGTGCCTCCCTCACCGATGTGGGACTATTCGTCGATACTCCCCCTCACGCGGAGCATGCGTGGCAAGGATCCTCCCACCAGGGTTTGAAATCTCGGCCGATAACGGTACGTACCGGTTTTGCCTGGTTCGAGACCGGTACTGCACCTGATACCTGGCCTGTACCGGTCAATACCGGTATGTACCGGTCTGTATCGGCCGGTATCGACTGGTACGTACCAGTATTGATAGTTTTTTTTTTTTTTGGTTTTTTTCCTCAACCAGTATCTATCGGCCGGTACCGATACTTACCGGCCAGTACATACCGGTTCGGGGCTGACCGATACCGCGATTTTGAACTTTGCCTCCCACGCGGAGCACGTGTGACAAGGCACGATTGGTGGGGATCACCCGGAGTGGGAGCAGGAGCAAGAGACGGGCCAACTCTGATACCATGTTAGGAAATAACAACTAGGGTTTGAAGAGAATGAGAATGCTCTTCATTGAAGGACTAAGCCCTATATATATACACCATATTACATAGTGAACCCGACCCGACTGTACAGGAAACCGACCCATATTTATATACATTAACAATAACGATCCAATTTTATTGTGGTGCAGTTGTCAGATATACACCATATTACATAGTGAACCCGACCCGACTGTACAGGAAACCGACCCATATCTATATACATTAACAATAACAATCCAATTTTATTGTGGTGCAGTTCTCAGATGGCTACTTGGATGCGGTCATAATCAGGGATTGTCCAAAACCTGCACTTTTATCGTTGCTGTTCCAAGTAAAGGATGGTAGCCATGTCAAATCACCATATGTTCTTTATCTTAAGGTGCGTTCTTGAAAATGAATACAGTTAAATGGTGTGATTGCTTCACCGCTTACATGACTCGGCTAACTTTTGAGTCGAGCCCGAATTTCTAGTTTTTTAACACTGGTTTATAGATCACAAGCCATCCTCTCATGATATGGTTCTTATCAACACACACACATCACACACACCCCACACCACCACCACCCAAAAGCCAGCTTGACCCATGGCTAGTCCCGGTGATTCACTTGGTCCTTCGGGTGGACCGGTTTGGTTCGATTGAACCCACAAACTGACCCGCTCACCTTTTCGAGCCCTATCGAGATAGTCCACCAGTTAGTCCCACGTCATAAAGGGGGGCACCTAACGGCCGCTTCGTATACCCTCTTGTGGACCTCCCCTTACGACCCGGGTTTTGGGGTGTGAGGGCTAACGAGCCCAATTTCTGCACATAAGAACTGCCTCCTTCAGTTTTCGTATATTAATTTTTGCGGATGCATCAAGATCTTTCTGACAAGGGGCGTCGTGTGAACCATTTTTCTTTCACCAATGTTCACAGATGAAGCCACTGAAGATCATCCTGAATGAATATACATGTACTAGAATCCTAACCTAGACTCTCCTTCGCCCTGACTGTACAGGTTAAAGCATTTCGGTTAGAGCCAGGCCAGCGGGTCGGGAGCCCGACCATAGGAGGCATCATCGACTCGGATGGAGAGGTTATCGCGAGGGGTGAAGGCACATACCGATGCGATCAACAAGCGGACTTGATGGCCTATGGCCCTCCCATTAACCTGAGAGTTGACAAGGGCTTAGCTACCGTTTTCTCTCCCAGATGACACTCGTTAACGATCTGTCTGTCTGTCTATTATGTTTGTTGTCTGTGTATCTATTTGTAAATACGTCGAAGCACGAAGAGGAAAGAAATGCATTCATCCTCTTGCCTCGCTCCCTCTCTCCCTCTCTCTTTCCTTAGTAGAAAGATACAGATAGTGTAGCTGTTGACACAATGTGTGTGGCAAAGGTATGATTCGAACCTTGGTCTTTCTTGTGCTGTAAGCACTAACATGCGATGTACTGACCATGAGATCACTGCAAGAAATAAAATTATGTGTTTCATATGGTGAGAACAGCTTGCAAAGGGCCTTTTTTTGGGGGGGATTTTGTGATAGGTCCTTGACAATAGATCGGTTTAGTGTAAAGGACGGACAAACAGTAAGATGGCTTTGCACCATGACCCTCTCGAAAAAGATGCTTTTAGTGTCCCTTCTTTGATTTTTCTCCCTTTTAAGTGACAAAACTACCCCTGATAAAAAATCACAAATGTTACTTTTTACTGAAGCAAAAGAGTAACAATCTGTAATTAGTAACTCTTTATTGCCAGATTGAGTGACAATTGCTACAATGATTTTACTATAGTAAAAAAAAATTGCTACAATGAAATCATTGTAGCTAATGTTACTCAATTCGATAATAAAGAGTAACAATTGCTAAAGTGGTAGCAAAGAGTAATGATTTGGTGATGAAAGAGTAATAATTGCTATAGTGATTTCATTGTAACAAATTTTTTTTATCAAATCTCTTTAAAAAAAAGTGCTACAGTAAAATCACCGTACCAAATGTTACTCTGTTTTATCGAAATGTTACTCTTCATGTGATTTCATTGTACAGCTGCGTATAGAGATAAAATGGTTATTTTCTAAACTATCTAAGGGTAAAATGTACCTTTTCCAAATAGGAGGATCTGGTGTAAAACCATCTTGTTGTCGGTCCCTTTTTTTTTGTTAATGTGTGAGAGGTCCCTAACAATATATCAATTTCGTGAACAGAACCCCCTAAAGTTTCTTTTAGCCTAAGGTCCCTGTCTTTTATGATAAACCTGAAATTACCCTTTTCCTCTCTTCTCCCATCCCTCTCTGGACATGACCATTGTTGGTGAGGAGGGAGGAGGTGGAGCTCCGGCTGGTGCATCGTACCCTACTCGGACGGCAGCCACCGTCAACCATGCATCGCCCCCCCCCCCCCCATGGCAGCCACCGCCAACCAGTGCATCGCACCCCAGCCCAACGGCAGCCACCGTCAGTGAGGAGGGAGGAGGTGGGGTCCGGCAAAGGCGGGCAAATCTGGTCGGGTTCGTTGTTCACTGGTTCGGTGACATCGCAAAGAAAATTTAAAACACAATTGAGGATATTTTCGTTAACAGATTTTTAAAGTCCTGTAGCTTAATCACTCTTTTAGCTCACTAAGTCCCTTTTTTTTTTTCTTTGGTGTAATTGTGTCTAATTGTTTACACAAGAAATTATTGTGGTGTTTTTATTTTATTTTATTTTTTAAAAAAATCCCTTATGCTCGGCGTTGACTCTTAACTTCATATTTCCTTCTACTACTATACCAACTGCAATTCTAAGTATGGTCTGTAGACTCTCTACCCCGAGACTTGAACCTAGGAGTGGTTCTAACTAGGGTGCAACTTGGGTCGGGTAAAACCGAGAACCGACCCAACCCAACCCAACCCAACCTAAATGGGTCGGGTTGGTTCGGATATTTTGACTAAACAAGTTGGTTCGGTTATAAGTTTTGTGGACCCGACTAAATCCATATCGGATCCGGGTTAGGGCTTGGGTAGACCTGACCCAACCCGAGAACCGAACTCATATATAGTATTCCACATAAATATATGTCACGGGCTTAGACTTTTGGGCTTCATCACACTAGCATCCGAGTAAATATAAATACATTATTTGTTTGCTAATGTTGAATCAACTACCAAGAAAACTCAACGGTTGGCTAAAGCTTAAAGCCCAATATGAACCCTTAGTTTGTTAGTAAATAGTCGATAACTATTATTTTTTTAGACCAACTCTTAACCCGAGAGCTGACTCGGACCAACCGGACCTTAGTGTGGATTGGGTTAGTTCGGGTCTATACCCAGGTCAGGTTGGCTCGGGTTTCAATATGGTAGAACCGAACTAGTTCGGTTCAATTTTGGGTTGGATCAAATCCGAACCAACCCGACCCGAGTTGCACCCTAGTTCTAAGAGGTTTTAACCAAAATGACCCTCAACTAACCTATATTGACCTAACTGACCCTAGGTTTAAAAAATTTGCTTTTGTGACCTTATTTTTTTTTTTGGACGACTTTGCCCCTGGGAGTTTCACCCAGTTTGAAGAGGCCGTTGCTCAGGCACCGCTCGAGGGTTTCCGGTTTTCCTCTCAGGCACCGATCGACGGTTCTCCATCCGCAACAAAGAGGAGAGAGAGAGAGAGAGAGAGAGAGAGAGAGAGAGAGAGAGAGAGAGAGAGAGGCGGGGAGGGAGATCTCCTCGAGCGCCGGTCATTCCATCTCTTGAGCGTGAGCACCATCCCCTGAGCTTGAGCGCCGACAGTTCCATCCCCTGAGTGTGAGCGGCGGCCGCTCCGTCCCCTGAGTGCATCTGCAGCGGAGAGAGAGTGGGAGATCTCCATTGCAGGTAATCTTCACATCCAAATTCTTTTTGTTATTCTTTGTATATTACATTGTTTATCTTCACATCCAAATTCTTTTTCCATTCTTTGTAAAATTGAACTACTGCATATTGTGCCCCCTTTGAGATGGCCTTGGCATGGTGTGTATACAGTACACATCATTACTTCAAACTCTTTTTTCCTTAGAGCATTAATATCACATACTTTAGTGTTTAAAATTTTGACCATGACTAGCTTGTTGTATTTGATATAAGAAATCTACATATTCCGATCAATATATTTTTTTTCTCGTAACCATACACTTTTACTTGGAAATCTCTGCTTACAGCAATATTATATGTTTTTAGCTATATGTCTAAGAACAACCATATAACTGGTTTCATTAGGACCAGACATGACCTACGACATTTGAAGTTCGTTGGCATGTTTGCGCACCATTTGCAAAAAAAAATTTAGTACATTATAAGTTTGTATTACAATTCTCTCTCAATCATAAAAAAATTTAAGTTGGTCACTCCAAACACTACTTTTCTTGATGATGCTTGCCCAACAGGGATTCAAACCCAATTTATCGACTGAGTTGATTGGAATATATGATTTCGTAAATTTGTTGGATTTTGTACTTCAACTAGGATTCCTAATCAGTATCGAATTCCTATTTAAAAAAGGGTACTTGATTAGAATAGTAGTTCCTAATCAAAATAGAATTCCTACAAAAAATAAAACTAATTAAGAATGAGGTCATACTCCACACGAAATACTATGATGAATTAGGATTCCTGAGTGAGATAGAATCCCTAGTGAATGAGGGTTTCCCTAATGAAGTCATTGAGTTAGTAAAAATATTGGTTTCTTATATTTGTTGCAAGTCCTATGTTTTGGGTAAATTTTAAAGTGAGTTTAAAAGTTATATCTCAGTTTGAACGGGTTCAACTGTCACGCCCCAGAAATCTGAAGACCGATCCCTGGGGTGTGAGGTGAGAGAAAGAAGAGGGTTTTGGGACTGGTCAATTAATTACACCAATTTGGGTTCTCACAGGGCTTCTACGCTCTCTAATATGAAAAACAAGAAGGAGGAAGAAACAAGAGGGGAATCTTTTAAATTTGATTTCTCGGAAAACATTTTTATTAAAAAGGAAAGAAGAGAAATATCAATAGAGATAAGACATTATCTAATCAGCTCGACCTTCAAAAGTCATATCCTCTCAGTATGTGTGACCAGTCGGTGCCACTACATACCGACAGGGGTCTATCTGAGGGAGCACGAAGCTCAAGCCTCCTACGGCTAGCCAAGTGGTCTCATCCACGCCCTAACACTCAGGTGCACCAATCTAGGGTTCCTATCTACAAGATTAATCAATTTAGTCATTTATATGTATTTATATTTTCATCATGATCTATCCTAGGCTTGGGGCCTTGAGGAGAGGCCTACCCAAAAGAATTCAGCTGGAACCATTGCAACTACAACCATAGAATACAACTAACTAATAAGAACTCTTATTCCAATAAAATTATCATGTCTGAAGAGAAAAGACTACAAGACGGACATACTAAACAGAAAGGTAAAGCTGCAACTCCAACTCCGCCTCTGGACTCCTACTGCTACTCCTGAGCCTCTGAACCTGCACTGAGCCTACTCGTGGGAAAGAGTAGCCCCCAATAGGAAATTGGGAGATTAGCCAAATTAATGGCTAGTGACATCCTAATAGCCTTTAATAATATGAGACAACTAATCTTAATAAATTAAGATGAGATCTATCAGTTCTAGTAAAATCAAAGTTTGCAGAATGATACCTAAACCTATCAGTAGTCTATATTCACATGCAATTCCTACTGTCACTAGGTTATCTAACATGAAGTTCATTCAATGTTCTACAGCATTAAAGAACAAATTAAATAAGATGTTCAGATAAAGTCACGAAGTCATCATGTAAACAGTCATTCAATTCTAAATTCATATATAGATTAAACACACACTATCAAAATGTGAACCCCGGATATTTTGTTCATCCTGCCCCCGGTCGGGCATTACTATAGGGCCTTTATTTCGATATAGAGGGCCAACTCTCTCGCCGTGCTTCCACCAACACCATGCACTAGTCACCCAGATGATCATAAGGGGTTTCCCGTCTTTCACGGTGGAGCTCTACCGCCCAACTTGCTTTACTATGGGGACTTCAACTCCCCGGGACGGGGTTGCTAGGCCAATCCCTACTCAAGGGCACCTCCTATTGGCTTTACCACAACCCTTGCCCGTGACCCCTAACCTACTTAACTTCAGCTGTACGCGCAGGGTGGTTCACGGCCCTTACGCGCACGGGGTCCCTACCCTTTAACCAGGTAGATTCACATATAACATCTTTCAACATATACAATGAAGCAATAAAAAGTCTATTAATGTTTAACCATTTTCAACAATTTACCCCTGGTTCCGTACTCCTCTCGCAACCAATGCAACATAATAAATCAGTAAAGTAAAACACTCATCCCAGTGACCCGTGTGCTAGGGTTGCCATACTCCTCTCAGGAGGGTGGGCTCCGATAATTACTAATTATTCAATTTATTGTTGAACTTAAGGGAATCCTAATTACGGTGTCCATACAATCAAAAGCAATCATTATTATTATTCTATTAATATTTTAAGCATGCGTCGCCGGACTCGCGACTCCGCATGCAAGGCGGGGTCCACTTGACCACATGCGACGATGCCCGGCGGGGCCCGCATGCAGTGTCATGGACACCTACCCTTAGTCATTCTCATTTCCCACTATTAAAGACCACGCAAGGGTAGTAGATGTCACCTGGTTGTCGGTCGCACACGACTCCGGCTTGCTAGTTGCTTCTGATCCGTCTCTGCTGGATCACCACGATCAAGGTCTGATAATAACCACAGCTCCGCATCACAACTCTATCGATTAAAACAAAAGAATCTACGATGAGGGTTCTATGCCAAGGATAGTCGGGCACCCTCGAAAGGGGACCAACATTGAGTCGACAGCACGCAAATCCGTGCGACTGAAGAAGTCGAACCTAAACAATACTAGTTCAAACAAGTAATTTAGAATCTAAACCTACTTATCGAATCGGGCTCGAAGAACCCTTTCCGATGGTCCCAGTTTCGCTGGAATCCGACTTCGGTCGAATGGTTTCGGGTCAAACCACGTAGAATCGATAAAACCGATCACATGGTTGGTTCACTAGGGTAGAAGAGGTTCTATGGTTATCTTCTGGGTTTAAAAGGTAGGACTCAATATTCTGAGCACAATGCCGCTGGTTTCGTCCGAATCCGAGTTCGGACGATGAAACGGCGGTCAAACCACGGTACCGCGATAAGATTCGGTCCAAGGATAAAACAGGATATTAAACAATATAATTACTAAGATAAATTATGGCCAACAGGTAGTATTTTCTGAGCCGGTCGAAATGGCGCTGGTTTCGTTCAATTCCGAGTTCGGACGGAGAAATGGCAGTCGAACCAAAATCGACTGGTTCACGGGTCTGGTTCGGGTGAACCAGACCGGTTCAGTGTTGGGCCGGGTCTGCAGGTCTGCTGGGTCGGGTTCAGGGCTAAACGGGTCGGGTCTGGGCTGCAATGCAAAGTCGGGTCCGGTACTGGGTTAAATAATAACCTGAAAATTACTGTTTTACCCCCCCCTCATCTTCTTCTTCTCCACGAGACGTCCAGCCGGGGGGGGTTCCTGCGCGACGGCGACCGGCGGGAGGGGCGGCCTGGAGCGCCGGCGAGCGCTCGGCCGGCCTCTCCCGCACCACCCCCACGGAGGAGGCGCGGTGGGAGGCGGCCGGAGCGGCCGTCGGACTCCCAAGGGCTCGGACGGAGTGGGGGCTCGCATGGGTTTGGAGGTCGGTGATATTGCGCCGGCGATCGCCGGGAGAGGCTCGGTGCGGCGGCGGTCACTGCCCGTACGGGCCGCGGCAAGGGAGGAGGAAGGGGGGTCGCGGAGGAGGATGGGAGGGTGAGAGGGGGCTGACCTGCGGGTCTCGGCGTGCTCGCCGGGGCTCCGGCGAGGGGCGGGTGGGGTGTCCGATCTCTTCTCCTTCTCCATCTTCGGCTCTCGCTCTCTCTCTCTCTGCATCCCGTTCTCTCTCTCTCTCTATTTTTCTCTCCCGTTCTCTCACGTTCTCTCTAGTTCTCTCACGTTCTCTCTCTCTATATCTCCCGTTCTCTCTCTCTCTCTCTCCTCTCGTTCTCTCTCTATCTCTATTTATAGTAAAGGGGGGGGGCTGTTGTGATAAGGGCTGGGGATAAGGATTAAAAGATCGGGATAAGGACTAAAAGTTATGAATTTATCATCCCAAATCCTGTCCGTTTATTTCCATCCGAATTTCGGATTTTAAATAAACGGGGAGGGAGGTCAAGAGAGCCTAAATCATGCTAGGAGACTGGGAGGCAAGCTCTAGGGCTGGTCGGGCTCGGTCCCGAGCCCTGAACCGGGCTCGGTTGGAATCCGGGTGCGATTCGTCCATCAACCGGGCTGAAAAGAATAATAGGTCGTAACTATCAAACCGGAAGTCGGAATAGGGGCCGAGAGGATTCGTTGGAAAGGTCTCGTCAACGCGAACGCGTTAGCGCTTGGTACATAATTTTCTGACTTCCAGATCTCCCGAAAAGAAGGAAAGACTCGAAAACTCAAAATAGCAATAACTATTCACCCGGGTGTCGGATCGACCCTAACTCATGCTCATTGGAAAGCTCCCTCAGAGCCTCATCTAACGTATCTTATTTCGTTATGATCCGATCACCCGATCTCTTGCAAGAAACAAAACAGCTACAACTATCGCCCAATTATCGCTTTTCTAGGGTTTACCTGCCGGGCTGCCGAAACTGGCTGCGCATACACATGATCGTTGCACGGAACGCACCATCGTGACATGCTCGAAGTTACGGAGAATGTGAACGTAAAACATCTCATAGGTTTACGATCCATTTATTGGGAAAAAGCCCAAAGGAAAAGTCTAGCTGTAAAAAGACGAAACTAGCCATTGAGGATTTTTATTATTCTCAAATCTAACACCACAGGTGTTACATCAACAAGTCCATCTCAAGTTACTTAGGATAGAGTTTGTGGTCGATTGGAGAGTCTATATACACACATGTAATGGGAGCAACGAAATTAACATGGGTTATGAATTTAAAACTAGAATTGTTCTTGTTTGCCAAAGAAGTTCCAATGTTCTCTTCGCCATGGTGATTACTCCATTTTTGAAGGTGATGACTACACTCCTGGGATACACTGATACTTCGAAACCGGTGCTGTAACCCGTATCGGATACTTCCTGATACTCCGATACGGCTCGATACGTCGAGATACGTATTTTATCCGGCTAAGAAGTATCGGGGTTTCAAAAAACAAAAAAAAAGATCTGATACGCCGAGGATACATGGCCGATACGATTAGGATACGGTACCGATACGCCGGGATACATATGGATGGTAATGTAGTCCAAAATCCAAAAAAAAAATCGACCAAAACATCAGATATTGGTCTAAATTCTATACGTGACCATTTGCTTAATGATATCATTTATATGTTTTGTTTTTTGGATGATGCATGTAACACTAACTTTGTATTTTGTAATGGATGATGAATGTTAGCGTTTTTTGCAAAAACTATTCACTATCCATATTCTAGCATAAAAAACATTATATTTAATTATTACTATTATATATATAAAAATATAAATATAATTAGAAATGTATCCCTGCCGCACCGCGTATCCTAGTTTTTCTAAAATCCACGTATCGATTTATCCATATCCTCGTATCCGTATCCCGATATCCGTATCGGTGCTTCCTAGCTATCAAAGGTAACATATTTAAAAGAACTTAAAGTTTTATGATCAATCAAAAAAAAACATTTGTATATGAAGTAATGTCTTGGAATTAGGATGGCCTAACTTATATGCCACAATTGACTTCTATTCTTGACAAAAGCACAAAAATAAAAAAACAAAGTTGAATCCCTAGGGGGTGTAGGTTGAGAAGTGGAAATAATTGCTCATGTTTAGATGCTTTCGTGATCACCCTCACCGATTACTTATCCTTTGCAATGCACTAGAACAAGAAAAGAGACGTTACAATTCTTATCAACTAATTGCCCAAGTTAGATAAAATTAGCAGATAACCTTGAAGAAAATAACAACATTTTACAAAGATGAGTTTAGAGATATCATTAGTAACAGTAATGGGCACGACCTTTATGTGCAGTATGAACTTGCAAATTGTCGTCATGCATTTTGATATTGATAAGATTTTCAGATATAATGCCATATGATTGAAGCACCAAATATATGACTCCAAATATTAGAGAAGATATAGAAATGCATGATAGATGAAGTAGGCTGTGAGGGAATGGTTAAGGTAGAGGCAAAAGCCACATAATTAGGAACTGCATACTGGGCAGTCCATTATATGCTCGATGATTTTTTGACCATTTGATGATAATTTACAATGTGTCCAAGCTACTCACTATTGTAGCATTGGATATTACTCATGTTTCGGGATCCTGGTTTTCCTTGTGCAACATGGGTAACATTGATGGGATTGGTGGAGGCTTGTCGTTCCAAAGCTACTAGTGTCAAATAATGCTACTTCTCATGAAGAACACTCAAACAAGTATACAAAGATGGTGAAAAGGAAGAAACAATAAAAAAAATACCATGACTTTCTATGGTATAATTATCAAGGATCAAACAATGATGGATTGGATAAACCAGAAATTGTGTCAAAATGCACTAAAAATTCGATTGTATTTTAACTATCACAAAAGCATCTAAATGACATTCGTACGATGTCGAAAAAGTACTCAAACGCTATAGTGAGCGGGAGCTAGTAAACAAGAGAGAGGTGCTGAAATGTATAGAGGTAGTCGCTCAGATACCAAATCAAAATAACCATGCCAGAGAGTTCTTGTGAATTATGGATCCCCCCCGTTATTGTAGTTCTTTTCTTTAAACATATTTCTTATAAATGTCCTTAATTACATTAATCCGGGTCTTCAATTATGGGTCAACAATATAAATATCTTTCATGTATCAAAACAATAAATAAGTGGAATGTTACCAATATGGATTGTCTTTGACAATGTAGCTATCTTTTACAATATATGGCCATTTAGTGCTTGATATCTTTGACATTCTTGAAATCCTTGATATCTTTAACTTGAATGCTTAATATTTGACCTATGCTTTGTATCTGACACTTTTCTAGTATTCATGAATGTTAAATTGATAGAACTATTGGAAGTATAGGTTATTAATGTCGTTTTCAATGTTAATTTACGTTGGTCTAAAAAGGAAAATTTATCTGATATCAAAAAATGTCAGTGGAAAATTTTTACTTTTTAAAGGAAATTGTTCAATAAAAAATTTGAAATTTATCGGTCGGTTTTGATCAAATTTTGGAATTTATTGATAGATTTCGGTAAATGCGGGTCTTTTAAGAAAAAAAAAATCTGGAGTGGAGAAAAACGCTGGATTTTTTCAATAAAAGTTCAAAATAAGCTAAATGAAACATAAATACACATTAAAGGCATTTGATTCATATAACTCTTTTATAAAGTGCAACAAAATTCAAATGATGTGATGCATATCCTGCGATATGTGTGCCATACCCGGAGAGCATCTTTAGCACATTAGTGCATATCAAAACTCAAAAGATGCTCCGTAGCGCATGGGCGATGGACCACATGGGTGAAGATGCTCTTTAGCACAAGGGTAATATTGCATTTATGTAATATGCTCCATTTATGTAATATGCTCTATATATGTAATATGCTCCATTTATGTAATATGCTCCATTTATGATATATTTATGTAATATGCTCTATTTATGTAATATGCAATTCCATATGGAGTGAGAAGATATACTTGTGTCATTAAGGTGCCTAGTGTATATTTTTGTGATTCAGGAGTATGATATGTTATATGTATTGAGATGTTATATGCTCCACAAATGCTCCAGGAGTATGCATTCAGAGTCCTATTTTTGTACTCCAGGAGTACTTGCAGTTTTTCAGATTTTTTTGGCTCAAACTTTGCTCATGTTTTGTGTTGTCACATATGTTAATCTGGGACTCTTGTATTTTCATCTTTTTTGTTTGTCAAATGCTATCTAATTGATTTATTATATATTCGCCCTCTATATGGTTGGGTGTAAAGAACATTGACATCACTTTAGATACATCTAAGTGCTCATTCCTTTAATTCATAAAAAAAATATCTGGAAAAGCTGAATCTAGGATCTTGATTCAAAATGAGTATACAAGTAATACTAAGATCCTGCGAGGAATGAGAATATGATAACTTGTGAGAATTAGACTATGGGTAGGATTAGTATGAGATAGATGTATAGGAGCGAATCAAAGGCTCACGATTAGCTCATGTGCAAGGTTTGATATTTTGTATTTGGATTCAGATAGATCTGGAGATCAAATTTTGTTCGTATGGTAAAAAATATTACACAAATAATAAAAGCTAGTTAAAATTGAAGAAAGAAAAATAAATAAAAAAAAATTAAGGAAAAAAAGTAATTGCTAGGGCTGATGTTCCATCTGTTTGATCGGTGTTCTTGCATCGTTTTTTATGATAATTCGGATCTTCAAAGAGTTTGCCTGATTGATCGGTGTTCTTGCTCGGTTCTTGTTACTTGCTGAAATTCCTTTTGAACTGTTTATGGATGCTGGATGCTTGCTTTCTGTGTTTTTGTATCCTTGAATTTTGGTGTAAAGTGTTATCGGCGACGCAAGGAGAGCTTTCGGGATGTGGCGTTTGATTTGATTCTATGTCTTTTGTTTGATGTCGGAAGTTCGTAGAGTATGAAAAAGACGTTTCTTCGACCCATAATATAGTTATGAGTTGGAGCTCATAATTGAGCTGTTGAGCAAAAGTGATCTTGTTCGAGTAATTGAGGTTAGTCAGTGGATGATTTGGGTCATACGATTCCTTCAATTTTTCATCTCAAGTTTGTTAGCTCTATATTTGGTTGATTCAGAGCTCATCCCTTTGATTTGTTGAGGTGTGCTATGAAGAATTTGATTGGTACTACTGTACAAGTATACATGTAATGATTAGGAAGGAGTCAAAATTAGTGATTCGATGCAAAATCGGGGATGTGTAGCAACCCGGATGAATGCAACTGCTTTCATTTGTTGGGGATGAACTGTTCTACATTCATTCTATTCACTATCATAATTTTGAGAAGATTGTTAGGGGCATGCAGCCAAGTCGGACATCGTGTCAACTTTCAAGTGAGCCAGGTTCGAATCCGCAATCTTCTCGTTGGAGAAGCTGGTTCCCGATCTTCCATCGATGCTGGCTGGGAAGGTATCTGTCGACAAGACGAGATTTATCAATAAGTAGCCCCCAAGACTAGCCAATGAAGTCAGAATAGTCTATGAGAATTATAACCCAAAACAATAGCAGTGGGAGACCCACAATCAAGATTGGTTCTTGGAGAGCAGTGAGCAGTGGTCAGTGATGGTGTAGCACGTAAAGTGAGCACTGATTCAGGGCCTTGAAAGCTCCCCTGTCAAGAGATATTGTTTTGGTCCTTGAAAAAGAGAAGCTTCTCGTACCAATTCCACTACTGCATTGCGATGTGCGACTGATAGCTCTTTGACGTTGCATCATTTTTTATTGCATAAGGTGATGCACACAATAAGTCCAAGGGTTCGTGCGAGAAGTAGTTTTCACGCATACATGAAAAAAATTGCAAGTGGATTACATCTTGCCAAATAAATGAAAGATGAATTTACCCTAGCCATTCCCATCTATATTAGGACTTCATATGGAGATGGCATGCTTCAAAGCGGTCCCAGCGGCACTAACACACAATGGGTTCCAAGTCCCATCTCATCTTTTTCTTTTGACTTCTGAGTCACCATTACCTATGACGAGTAATCTACCCCTCCGGCCTTCCTGAAATATAATAAAAAATAGGCTTGCATTCAGCGCAGCATGTACAAATCATCATCAGGAGCGATCATCATGATGAGTAGGTTAGAGAACCCTCTATAGAAGAAGCTCTTTGCCTTCAAAGAAGAGCAAATAAATCCTCTACGAAGTTTGGTACGGACCTTTTGGTAATGTGTGGGTGAGTGGGTGGTGGTTGGGTTGTTGGGATTTGTGTGTGTGTGTGTGTGTGGTGGTGGTGGGGGGGGAGGGGTAGGAGCCGAAGGGCTATCTTAGAACTGTTCGATTGTGTATGAAGAATGCACTACTAGTACTATGTAAATAGATTTTGCAAATATTTCAATATCCAAGGATTTTGTAATAATAGCATTTCAGATTTGAAAAAATTTTAGGCAACTTATATTTCATTGTGTGTGTGTGTGTGCACGCCGTGCACGTGCAACATTGTACCCAATTCTATGTGTATATATGCCCAGTATTGTACCCAATTTGTCCAAGGCTTGGCATGATATGGACAATTGAGACACTCGGCACAAAGACCTACCTGGAAGGCTTCTTTTCCCGCTCTTCTATAGACTATCTTGGATGGCTCTTAATGAGGTATAAGCATGTAACCTTAAGAATAAAGGTTTTATTCGTAAGTACATAGAGAATTATTAGTCCTCTCGGATGTGCATTGTTGTTCTGATAGATTATTACTAACTATACTAACTAATTTATTTAAACCTCATATTGACATGAAAAATATTTAGGAAAGCATATCTTACAAAAGGTTCATTTTTGAAATATTTGGGTTGAATAAGTATCAACTGTCTTCAGAAATACAGTGTATTATGTGATGCTATGAGGCAATTTATAAAATCATATCTTACAAAAGGTTCATTTTTGAAATGTTTGGGTTGAATAAGTATCAATTGTCTTCAGAAATATTGCAATGTACTGTGTGATGCTATGAGGCAATTTATAATGGGGCACTACATAATACTTAGATGATGCATACTCCCAAGATATAGAGGTTGCATATTATATTGGTCTGGCTACCTACATGTTGCATATCATGATGTGGTATGCATTGGCATTTCATTTTTAAATATAAGCTGAATGATATGCTCCATATATACTCCACATCAGTAATATGGAGCATATGGAGCATACTGGTATGGAGCATATGGAGCATATGATATGCTCCATATATGCTCCACATCAGTAATATCTCAACTGTTTATTACTGGGGTGAGTTATATAGCATTTACTGTTGTGGAGCATGTATGGAGCATATGATATGCTCCATTTATCTCAGATGGTAATACTTACTGGTGTGGAGCATACATGGAGCATATAATATGCTCCATATATCGCAGCTGGCTTTTACTGGTATAGAGCATATGATATGCTCCATATATCTCAATTGGCTATTACTGGTGTGGAGCATACAATATGCTCCACCACAGTAATAGCCAGCTGAGATATTATGTTGTGAGCAGTCTGCCTTCTGTACTACTGGAGCATGTAATATGCTCTATTTATGCGCCACAACAGTGACATATCAACTGCTTATGCTCCATTTATGTAATATGCTCCATTTATTACAAATATACTCCATATGGAGTGAGAAGATATACGTGTGTCATTGAGGTGCCTAGTGCATATTTTTATGATCCAAGAGTATGATATGTTATATGTATTGAGATGTTATATGCTCCACAAATGCTCCAGGAGTATGCATTCAGAGTCCTATTTTTGTACTCCAGGAGTAGAGCATATATATTTCAAGAGCATGTGATATCACTGTTGTGGAGCATGTGATATACTCCATATATGCTCCATATAAGTAATATCTTAACTGTCTATTACTGAGTTGAGTTATGGAGCATGTAACATGCTCCATTTATGCTCCACAACAGTGACATTATTGGATTTGAGTTATGGAGCATTTACTGTTGTGGAGCATATATGGAGCATATAATATGCTCCATATATCTCAGCTGGCTATGACTTTTGTGGAGCATATTGGAGCATATCATATGCTCTTGGAGCATTGTAATATGCTCCATATATGCTCCACAACAGTGACATTAAGTTGTGAGCAGTTTGTCTTCTGTACTTCTGGAGCATATCATATGCTCCACAACAGTGACATATATGCTCCACAACAATTGATCATACTAAACTGTATATTCTTCTTTGTCCTTTGAATGTTTTATAGGTTTTAAATTATTTCTTCTCTTTCTGGCTTTAGGTAAATCAAAAATCATGTCCAGTTTGTCCAATTTTTGTAGCTTGAAGATCTGTGGATGAACTTATGATAAAAATTTTCAGAAATTATAAGAACTGGTGTAAATTTTTATGCCGAAAAAGCAACATCTTGTGATTGGCACCAATATTACAACCCACCAATTTATGATTGACACCAATATTTTTCAGCACAAAGTATAAGTTTTTCACATCATTAAAACTAAAAGTTTTTCACAATTACAACCCACCAATTTATGATTGACACCAATATTTTTTCAGACCACTATTTCAACACAATAAGTATAAGTTTTTCACACCACAAAAAATAAAAGTTTTTCACACCATAATTACAATAGAAGAAGTAGAAGTTCTCCACATCATAATTACAACGCAAAAAGTAGAATTTTTCACACCATAATTACAATAGAAGAATTAGAAGTTTTCCACATCATAATTACAGCCCACCAATATTTTTCACACTATATTTCCAATACAAGTAGAAGTTTCCCACATCACAATTACAACGTAAAAAGTACAAGTTTTCCACATCATAATTACAACACAAAAAGTTAAAGTTTTCCATACCATAATTACAACGCACAAAGTAGAAGATTTTCACCACACCACTATTTGAACTACATATGTTAATCTCCCTGTGGAATAGAAAACTTACAAGACTTTCGATTATACCCCGTCCTTTTACATCTACCACATTTGACTGTTCTACGTTCTTCACCTTGAGAGAGTATCCGCTTCTTCTTTGGCCTTCCTGCTGGAGTTTTCATCATCGGTGGTAATAATTTTTCAGAATTCTGCAACTCTGGTACCTCCCACTGATTTTTGTCTCCAACTGGATAGATTGACTCTTCATATGTCGATCGATAATTATCAGCAGAGTAAAAATGTGCACAGTACTTATATGGATCTGTTTTATAAATCGCAAGTCCAACTAAGGCATGAATACAAGGCATCTCCATGACATCAAACTTACAACAAGTGCATATACCCTTACTCAACACCACATGATCATGGTGATGCAATGATCTAACGAAATACTCATCAATATTAATTGGATCACAACTTGTGTCACAAGCATGTGACATATCTGATGCTAACTCTTTTTCAGCCCAAGTAGTTAGTATGGTTGTCAAAGCAGTTGCCATATTTCGTCGCTTGAACCACATGCCTTGTAGCTTTAATCGAAATTCCTCAATAATCATTGTAATTGGATATTCTCTTATTTCTTTAAGAACACTATTGTAGCTTTCAGAAGAGTTTGTGGTAATAATATTGTACCGTCTTCTGGGAAAAAATGCCGTAGTCCATCTTTCTTTATCAATATTGTTCAGTCATTCATATGCCTCTTTGTTGACTTTTTTAATGGTCTCCATTAATGAATAAAACTTTGTTGGCCTTGTTGCCTTGGCAGCATTGTAGAAATATGAGTATAGCCGTGGTTGCTTAAATTTTGAAAACATATTTTGAGATATATGAAATACACAATATCCATGGTAAGCATGTGGAAAGACTACTAGAACTTGAGACAATAAACCCATATGACGATCTGATATAATAACCAAGTTTCTCATCATCTGTTCTGTTATACATAATGCATCACGCAGTTGTGTCAAGAACCAATTCCAACTGTTGTTATTCTCGGATTCTCCAACGCCAAGTGCAATAGGAAATATATGGTTATCTCCATCCAAAATAGTGGCAAGGAAAAGTGTCCCTTTATACTTTCCCTTTAAATGGGATCCATCAACAACTATCACTGGCCTTAACAACCCTCTTCGATAAACTCTAATACATTGACCAAGGGCCAAAAACAAACGAAGAAACCTACCTCCTTCTCGTTGGATTTTTGCAATAGTCCCATGATTCGTTTTCATGAGCTGATCACAATACATAGGAAGCAATGCATAAGAGTCCTCATATGATCCCCGTACCTCATTAATAGCAATCTCTCTCGCCTTCCATGCTTTTCTGTAGCTAATTTTGACACCAAACTTTTTCTGAACATCACATATAATCGTCTTTGGTGTGTAAAATACATGTGCTTCAAGTCGATCCTTTACAAACTCACTAATCAACCTACTAGTAGCTTGTTGATGATCAACCCCACGCTGTGGCAATGAACAATTGTGCACGGGAGCTAATGTTTTAATCTGAAAAACTTCAGTTCCATTCAACTTTGATGCATGCAACCTCCAAGGGCAGCCTTCCCTTTTGCACTTTATAGTATACCGTGTTTTGCTTGATTTTATGACCATATATTCAATGTTTGCTTCCATGGCATACTTATTTAGAAGAAAAATCATGCTTGTCTTGTCCTTGAACATTTGGTGAATCTCAAGATTACGAAAATCATCATTGAATTTTATTTTTTCTTGGAAACCACTATTAATGTATATATCTTCAAAGCAAGAAAGATGCTTTTTATTGTGTGCCTTCATAATCCAGCTTCGATTCTCCAAAATCTCTTCTTTCACCAAATCATTCTCCAAACTTTGAGGATAATCTTTCACCATATCATTCTTTGGACTTTGTGGAGAAGACCTGCAAAGTTTATATAATAAGAGAAAATAGAAGTAGTTTTATCATACATAAAACTTTTACAATAATTCACCATATTATACTTACCTAAAGATGGTCGATGAAGATATTAGAGAATTATTAAGTGATTGATTTGGAGAGTCATTTGGATCGGACTCTACTGTCTTGGGGCATATATTTTTCTTTGGAGTGCCAAACAGTAATGCATTTAGTGCAGTGCATCCATCACCACTGTACGTAGGCTCTGTGTTAAGATCTGCCATTTGGTGAAGAAGTGGATCTACAAGTAGGCCAACCTCTGCCTCCGAGTGAGGAGTTGGATATGAATTGAGGTCTATGGCAAACTTCACATCACTTATGCCACAATATACATCATCATTTGAAAACCTGCAAGTATAGGATTTCATGGATTATAACAAAAATTATAAGTTGATAAAAATATTTTACATTTAAAAAGAAGTAACAGTCTCACCTGATATCATCCACAAAAGTGTGATCGAGAATTTTCTTTCCATGAGATTCATCATTCTGAGTGCATTGTACAGAAGATACATTTTCAATGCTACCACCAATATCTATTGTAGGTAGATAAGATGAATCTCTCCTGGAAAGAGAATCTTCTGCATTCACAATTGGAGGAATTTTGGATTTCTTCCTGCAAACCTTCGATCATTCACTACAGATTTCAGGTACCTTTCTCTTCAGAGTTGTTTGGAAGATATGACGTGAAATGGGACATTCTGTACTCTACTTACTAGCAACGGAATATTTGAATTATTCACGTTACTAATACTATGGGCAATAAATAAAGCAACGTCATCATCATCCAAAATCTCGACAGGTGGATAAGGGACCGTACTAGGATATACAACCTTGATAGAGATATCATATTCATCTTTCTTAATATTCATAAAACGATATATCAGATCAATGAGTTGATCAAAAGAAGACGAACGAGGCAAAAAAAACGTCTTTGTTGTTCCACCAGTGTACTTATATTTAGCATTATCTTTAACTAAATCTCCATCGCAAACGCATAATACGGGCAATGCTGTATCCATGGTGGTATGCTGCAAACAAAATAAATATATTAAAATTAGTTAGTACGATACATTAAAGAAATATGCAAGCAACATAATATATAGATGCATAACCAATATTTAGCTCATTCCCGAATGTGGGATTTAGGATTTAGCAATTCAATGGGTTCCTAGAGATTAGGGTTGAGCATGTAATTATGTAGTCATTCGTCGACACCGGGATGAAAACACCCGAAGTGATTGTCGGAGAAAGTTTCACCGGATGTTGAGAGAATCGATATCGAAGGTCTACTGAAACTTTAGCCTGGATTAAACTTTTCGGTCATGCATTTTGACTTTTGATTACATGAAGTTTCTCATTTTAAGTGATATTGTAGAGTGGAACCCAGGATTTTGTTTTTTTATAAGCATTGCCCTCTTTAAATAGCACATTAGATTACCAAGCATTTCATCGTATTGGTGACATGTGTAATCAATAAAAACAACTTTGCTTTAATATTGGTTCAGTTTTATCCCTTGGTGCAATAGTTTCTGCAAAGCCTTTAGATGACTTAGGCTACAAAGGGTGGGATGGAGATCAAAAAAACTTTTACTCTCCTTATGCTTCATCGTTGTATCTTAGATGGGCAATAACTTCAGCGCTTGCTTTGCTAATCACTGCTGTGTTGCCAATTGTGTCGTGGTTTGCAACATATCGATTCTCCATTTCTTCTGCTATTTGTGCGGGTATATTTGCCAGTAAGTCGAGTACTTGTGCTTAAATGGTGCTGCTTTAGGCTATTTTATGTGGTTCTCTATAATTTTACTGAGGGATCTATACCACATTTCTTGAAATATCTCAATTGAAATATTTCAATGAGTTCCTAGAGATTAGGGTTGAAGCATGTAATTATGTAGTCATTCGTCTACGCCGGGATGAAAACACCCGAAGTGATTGTCGGAGAAAGTTTCACCGGATGTTGAGAGAATCGATATCGAAGGTCGACAAAAATATCACTATATTGGAGTAAGATGAAGCAGAGGCTTAATCATGTACCATAATTCCACAAATGGGTTATGCAAATAACATTAAGAAACCATACAACACAAATGTTTGATCATAGATAAATAAATACCCTATAATTTTTCTATAGAATTTTAAAAAAAAAAGATTTCAAAGAAATTATAGCATTTGAAGAGGAATAGAATGAGAAAAAATACCAATGGTGAGACCATGAGAGAGAAGGGGTCCGATGACGATGTTGTTGCTGTAGATCAATTCCTCACAAAGGGTTTCCACATTCCTCAGGTGAGAGAGAGTAGTCCGGTGGCGATGCTCCTACTCCTATGCCGCTGTAGATAGCTTTCCCGCCTCAAGAAGATGTGCCCTTCCTCTTTCTATCTCTCCCTCCCTCTCTCTCTTCTCTTTATCTCTTCCTCCCTCCCTCTCTCCCTCCCTCTCTCCCTCCCTCTCTTCTCTTTGATACGGGTGAAAAACTCAGAGAAAAAATAGAAACCGTTGAGCTGCACTTACCTTATATTCACGGGGGCAAAGTTGTCAAAAAAAAAAAATAACGTCATAAAAGTAAAACTTTGAAACCTAGGGTCAGTTAGAACAATATAGGTTAGTTGAGGGTCATTTTGGTTAAAACCTTTAGTTCTAACCACCAGGATAAGCTAAGGTGGGTTGTTCATTATCATGGACTTCTGACATCTTGGCAGTGATAGTAGGTATATGAAATACTTTTACTTTGAAGGATATTGAATATTACTATATTGAAGGGAATTTTTTTAAATAATAACATAAAATATAAATAATAATAATAATAATATATTTATTTAAAAAAAGGGGTTCTGGGCACCATCTGGATGGCATTTACACTTTGTACCCAACTACCCCTCTAAGATGGCGCCTAAGGTTAGGCTCCACCTCAGCCAGCGCTTGAGGGATTTAATTTCATGAATCATGGAGGCAGTCAGGTAGACGACATCAACATTTGGAGAAGGATGAGGATGAGGATGAGGATGAGGAAGAGAAAGAGGAAGAGGAGGATGATTCAAACTTGTCGGTTCAGATGACATTATCATGATGCATGAAATTGATATTTACATTTTTTTTCCGATGTATGGATATGATTCATGGTTACTAGATTATGATTAAGGGTTAGGGTTAGGAATTAAGGTTAGGGGCCATGCAGTCAGCATCATCGGTCAGTTTGTTGAGATCCCTCGCACTGTTCACTATGCTGCCCTCATACGGATTCTTCGGTACCTTCGAGGTACCATCATCCCGTCGCTCTTTATGTCCTCGATTTCATCTCTGGTCTTACGTGCCTACTCTGATACTGGCTGGGCTGAGGATCCGACTACTCGCTCATCTACTACTGGTTACTGCTCGTTTCTTGGAGACTTTCTCACTCATGGCGTAGTAAGAAACATGAGGTTGTTTCTCTCTCCAGTTTCGAAACAGAGTTTCGCCATGAACTTTACCACCAAGGAGATTATTCATCTACGACGTCTCCTTGGGAATCTAGGAGTTGAGATTTCTGGGTCTATAGCTCTTCACTGTAATAACTGAAGTGTCATACAGATTGCTAGTAACCTGGTTTTCCATGAGAAGATGAAGCACATTGAGCTCGATTGCTACTTCTCCATAGAGCAGTATAAAGCCCGGGCTATTTCTATTCGTTATGTTTCCTTTGGAGAACAGATCGTCGACTTCTTAACAAAGTCGCACTCAGCTTCGCACTTCCAAATTCTATTTAGCAAACTCATGATGCATGATCCATGTTGAGTTGGGGGGGAGGGGGGGGGGTAAGATATACTTACATGTATTAGGTTATACATCCTTCCACTGTGTAAGGGACTCATACCCTCTTGTATATATATTGGGCTCTCGCCCTAATGAGCCTTCTCCCTCAAAACCCTAACCCCCTCTCTCTCTCTCTCTCTCTCTCTCTCTCTCTCTCTCCTAAGGTTATTGTTGACACATGTACTTGTGGGGGATGATCTTCGTGTTGTTTGAAGACTCTGCCCAACAATCAATCGATTCAACTTTGACTTGTTGACTTGATCTTCGAGGTAGAAAAAAGAGTAAGTAAAGGAAAATAAGCAAGGGTATGATATCGGAGTTCAATCGAAGCTTACGTCTCCATGCTGTAAAGCGCAACCTTAATTCACTATCTCTGAAATGTAGTGACCTCGACAGGCCGAGTGTTACTTGTCGATGTCTTCGGAGGGAACGGTAGAGAGGGATGGCTAAGCTCTGAAATTCAAAAGTTTGATCTGGAAATCAAAAGATCAATCTGGAATATTCGTCGGGACTGTTATTTATAGGAGTTTGGAAATATTTGGATTCCGGGACTGTTTCTACAGCCGTCATAGCCCCCAAGTGGGGTTGGTGGGTCCCGTTATCATCTCTGTGGACTCCCAAGCAGAGCTGGTGAGTCCAACCGTTGTCTTTGTGAACCCCCAGGCAGGGCTTGCGGATCCTACTGTCGCCTTCGTGGATCCCCAGGCAGGGTTGGCGGGTCCCACTATCGCCTTCATGAACCCCTAAGTAGGGCTGGCAGGTCCCACTTTAGGGCGTTTAGCTAAATTTTGCACCCACAGTTATCCCCTCCAAGTTATTTAGGTGCTAACTTGACTGACTTGGACTTTTCGGTGCAAAAAATTGGGTCGTCATTTCTCTCGATTGTTGTCTATTGCGTAGACCTAAAGTAATAAAGCTGGGCCCCGATCAGGTTTTGTCGATCACTGATCAGACATAGTTGACCAATCGGGTGATGGTGACCAATCGAACGATGTCAACCGATCGGGTGACGACAACCGATCTATTGCTACCAACCGGTTAGGATCTCGGTGATTGGGTATGCGAATGTGTGTTCTGCCCAATCCTTCGATTTTTTGACCGATCACCTGCCAGTTGATCGGTCAGGATGGGTAATTGGTCGTTTGTAAGCGATCAGGTGACATTGACCGATCAGTTGCTACCAACCGATCAGGATTCTAGTAATTAGGCGGGGGAGGTGGTAATCCACCCGATCTTTTGATTTTCCGATCGATCGCCTGCTAGTTAATTGGTCAGGATGGGTAATCAGTCGTTTGTAACCAATCAGGTGATGTTAACCAATCGATTACTGCCAACCGATCAGGATTCTAGTGATCGGGCGAAAGAAGTGATAGTTTGCTTGATTTTTCGATCGATATTGCCAAAATCAGCCAGAAGGTGGGATCGATTGGTAGCAACCGATCGGGTGCCATCAACCAGTCATAACTTTAGTGATCGGGTGGGGGAAGTCCTAATCCGCCCGATTCTTTGATTTTTCGACCGATCCTGCCCAAAAAAATTGGTCGAAGGGAAGGTGGGATCTGTTGCTGGCAACGGATCGGGTGCCACATTAACCGGTCAAGATTTTGGTGATCGGACAGGAGAAGTGGTCATCCATCCGATCCTTTGATTTTTCGACCGATCATGCCCAAAAATTGATCAAAGGGAAGGTGGGATCAGTTGCTGGCAACTGATCAGGTGCCATCAACCGGTCAAGCTTTTTATGATCGGGCGGCGGGAGTGATAACCCGCCCGATCTTTCGATTTTTCAACAGATCCTGCCCAAAATCGGTTGGAAATATGAGATCGGTTGGTGGCAACCTATCGAGTGCAATCAACCGGTTAAGATTTTAGTGATCGGGTGGGGGAAGTGGTAATCCACCCGATCCTTTGATTTTTTGACCGATCCTGCTCAAAAAATCGATCGAAGGGAAGGTGGGATCAGTTGCTGGCAACCGATCGGATTCCATCAACCAGTCAAGATTTTATTGATCGGGCAGAGGAAGTGGTAATCCGTACGATCCTACCCAAAAAATCGATCGAAGGGAAGGTTGGATCGGTTGCTGGCAACCAATCGAGTGTCATCAACCAGTCAAGATTTTAGTGATCGAGCGGGGGAAGTGGTAATCCGCTTGATCTTTTGATTCTTTGACCAATCCTGCCGAAAATCGGTCGGAAGGTGGGATCGATTGGTGACAACCTATCGGGTGTTATCAACCAATCAAGAATTTAGTGATCGGGCGGGGGAAAGTGGTATTCTGCCCAATCCTTTGATTTTTTGATCGATCCTGCCCAAAAAAATCGGTTGAAGGGAAGGTAAGATTGGTTGCTGGCAACTGATCGGATGTCATCAACCGGTCAAGAATTTAGTGATCGGGCGGGGGAAGTGGTAATCCGTCCGATCCTTCGATTTTTTGACCGATCATGCCCAGAAAATTGGTCATCCTTAGTTTTTTTTTCTTGAAATTGTCCATGATGAGGGTGGGAATTTTTAGAGCCATGTAGCGGGCTCCTTTCTTGTCCTATTGCTTCAATTTCAGGTGTCTCCTCATGTTTGATATCTTGTCGCTCGGTTTATTGTCCTATCACTTCAATCCTGTTATTTCAAGGGCTCCCTTATTGCCACGTGGCATTTCCTCGTCTTTCGTGCATTATCGTCCAAGGGGATTCATTTCTCTTCTGCGCTCTCTTTACACTTCCAATCTTCTGCTCTGAGGCGATTGGGAAAATGTCACTTTTATTATAATTATTTTCCACTGTCGTACTCCATAGTGTTTGAGAAGATTGCTCGAAGAACTATGTCACCATTGTTGAAATGCCTATTGTGAACTTTACTGTCGTATGACGACTTGATCTTCTGTTGATAGTTGGCAATGCGCAAGACTACTTGATCGCAAAGTTTGTTTGCATGGTCAAGGTCGTTAACGCGAAGTCACTCGTTGATTCCTCGTTGTAAAGCTTGAGTCTTGAGGGTTGGGCAGATTGCTTCAGTAGGCAAAACTGTTTATGTCCCGTTAGTCAGATGGAAGGGCGAGAATCCAATCAACCGACAAGGTGTGCTTTGATAACCCCACAGAACCTTGGGAATGACCTTCTTCCATAATCCCTTCTTGTCATCTAACTTCTTCTTGAGTATGCCAAGGACAACTCCGTTGAAGGCTTCTGCTTGGTCATTGTATTATGGGTACCTTAGAGTGGAATAGACAAGCTTGATCCCATGGCTTAGGCATAATTATCTGAATTTGTCAAAATCGATATGGGCTTCATTATCAGCAATGAGTACTTTCAGTGTGCCGAATATTGAGAAGATGTTCTGCCTTATGAATTTGATGACTTCATCGTCCGTCTCACGAAAAAGAGGCACGATTTCGACCCATTTAGTAAAGTAGTCGGTTGTGAGCAGTGGGTACTTCTTGTTACTAGAATATGGAGGGAAAAGATCAAGAAAGTCCAATCCCATTGATGGAATGGCCAAGGACTTGTCAGAGGGTGGAGCTCATCTGCAGGAAGATAGATCGCTCAGACGTGCCATTAACAGGGTTTGCACTTCTGAACGAATAAACGCATGGCCTTAGCCATAGTAGGCCAATAGTAGCCTTGAAGCTTGACTTTTCTCTCAAGGGATCTGCTGCCAGAATAGTTGTCGTTGGCTCCAGCATGAATGCTGGCCAAGATTACTTCTGCTTGATTAGGGCCAACATACTTGAGATGCATTACACCGTAAGACTGAAGTAGAGGTCATCTCCTTGAAAGCGATAGTAAAAAAGTTTTCTCTACAGTCGTCTGGCTCGAATCAGGTCTTCAAACATTCTGTTATGCCTGAAGAAGTCGAAGATTGGCCGTTTCCAATCTGGTTAATCATTGACAGGATGAAAGTAAGGGTTGGTCTTCTCCAACCTTCTTTTCCTTTCACCATGGTGACTACATCATGACGTTCGAGGTTGGCCTTTGGCAGCTCTTGATATTCGATGTGGATATAATGATGAATGATTGAATTTTCCAGTACTGAGGCAGTGTTGGCGAGGGTGTCAGCTTCGTGATTCTCCGCTCTCAGTATCTGGCTAAAATTAACATTCGTGAACTATTGCTTGAGGTATTGCACAAGGGTCAAATAATATTGCATCATCTCATCCCATACTACATAATATCCATTGATCTACCTGATCACCAATTGGAATTCACTATAGACGGTGAGGTGATCTACCCCCAGTGCTTGAGCAATCTCCAATCCGAAGATGAGTGCTTCGTATTTGGCTTTGTTGTTGGTGGCGTTGAATCCAAGGAGGATGGTTTTTTGCAGGTGATCAAGCTCGGGGGATAGCAGAACTATCCCAATTTCTGAACCGATAGAGCTTGAAGCTTCGTCGGTATAGAGTTTCTATCGTGCAACTGTTGTTGACGGAGCCTTAGAGCTCGAATTGATGTATTGATCATCGTTGTCGAGGTATATCTCTGGGTCGTTGAGAGCAATTGGATCCTCAATGGGAAAGTCTACCATAGATTGTCCTCTGAGAAAGATTCGAGGCTTAAACTGTATTCCGAGTGAACTCATCTCAATCACTCACTTGGTTATCCGACTAGCTCAACCTGTCTTATTAAGGATGTATTTGAGTGAGTGGTCTGATGTGACAGTAATTAGATGTGCAACAAAATAGGGACAAAGTCATCTAGTTACTATCAACAAGGCTAAGACAATCATCTTTGTTTTCAAATAACGAGTCTCAGCAGGTAGGAAGGTGTGACTGATATAGTAGACTGGACGTTCAACTGTATCTCTTCTACTAACCAAGACAACGTTGATGGCTTAATTGGTGATGGCGAGATATACCCAGAGTGGTTCTCCCGGCGATGGCACGGTCAAAATGGGAGTTCGAGCAAGATAAAACTTGATACTTTGGAAAGCTTACTCGTACTCCGAGTCCTATCCGAAAATGTCGGCTTTTGTGAAGCTTGTCGAAAAATGATTTACACTTGTTTGTAAATTTGGAGATGAATTAATTGAGCGCTTGTAGTGCATGGAAAAGATACGGGTCGTCTTTATTGCACAAAACAAGATTACAAGAGTGGCCGGGACCCGGGTGGCTCGGGTGTGGCGAGTCCGGGTTACGGCGATTGTTGATCAGGAGATTGTGGGAGAGATCCTCTGGAGGGTCCCTTTGATCCGCGTCTCCACGTGGTATTCGTGCGAGAGCTCTGAAGGTGTTGCCCAGGACGGAGGTCTTTACAGGGTGAGGGTTTTTGAGAGGCTAAGGAGTGCCCGTCGTTGCTTTGTCCCTTTCGTGCTTCGCGCTTTCTCGGCTAGGGGGGTTTTGGGCTTCGCTCCTCAGTCTTCACGTCTTCCTCGCTCCTTACTTGATCTCGGCGTCCTTGATCGTCGGTTCGCGGCGTCGATCGTGCTTTTGGCGTCGGCTTTGGCTTCGGCTTTCGGCTTTGGCTTGGCTTTGGCGTGGTGCTGGCTTTTGCTTTGCTTTGGCGCTTGCTCTTGGACGTAGACGGGGAGACTTGCGATGCTTTCATTCTTCCGAACTTCGTGTCGTATCGGCTAGAATATGCAGTGCTTTTGCTCGTGACTGGCGTAGTCGCTTGGCTTTGGCACTTGCGTTGTTTTGGCGCGGGCTTTATCGGGGCTTCTGCTCTGGCTTCATGCGTATGCTTTGGCTTCAGCGTCAACTCGGTCTTCTTCTCGAACGACGTACGTGGGCTACTTCTTCGGTGCTTCGACAGTTTGGGTATCGACTGGACTTCTCTTCTTCTCCGGGCTTCTTTGGCATGATCGGAGTCGAAGAATGCTTTTGAAGATAGTGGGGGTAGCACCGATCTCCGTGCGACGGTTGTAGCACCGGCTTTGCTTCGAAGACGACGGGTGTAGCGACGCTTTAGGTAGTCCTCTCCAGGCTTTCTTCTTCGTGGATGGAGCAGACGTTTGTCGAAGGCGACGGGTTGATGACGCTTCGTTCCTCTTCTCCGGGATTTGGAGCTTGATCGGAGTTGAGGGTTTGTTGGAGCCGACGAGGTAGTGCCGCTCCGAGCTTCTTCTCCGGCCTTTGCTTCTGGCGTCTTCGGAGTCGAAGGGTTCTTCTTCTCCGAGCTTTCTTCTTCGTGCACGGAGTCGAAGGCTTGATCTTCTTGCGCAAAGGTCTTCACGTTGATGAGGGCTTTCGATGGACTAAGTCGGTCCCGAAGGGATGGGATTGCCCGTGCCTCGTGAAGCCTTGGGTCGATGAAGAAGCGTCTCCTCTTCTGCAGAGCTTTCACACTTCGTCTTGCGATTTCTTCGACCTCTTGAGCCTTCCCCCACCCCCTTTATTTATAGGCAAAAGGGGAGGGGGGAGAGATATGGGAAGTTTTAATTTTAAATCCCTTTAATATCTTCCTCATAATTACCCAGGATTTATTCATCCATTGATGAGTGGAATAAGTCTTTATTTGTTTTCCTTTTCTGACAGGGCAATTATGGCTAAATTTTGCACACGAAATCGATGGCGACCCGGCTCTTCTTCTTGTCCGTCGGATCGAGGGATCGGCGCAGATCCACGTGTGGGTAGACGTCATGTGCAACCTCCCCCCGCGCATGGCGGTAGTTCTTTCCTTTTCTTTCTTTTCTTTCCTTTTCTTTTCTTTCCTTTTTCTTTTCTTTCCTTTCTTTTCTTTCCTTTTCTTTTCTTTCCTTTCTTTTCTTTTTCCTTTGCAAGGCCAGCCAGCCCCCCATGGGGTTCGGATCCCTACTAAGGGTCGATCCCCATGGGGTTCGGGTCCCTAGTAGGGGCCGGCCGGGTGGGTCCCACTTAAGGGTGGGCCCACCCGGTTACCCTGTCGGGCGTGAGTCGGGTCCGGGTCCGCATTGGCGCTCGCTAGTCGGGTCCGAGTCGGAGTGCGCGTCGGGTTTGTATCCGCGTAGGTGCACGCAAGTCGGGTTCGGGTTAGACAAAATTCGTGTGTCTACAAATGCCCCCTCAAGGACGAGTGTGTCGGTGAGAACGTGTAGGGTTTGGACACGTAGGAATCGTAGAGCACTTGTCCTTGATTCCTTTTATGGGTGGCATTGGGGGTCTATTTAAGGACCCCTACCCCTTCATCCGACGTTCTGCTCTTTGCGAAGGTTCCGTCGGCTTCTGAAGACCGCCGTCGGAAGAGAGCTGCCTGGGGTTGCACGCGACTTGCTCCGTCTTCCCGGTGTCGCCTCTTTCGTCGGCGGCGGCAACGATGGCGCGCGATCTGAAGGTTGTTGCGAAGACGGGCTCGAAGCGGCGATGCGGCGAGGACCGAGGCGAGGAGGAGGGAGGAGCGTGGCTGAGGTGCGGGTCGCCTTCGCCGCCTCTCTCTTCCTCTTCTTCTTCTTCTTCTTCTTCTTCTTTCCTTTTCTTTTCCCCTTTTTTTTTCTTTTTTCTCTTTCTTTCTTTCTTCCTTTCTTTTTTTTTTTTTTTTCTTCTTTTCCGGTTCCGGGTCATGGGAGTAGCAGCGGCAGCAGCGCGCGGGCGGCGGGCGGCGTGGGGCAGCGGCTGCGACGGCGGCTACCGGGTCGGGCGACGCGGGGCCCGAGGGAGGGGCGACCAGGTCGGGCTCGGCCTCGACCGGATCGGAGAGGGGGGGGGGGGCGGTGGCGTCCCCGAGTTGGGCGCTCCCCCCCCCCCCCCCCCCGGTTGTGTTGGCGACGGGGTCGGGCACGGCCCCGACCGGATCGGAGGAGGGGGGGAGCGGTCCCCCCCTCTGCAGTTTGTCCCCCCCCCCTTTTTTTTTTTTTGCCGGTCGGGGGCGAAGAACAGTAGTGGCGAGCGTGCATAGCGCGCCGGTTGCGGCGCGGCGCAGGCGTGGGTTCACTGGAGAGTGACACGGAGCCGTGCGGCGGGGGCCGGGCTGGCAGGTGGCTGTGGCTCCGGCTGGGTAGCGTCGGCGTAGTCGGCCGGCACGGGTGGTGTGCGGACGCCGCATGGCGAAAGGGTAGTTGGCCGGCACGGGCGGTGCGTGGACCCCGGGAGTGCGGTGCGAAGGCCCAGGTGCAGCGGTGACATGACCTTGAGTCGGGCGATCCTCCTTCCTCGTTTTTTTTTTTTTGCGTGCTTGTCTTGACTCGCTTCCTTTCATGGTTCTCCAGGATTCGCGTCTTTGAGAGCTTGACTTCGCTGGGGTGGATTGCTGAGGACCTCTCCGATGGAAGGAGGTGCCTTCGCTTCCCCCATACTCGGGTATACCGTTATCGCAACTCGAGGCGAGAAGACCTTCTGTCGTTGCTTCGTGTTTTTATCCACGAGCGCATCACGGAAGATGGACTTGCCGACGCGACTTGTGGGATGCTGAAGCTGAGCGAGAAGATCTATACCGACGAAGGGATCTCCACGAAGCTCCTCCGCCCAAGTCTGAGCACTCCTTTCCACCATTGTGATAAAGATTTTGTGCCCACTCCGGTAATTGCCTCGAAGATATGCTCCCGATTGACCTGATGGGGTACCGACTCTTGGCCTCGGGGAGACGTCCAATACCTTTGCGGTTTTCGTGAATGGATGAGCGAGCTCTACGAGGTCTTTGGTGCGGAACCCGAGATAAATTCATTGGCCAAGTTTCTGGCGCCGGCTCGTCGAGAATACAGCCGTCCTGAAAGGATATATCACGCACTTTGTGAACTCTGGTGTCCGGCCACCAACACTTTCCTCACTGGAGCGGGAGAGATAGGGATCTCACTTCGTGATGTCCATATTGTTTCCGAATGCCCTGAAGTGCATAATTACTACCAGGAAGAGGTGCCAGCTTTGAAGGACCTGTCGGACAGCAGTTTTGCTCCGAGCTCCTGCCTTCTTCTGTTCAAGGCATATGCCGTCATTGCGGCGCGGGATCAGTCAGACCGAGTGTGTCCTTCTTCTTCGGTTGATTTTTGGTTCAGAGGCGAGTACAGGTCCAGGGCACCTTCGGCTCACCCGATGTGGAAGGTCGCTTAGATGAAAAGGCCTCCGCTTCGTTCTTTTATGAGGCCCATTGAGTCCTTGGCTCGAGAGAGGCACTCAATGGAGGGAAAATAGTGTCCCTAGGAGATCCTCGGCCTGAGGCGTGACAGCGAGGAGTGGCGGGCGGTTTATCGAGTCGCCGGGCTGGTCATCTTTCTTTGCCGGTTCGTGCTTCCCTGTCCTGGCGAGGTCATCCGTCCGGGGACCTTTCTCACAGCTTCCAAGATGGCGAGGGGAGAGCTTTTCAATCTAGCCTCGACCATCTTATGCGCCTTGTACCGGGGTCTCAGCGGGACTTACTGGGACTTGTCCAGCTCGGATAATGCCAAGGAGGAGCTTGGTCGGTCTGCTGCGTTCGAACCTTTGCACTACCTGTACGGCTAGATAGCTCTTCACTTCCCGAAGAGGATCTTTGCCAGACGCAGACATCCAGCAGACTTGTCGTTCCTGCTCGGGATAGGCGGGATCCTAAATGCTTTTATTAGTTGGGAGCGCCCGAGGGAGTGTGCTTGCACTCTTTTGCGGAGGATGGGAAGCGTCGACTTCGAGTTTCTGTCAGAGCATTCGGTGCTACCTTTGGAGAGGTCGACTGTTTATGACAACGAGGAGCTCTCGGACAGCTTATATTGGAACATGGTCAGTTGCTGCCCTGGCTACTTGGTTTGGCGAAAGGGGGACGTGGTAGAGGTGGAGTAGTATTCCTCTCATCGCTTCGCTCGTCAGCAAGGATTTCGACAGGAAGTCCCCGGTATGCCCCAGTAGCTGCAGGGGTGCATTAGTCCGCAGGAAGGTTACCACCTCTGGGCTTCTCTCTAAGCTCGATTGATTGGCGGTACCTTCTTCCCCGGGACCAAGTCGGGATCTCGGGATGCCGCCACTCCGGAATACTACAAGTGGATTGACGAATGAGTTTCCCCCTTGCTTGCGAGCCTCCCGGTTGACGTTCTGGTGGGTAGTAAGTTTAAAATTTTCTGTTTTGATCCCGCTGTGGGAGTGGAAGATCGTCGCCTCCGTTTGGGGCTTCAGAGAGCCCAGAAGAGTTGCAGCCGCCTTTCCAATGCTCGTTGTGTCCCTTCTTCGGCTCCCGTGTTGGAAGCCAACCTTACTAGTGCCCCCGGGCCATCCTTTCTTTTGAAGACTGCTGTTGAGGGTGCGCCGCCCAAAAGAAGAAAGGTTTGCATTCATCGCGGGATGACTTCAAGGGTCCCTTATCCGGTGGAGGATACCGAGGAGCCCGAACTTCTAAAAGATGAGGTGATCCCTCCGTCTAGGGTTGCTTCGTCCGACCTCGCAGGTATGGAGTTCTCTTTATTTTACTTCCTTTCTATATTCGGGAAGTTCCATCATACTGAGCAGTGTATTTCTTTTGGACAGATTCCGTTATAGTGGTAGAGCGTGGGGCGGACTCTCCGAAGGCATCTCTTGGGCATTCGTCTACTGGGGCCGCGCGGGAAGTGCCTGGGGAGTGCGGGCTAGATGTCCCTCCGGATGATCTGGATCTCCTCGGGGTTTGCGGGGAGAACTTCCCTAGTGGCGATATTGATCTGGACGGCATTGATGTCGACGCTTTGTCTTTTCATGAGGAGGCTGAAGTTTCGAGTGTCGACGAGCGGCGTTCCCCGGTTGCTGTGCCCTCGGGCCTGTTGGAGGAGACGGTTGTCGCAGCGGTGGCGACGGTTTCTCCAGTTTTGCTGACTTCGTTGGCGAAGGCGGTCCTCGGCGCGACTATAGCGGAAGGGAAGGTTCTGCCCACCTACTCTGAGGCACCTCGACCGAGCTTAAGGCCGAGGAGCAGAGTCTCAGAGTTTCTTCTTGCGAGCTGCCGGCAGTATATCAAGTCAACATTGGAGCCCTTTCAAGATGCTGGCTTTGGTGCCCTCCAGGACTGGTGGTCGATGGACGGTGCAGAGTTTTGCACGAGCCTGGAGGAGTTCAAGGTCGACAGTTCTTCTTTTGTCACCCAGATGAACTTGCTCGTGACTGATAGCGAGGTTTATCGCTCCCGGCGAGCTTTACTAGAGGGGAGCACTCCTTCTTAGCTGGCGGTCGCCGAGGCGAGCTTGTGTCAATCGAAGCAACAGCTTGCGGAGGCCGCTTCCAGCCTGTCGAAGGCTCAAAAGAAGATAGAATCGGTGCGCGCTTCACTTCGGAAGGCGGAGTCTCGTCTGGAGCGAGCTGAGACCGCAGAGAGTGCTTTGAAGGCGAGCTACTTGAAGTAGCAATCGGACTTGGCGGCCCGCCGCGAGCTTTTGGCCACGCGCCCTGCGGAACTTCAGCGAGTGGAGGCTACTTAGAGAGGAGTTAATGTGCCGCCTTCGAGCTCTGGATACCTTTTTCTAGCGGCTCCTTGTCTAGTCGTTTTGCCTTGTAGCTTTCTTTTATGCTATGTACCGCCCTTCTTTTGCACGTCTAATAATATTTCCTTGTTTTGCCACATTTATGCATGGATCCTTGTTGGCTTTTTCTTTTGGTCGGACTGAACCTGAAGTAACTTCTCAGGCTGCCTACGTACCCCCCTAAGGGGGATCAAGTCGCACGTAGTTCTTTTTTTTTTGCAAGGGGTATGGCCTTGCTTTAGGCGTAGTACCTTTTGAGGTACTTGTCGTTGATAGAGCCGAGTGTCAGCCCTTCTGGCGTGGTAAGGAGATAGGCGCCGTTGGAGTAGACCTCCTTGACGGAGTGCGGGCCATCCCATTTGGCATCAAATTTCTTCCCTCCTCGATACGAGAGGATGATGGGGCGTTTGACTGCTAATACCAGTTCCCCTATCTGGAATGATCGAGGACGGATCTTCTTGTTGAAGGCGCGAGACAGTCTGGCCTGATAACACTCCAGACGTTGCTGAGCTTCGAGGCGTCTTTCGTCCAATGCTTTCAATTCTGCTAGGCGGAGCTGGGTGTTGTCGTCACTGGTGAGGCCTTCTTGAATTGCTATCCTAAGCGATGGGATCTGGAGCTCAAGCGGAAGAACAGCTTCTACACCATAGACGAGGGAGTACGGTGTTGCTTTGCGTCGGTGTGCGGAAGGACGTCCGGTAAGCCCATAGAGCTTTGCCCATGCGTTCGTGCCAGTCATTCTTTGTCTTCGAGATGGTTTTCTCTAGCAGCTTGCAAAGAGTCTTGTTGAAGGTTTCTGCCAGACCGTTGGCCGAAGCATTGTACATCGTCGAACAATTTTGCTTAATGTTGTACAATGCGCAGAACTGGCTGACGGTAACATTCTTGAATTGTTTCTCGTTGTTTGTTACGATGTAGTGAGGAACTCCATATCGGAAGATGATGTCATTCTGGATGAAGCTGATAACGGAGTGCTTTGTAACTTCCCGTAGAGGTGTTGCTTCAGCCCAATTGGAGAAGTAGTCCGTTGCCGCCAGAATGTAAAGATGTTGCTTGGATGACTTGGGCAGGGGACCGACAATATCGAGTCCCCATCCGTCGAAGGGCCAAGACGCGATTGTTGGGTGCAGCAGTTCCGGAGGTTGACGGATGTAGGCCCCGTGCAGCTGGCAAGCATGACATCTTTTTGCGTACTCCAAGCTGTCCTTGATCATGGTGGGCCAGTAATATCCCATCCTCCTGACTCGAAAGTGGAGCTTCGGGCCAGACTGGTGTGAGCCGCAAATTCCAGCGTGTACTTCTTCCAGTGCTGCTTCTGCCTCTTCCTTTGCGAGGCATCTCAGTAGTGTGCCATCGTAGCTTCGGCAGTACAACTCGTTGTTGAAGTGGTAGAATTTCAGAGATCGTCGGTGGATGTCGACTTTGCGCTTCGGATCTTCGGGGAGTTTACCATGGACGAGATAATCCACAAAAGGCTGCCTCCAATCTTGCTCTTTAATTTCGAGGACGTGCACCGCGTTGGTTTGAACTAGAATTTCGATCGGACCTTCTTCTTCGGTGATCACTATTCTTTTGCAGACGGGGACGATGAGCTGACGTTCTTCTGGAAACGGGAGTGTAATCGCCAGATTCGCGAGTGCGTCAGCCTGCTGGTTGAGATTTCTGGAGATGTGCTGAATAGAAGCGGTCTCTAGTTTGCCAAGGAGCTCCAACGCTTGCGCGTGCAACAATACCATGTCTTCTTTGTTGACTTCGTATGCCCCCAAGACTTGCTAGATAACGAGTTGAGAGTCACCGAAAATCTCAAGTCTTTGAAGCTTCATTTCGTTGGCAAGTTCAAGACCGATGAGTAAAGCTTGATACTCTGCCACATTGTTGGAACATGATTCGGATAGCAGGAAGAAGAAGGGGAGTACTTCGTTGTCTGGAGAGACGAAGATAACTCCGGCTCCCGCTATATCTTGTCTTGCTGTGCCGTCAAAGAACATTTTCCAGGACGGGGCGATGTCGATGGAGAATACTTCTTCGTCTGAGAGATCCTCTGATAACTCTCATTCCGCTGGGAGGGGATATTCTGCGAGGAAGTTCGCGAGAGCTTACCCTTTGACTGCTTTCTGTGGTACGAAGGTGATATCAAATTCAAGTAGAAGCAGCGCCCACTTGGCCAGACGTCCGGAGAGCACTGGTCTTGACATGATGTACTTGAGGGGGTCGGCCTTCGAGACGAGTCTGACGGTGTGAGCCAGCATATAGTGTCGCAGCTTTTTTGTGGCGAAGATGAGCACCAAGCAGACCTTCTCGATTGGGGAGTAATTTAGCTCTGCACCGACGAGAGTGCGACTCAAGTAGTAGCAAGTCGTTACCTTGCCAAGTTCATTGTTCTGAGCCAGGAGTGCCCCCAAGGATTGCTCCTGGGCACTAATGTAGAGGATTAGCGGTCTTCCTTGAACTAGTGCTGATAGGACTGGCGGCTTCAGTATATAGGCTTTGATGTTTTGGATTGCTTCTTGGCAAGCTTCATCCCATTTGAATGGCGCTCCTTTCTTCATGAGGCGACTAAACGGGTGGCACTTTCCAGCTAGGTTGGCGATGAATCTTCGGATATACGCCAAGTGCCCTTGGAGGCCTCTGAGGTCTCGTACTGTCTTCAGCGCAGGCATATTGACGATAGCATCTATCTTGGATTGATCTATCTCAATACCTCGATGTCGTACAATGAAGCCGAGGAACTTGCCTGAGGAGACTCCGAATGCGCACTTGAGTGGATTCATGCGGAGTTGGTACCTTCGAATCCGTTTGAAGATTAGCTCGAGATCTTGTAGATGTGCCGACTTCTTCTTGGATTTCACTACGAGATCGTCGACATAACACTCCACGTTTTGATGAAGAATGTCGTCGAAGATTTTCTGCATAGCTCGCTGGTAGGTGGCTCCTGCGTTCTTCAAGCCGAACGGCATAACTTTGTAGCAGTAGATTCCTTTCGGTGTGCAGAATACTGTGAGCTCTTCATCCTTGGGTGCCATCCGAATCTGATTGTAGCCCGATGATCCGTCCATGAAAGTTAGTACCTTGTGGCATGTCATTGCGTCCACCATTAGCTCCGTGATTGGCAAGGGAAAGTCATCCTTTGGGCATGCGTTGTTCAAGTCTCTGAAGTCCACGCACACTCGGATTTGACCGTTCTTCTTTTTGACCGGGACGACGCTAGAGATCCATGTCAGGTACTTGACCTCTCGGATGAAGTCGGCTTCGATCAACTTGTTAACTTCACCTTCTATTTGGGGTACCAGTTCCGGTCGGTAGCGTCTTTGTCCTTTCTTGATAGCGCTGGCTCCGTGTTTGACGCTGAGCTGGTACACTGCGATTTTAGGATCGAGACCCGGCATCTCCTTGTAGGACCATGCGAAGACATCTCTGTATTCTTTGAGCAGTTTGATATATGCAGCTTCTTCTTCAGGAGTCAAGAGTGTGCTGATGAATGTAGGTCGAGGCTCCATTTCTGTGCCTAAATTAATTTCCTTCAAGTCATCAACGGTGGACTGCCCCCCTTCTTCGAGGATTGGCGGGCCTCTAGCAACTCGTCATCCGAAGGAGAAGAATCACCATTGTCAGTTTGATTAACGGAGATGTAATGTACGGCTGCCATGGGTGGGTGGGTGGGTGGGTGGGTGTTGAAACGAGGTCCTTGACTGGCATTCCCAGACGATCGAACACTGACTTCTTCTTTGATTGCTTAACTGGCCTAAGCCTTTCGAACACAGATGTGTGCTTTCGATTCGACCGATTTTTACTGCCTCTATTTTGCTTCCGGAGCAAGGCTTGGTATTGAGCCCGTCGCCGTCTTCTTCTGCTATTAGGATGGCTGGGGTAGGTAGAGCGTGCATCGGAGATTGTCGATCCTTCAGCTGCTTCGCCCACCATCTTCGTCCCGATGTAGTTCGAGGTGAAGCTCTTCCTTGCTGCAGCCTTGATGACCATCGGAGTTTGACTGGAGCCGATGCCTCGGCTGTTCGGAAGAATTTGTTCACCGTTTTGAAACAGCCAAGCTTGAGTCCTTGTCATCCCATGTGGAATTGCTGCTGGGGAAAGTGTGCCCATGGCGCTCTCTTTGTTATAGCCGGCTTTGAACAGCAACTTGGCAGCGTTTTGCCCCCAACTTTCTTTCGGCTTAAATCCAAGTTGATTGGGGTCGACTGATTCGACAGGTCTGCTCGGGTTCAGAGCATGCGTCAGACTAGGTAGTGGCAACGTCATTTTTTGTAGAGTGACGATATTGGCCGGCGATAACGGCAGGGCCAGATTTCTTACCGGAGTAGAAGACGATCGCTCAGATTTGCGGAGCCACTAGGGTGCGAGCCGCAGGACTGGTATCGCTTGGACGGGTAACAAAGTGTGTTGCATTGCTCTTAACCCGGAATTGATGCGCATCCTTTGCTTTGACTTTGATGCTTCTTGGACCTCGAGTTTCGCCTTGTCGGGAGGTTGCATCGGTTTTACAGGTGGATGAGCCTCGCCCTGTCTTACCACTTCAGCCTTCTGGACTCGAGGGGCTTTAGCCGGAAGGGCTTCCGTGACTCGGTCTCTCGCTTGGTAGAACTTGACGTCGGCCAAATGTGCCTCGGCCTCATTGAAAGGCTTGTCATTAGCAACTATGCATTTCTCCATGCCTTCTTCGTAGTACTTGAGGTACTGGTGTCAGGTGGACACTACGACGCCATTCTCGTGTAGCCATGGCCTTCCTAACAGGAGGCGATATGACGTCTGGCAATCGATGATGTGGAAAAGGACTGCTGTATCTAACGGGCCGATTGAAAGCTTCAGGCAGATGATTCCGATAGTGGACTGTCCACCCTAGTTAAACCCTTGAATGACTAATTGGCTGGGCGAGAGCTGGTCGTTGGCGATGCCGAGCTGCCGCATTGTCTGGATAGGTATGATGTTGACGGCGGAGCCACAGTCCAACATGATTCGATTCACTGGCGTCTCCTTGATGTATCCCAAAACGTAGACAGGCTGGTTGTGCAACCATATCCCGAGTTGCAAGTTCTCGTCCGAAAAGGTTATCGTCGCATCACACGAGGCCACAGCTTTGCCCTTCCTGTCGTCCTTTATTTTCCTCTTGTAGCTGTCCGGGTCGGCCAAGGCTGCAGCCATCGCCAGGCGAGCCTTCTTCGAAAGATGCAGAGCTTCCACGAGCGGCAAGTGCATGATTGCTTCGTCATGAGAGGCATTGCCCCTTTTGTCGGAATCGTCTCCCTCATCAGTGGAGTCGCCCTCTTCAGATGTCTCGACTTCGTCTTTTCCTTCTAACGCCTTATGGACTTCGACCATGCAACAGGACACCCTGATGTGTTGATCAACTGGGAGAAAGTGATCGGGAAAGAATTCTTGCAAGGTTGCTGGCTCTGGAAGGCTCTGCTGAAGGAGATCGTCCTGGTTTGCCAGCGACACTTTGAACGCCTTCCTTGCTGGGGTCTTGCTTTTCTTCTTGTAGATCCTTCGCTCGGGAAACCTCCTCATCATGCGGTCTTGCTTGTGCTGCTTTTCTTGTCGTGGCCTTCATCACCGGGGTAGTATGACCCATGCCTCTTCGTCGGTAGATTCTCCTCCACTAAGATAATGATTGGCAGTAGCCACTGGTTTCCTTGGAGACACGTTCTTCCGGAGATTCTACTGGCTCGTCCTCCGATCCCCAGCCGGTGGGCTTGATTTCTTCGATCGAAATTGATGGAGGCTTTGAGTAGAGGACGTAATAGTCAAACTTGCCCGAAGGTTGGCCCAGCAGACCGACTTCTGGATCTCCATGCTTGTATCTTTTTCGGAGAGCGAATTGGGACGTAGCTTGACTGGAAGGGATCTGCTCTTCCTGAAGCTCCACTGGCTCGTCTTTCGATCTCCAGCCGGTGGGCTTGATTTCTTCAATTGAAACGGACGGAGGCATTGTGTAGAGGACGTAGTAGTCGAACCTCCCCGAAGACTGGCCCAGCAGACCAACTTCTGGATCTCCTTGCTCGCATCGCTTGGAGGAGGTGCTGGTGTAAGCGATGGTTGCCCCCTGGGCACCAACGATTCTTTCTCGGTGAGCGCAGGAGCATGTTGACGTCGCTTCGAGACTCTTGGTTAGGAAATTGACTTAGCGGTTAGCCTTTGACGGTTGATGCGCAATTTGGGCGTTCTTTGTCGTGCAGCAACGAGTACCGGCAAGAAGGAGCCGAAGGTGATGGACGTCATGTTGGCCGTAGCGACCTCTCCGGTGTCGATCTCTATCTTTCCTTGCTTTGCGAGCGCCATAATTCTTTCCTTGAAGACGAAGCATCTTTCGATGGGATGACTTACCACTCGGTGGTATTTGCAAAAGAGAGGGTCATCGATGCCATGCATCTGCTCGGGCCTCTTCGAAGGAGGGAGCTCTATCATCTTCTCTTGCAGTAGTTGGTCGAACATGGAGGAGTCTTCCGAGTCCGGGAAGGGGTACTCCTTGGCTTCGAGCTCCTCAAGAGTCATCCTTTGTCTTGGCAGCGGAGGCGGCGGTATGGCAACTCCCTTCTTCTAATCCGGCTTGCCACCGATCTTGAGTGGCTTGGGGGTTGAAGCGATGTCCGTAACATTGACCTACTTTGGTTTCGGTGCTTGCGGCTTGTCCTTCTTCTCCACCTTCAAGAAGTCCTTGTTCTTCGAGTCCCCGCGGCTTGCTAGGCTGAGCTCTATGTCGTGAGCCCGAGTTGTGAGTTCTTTGAAAGACCGAGGTTTGATGCCCTTGAGGATGTAGAGCAGGCCCCAATGTATGCCTTGGGTGCACATCTCGATAGTCGAGTCTTCAGACAAGCGATCTCGTGAATTCAGCGCGAGGTTCCTCCATCTGTCGATGTAGTCGATCACCGGCTCGTCTTTCCTTTGCTTGACGGTGGTGAGTTCGGTCATGCTGACGGTGCGTCTGGTGCTGTAGAAGCGATTAAGGAACTCCCTCTCCATCTGATCCCAGATGTCGATGGTCCCTGGAGGAAGATCAACATACCAGTCAAAAACATTACCTTTGAGGGTGCAAACGAACTATTTCACCATCTCGTCGCCATATGTGCCAGCGTTGTTGCAAGTTTCGATGAAGTGAGCAACGTGCTGCCTTGGATTTCCCTTTCCGTCGAAGTGCTGGACCTTTGACGGCTGGAACCCGATGGGGAAACGCAGCTGCTGGATCCTCACGGTATAAGGTTTTGAGTATGCCGCCGTGATTGGAGGAAGGCCACTACCGTGGGAGCGCATCATGTCGGCTACCAACGCTTGTACTTGCTGAGCATTCATTGTTACTGTTGCCGGAGGTTGTGGGGCCGAGGCTGGTGCTGGCGAGACAACTTCCGCCGGGACGGGAACCGATGAGAGTGCGGGCGTAATCGCTTGAATCGTCGGAACAACCTCTGCAAGAGCGGGAGTTGAAGACGGAGCTGGAGCGGCTACCGGGGAAGCAACGGGTTGACCGACTGCTACAACGTCCTTTGCGCTTAGCTTTTGAAGCAGAGTATTGATGTGGCGATCCTTCTCCTCCATCAGCCGAGTACTCTGCGCCTTGTGCTCGCTCATCTGCATGACTTAGAGCTGAAGAGCAGACGGAGGATGGTGACGGAGGACGTCTCGATGTTGCATGCTAGCATCCTCGCCGTCATCGTCGGAGACGTAGTTGCGCCGACTCTCTTCTGGTTGACGATTGATGTTTGCCCCCTGCAGGGGAGGTGCAACTTCTGCTGGAGAACCCGAACGGGCTCGGGGTTGGGGCTGGTCCTCCCCAAACTTCTGGATATGGACTCCAGGATCGAGGCTCGTTTCTTCATGCACCAAGGCCTCGTCGGCGCTTTGGCGAGTATCTTCGGCAGTAGTTTTTGGCATGAAGACATCCGCAAGAGTTCGAGTACGCCGAGTGTAGACGCGTACCATCGGGGGAGCATCACCCTCCGGGTTTGCTGGATCACCGTGTCCGGGTAGAGGAGACTCGGCGATGGGTGAAAGACTTGAAGCAAACGCATCATTGCTTGTCCCGGCCATTGCGAACTTGGAGCGACTTCTTCAGCCGTACGGATGAAAGGAGAGAAGGTCCCACCGGGCGTGCCAGAAATCTGTAGTGCGCGAAAAAGATACGGGTCGTCTTTATTGCACAAAACAAGATTACAAGAGTGGTCGGGACCCGGGTGGCTCGGGTGTGGCGAGTCCGGGTTGCGGCGATTGTTGATCAGGAGATTATGGGAGAGATCCTCTGGAGGGTCCCTTTGATCCGAGTCTCCACGTGGTATTCGTGCGAGAGCTCTGAAGAGGTTGCCCAGGACGGAGGTCTTTACAGGGTGAGGGTTTTTGAGAGGCTAAGGAGTGCCCGCCGTTGCTTTGTCCCTTCCGTGCTTCGCGCTTTCTCGGCTAGGGGGGTTTTGGGCTTCGCTCCTCAGTCTTCGCGTCTTCCTCGCTCCTTACTTGACCTCGGCGTCCTTGATCGTCGGTTCGCGGTGTCGATCGTGCTTTTGGCGTCGGCTTTGGCTTTGGCTTTCGGCTTTGGCTTGGCTTTGGCGTGGCGCTGGCTTTTGCTTTGCTTTGGCGCTTACTCTTGGATGTAGACGGGGAGACTTGCGATGCTTTCGTTCTTCCGGACTTCGCGTCGTATCGGCTCGAACGTGCGGTGCTTTTGCTCATGACCGGCGTAGTCGCTTGGCTTTAGCACTTGTGTTGTTTTGGCACGGGCTTTACCGGGGCTTCTGCTCTGGCTTCTGCTCTGGCTTTGGCTTCAGCATCAACTCGGTCTTCTTCTCGAACGACGTGGGCTACTTCTTTGGTGCTTCGACGGTTTGGGTATCGGCTGGACTTCTTTTCTTCTCCGGGCTTCTTTGGCATGATCGGAGTCGAAGAATGCTTTTGAAGATAATGGGGGTAGCACCGATCTCTGTGCGACGGTTGTAGCACTGGCTTTGCTTCGAAGATGACGGGTGTAGCGACGCTTCAGGTAGTCCTCTCCAGGCTTTCTTCTTCGTGGATGGAGCAGACGTTTGTCGAAGGCGACGGGTTGATGACGCTTCGTTCCTCTTCTTCTGGCTTTAGAGCTTGATCGGAGTTGAGGGTTTGTTGGAGCCGATGAGGTAGTGCCGCTCCGAGCTTCTTCTCCGGCCTTTGCTTCTGGCGTCTTCGGAGTCGAAGGGTTCTTCTTCTTCGAGCTTTCTTCTTCGTGCACGGAGTCGAAGGCTTGATCTTCTTGCGCAAAGGTCTTCACGTTGATGAGGGCTTTCGATGGACTAAGCCGGTCCCGAAGGGATGGGATTGCCCGTACCTCGTGAAGCCTTGGGTCGATGAAGAAGCGTCTCCTCTTCTGCAGAGCTTCCGCACTTCGTCTTGCAATTTCTTCGACCTCTTGAGCCTTCCCCCACCCCTGCTACAACTTTGAGTAGTCCTAATTAAGGGACTAAAAAGTGCAATTTAACCCCAAGTATAGGGTGTGTAGCGAAGTAGTAATCTCGGTGAGTCCGAGGTCGATTCCACAGGGACTGAAGGACTAATGAGAACTAATGTGATGACAGTGCGTGAACATGAGTGCAAATCAGGGTTTTCCACTGAGAGTGGAGCACAAGGGAAGTTACTACGATTCTAAATTAAAAAGAACTAAATATTGCAATTAAATAAAGAGGTTACGATGGAGATGAGGCTAAGGCATCCGAGTTCAACCTAGTAGTATATCATGTATTCTTTTGATCAATAATTCGTATGAGGATAGCATGAAGATTAAGTTCGGATGTATGCTACAGAGGTCTTTAAGCATTGCACATGCCCGGAGTCGATGTGCAATCAAAAGGACTTGTACACATACATCGATTTCTAGTGATAAGCCTCCAACATAATAAAATAGATTGAAAATCATATGACGAGAGACTCGTTACGCTAGTGCGATCTTACCATAGGGATTCATAAGCGGTCCGTATGCCCGGAGTCAATACGGACTCAAACAAATATGCAAGTAAAATAACATACATCATCAGATAGTGTCATCCATATAAGATTCAATCATACAAAAATTAAGCGTTATCATTGATCAAATAAAAAACATAGCATACTACTAGGCATCCCCCATAGCCTTAGCTAGGGGTTTAGCCGCGCATGTTCATAGAATTTAACAGGAAAACACAAGTGCAAGCAAACTCCATTAATGACGATGTGAAGGTTGACGAGCGTGGATGACGGCTTCCGGCGATGATGACAGCGTCCGGCGATGGTGACGACGTGCGATGATGATGACGGCTTCGATGACGGTGACGGCGTCGATGATGATGTTCTTCCACGGCAAGGACGATGGAGTACGGTGACTTCGGCGAGGATGAAGCGTGGCTCGGAGCTTGGCGGATGGAAGATGATGGATCCGAGGTGGTGATGAAACGATGAAGGTTCCGGCGGTGATGGTCTGATAATGTTCGGGCTCAATGGTGGTGGTGAAGTTCGGGCTAATGGTGATGGTGAAGTTCCGAGCTTAATGATGGATGATCTGGGTGGTCCAAAAGTATAGGTGGTGATGGTTCGGCCTCCCCCCTTTGATACTCTATAGGGTATCCTATATAGGGAGTAAGGTGGAGAAGTGCACGGTTTTTTTAGAGAGAGGAATTCCCCCACGAGAGAGGGAAATCCGGTTAGTATAATGGGGGAATCGTGCATGGGTTGCTGCATGGATGGTTATGATTGAATGCATGGTTTCGGTTCAGATTAGGCAAGGGGGAGATAGAGAGACGATCGGGTAGAGAGAGATGGGTTCGGACGGCTGTGATGGGTCTCGGAGTAGAGAGAGAGAGAATGATGATATGGAAAGAGAGAGAAACAAGAGGGACGGGAGAGAGCTGTGCGTTCGGTTCTAGAGAGAGAAAGGAAAGAATAGAGAGAGAAGATCGGGCAGATTTTAGAGAGAGAGAATCAAGGAGGAGAGAGAGAAGTTTGGTGCTGGGCGTGCACGGCTCGGGTACAGCTGGGGGTCCGGTTTAGAGGGAGAAAGGAGAGATAGAAGTTCGGTTTGTAGGGAGAGAAAGAAGGAAGAGAGAAACGGGAGAGAGAGAAAACCGGATGGGAGAGGGACGGTTGTGATCTCGGGGCTGATGGGTCGGTTTAGAGAGAGAAAGAAACGGGCGGAGGAGCTGGGCGTTCGAACGGCTGCATGGTTTTTGGTGCACGGACGGCTGTGATTCGGCAATGGGGCTGAATCAGATGGTGCTGACCTGGTTCATAGAAAAGAGAGGTCTGCTTTGCATGGGTTGTAGGTGCACTAACGGCTGCGATTAAGTCCGAAGGAAAGGGACGGCTAGGCTTGGTCGGGTGTATGAACAGCTCCTGTGCATGGAATAAAGGGACGGATGCGATGCGATCGGACGGGTAAGAGTGAATTTATGAGGACGAGACTCAGCTAGCTGGGCTCATGCATGGGTCGCACATGGCTCGCGGACGTGCTTGGATATCATGATGGCCCGGTCAGATATTATCAGGTTCGGGGTGGCCATGGACTCCGAAAACTCGACCGAAACCCGAATCGTAAAATTGAGCATGGGTATGTATGGATCTCGGGTTTGTGCGAGGGATTTGCTAAAGAGATTGAATATCGAGGGTTTTCACGACGTGCATATTTTGGAGTTGAAATCGGGTTGGCTGCATGGGTGCTATTGGCAGGGGCGGACCTACATTGGGCCTAGGGGGGGCTCAAGCCCCCCCTCAATTTGGGAAAAAACAATGTAAGTTACACTTACCCCCTTAAAGTTTAGCTCAAAAACAGCTAACCCCCTATAGTTTATTTTGTTCCAAATCACTCCCTAAAGTTTGAAATGTTAGCACAATACCCTTTTGTCAACTACTTGATTTCTCGTTTGGTAATTATCTGATCGAAGCTGAATTGAAGGGGGGCAAAATGTTATTTTTTAACTATAGGGGGGTTAAATGTTTTTGAGCTAAACTTCAGGGGGGAGCAAAGTGTAATTTATCAAAAAAATAATTCTAGCAAACTTTTGGTTGCCAACTTCACATGGAGGTGGCCACCACCGTCCCACCGGCCACCATATATACCCCGCCAATCAATGTCCACTGCCATGCCACTGACCCCCACCCCCACCGCCACATGGGTCACCCGTCGCCGCCGGCCACCACCCCTGTCGGTCACCACCCGCCGTCGTCGCCTGTATTGGTGACCCATGGCTGGCCTCGTCGTTTGCCGACCACTGACGCCCACCAGTGTCCGGCCAACACCCACCTCCGTCTGCCACCTCCCGCGCACGTGGCATCCTCGTAGAGTTCATCCCATAGCCCTTAATGAATAAGAATCGAGTGGGAATCAAGACCTATTTATAGATTTTTTGGGGTATGTATGAAATCCCCCCCCCCCCCCCTCTGTGCCAAAAAAAAATAAAAAATAATCTGGTCTATTATTTACAACCCGTGCACCCCGATCGAGTCGGACAATTATTTTCAAAGGACTCTGAGGATCAAAATTCTTCTCCACTAGAGGCAAAATCTTAATAGGCCTTTTGTTGCGCGATCGAAAGAGGATAAAGACGTTGTCACGCAGCTTGCCGATGCCTTCGAATGTGAGGCAGCGACTGTAGTTTCTTTTTAATAATTATGCCCCCCCTGAAGAAAAATCCTGGGTCCGCCACTGGCTATTGGATGGTTGCGATAGGTGCGGTGGTGAAATAAGAAAGAGAGAAGGAAGCATGCACCCAGGTTGTCTGGGTTCAGGTCAAATGGATCACGTGGGAAACTTAATCACCATCATCCGGCCTCATCATCAAATCCATCATCGCTCCTTTGCATTCATGTAGTCATCTTCTGGTGCGGGTCGTGCGTTGCAGCGGCTTGTTGAAGTCTTCCATTGGCTAGACTCTTTCAAGTACCCTTTTCTTTATCGTTCTTCAGAATAGGCTTCCAAACGAGCTGTGCAACCTCCGTCAGGGTGCCATGAGAATATCCACTTCTTAGTCGTGATGCCCTTGAACTGACTGCGTCGAGTACCGGGTCAGTTCCCTGAAAAACACACATGAAGTAACGAGTGTAAGGTTATAGTGCAATTATCGATAAAAAGAATAATTTGGACTTCCGGGCTCCGTATTTTTCATGCATGTATCGTATGAGTGAGAACCAATACACCGTTATGTCCGTAATAAAGTCTACTATGCAGTGGTGCAAAGAAACTGATACGCTTTACGAGTATATGAAAAGTTTTACGTAGGAAAGCGATGATAATGCCGTAAGAAATAAGCGATAAAATGCATTATTTGGAGACTTAACAGCCCCCTCTATTTATAGGCAAAAGGGGAGGGGGGAGAGATATGAAAAGTTTTAATTTTAAATCCCTTTAATATCTCCCTTATAATTACCCGGGATTTATTCATCCATTGATGAGGGGAATAAGTCTTTATTTGTTTTCCTTTTCTGACAGGGCAATTATGGCTGAATTTTGCACACGAAATCGATGGTGACTCGGCTCTTCTTCTTGTCCGTCGGATCGAGGGATCGGCGCAGATCCATGTGTGGGTAGACGTCATGCGCAACCTCCCCCCGCGCATGGCGGTAGTTCTTTCCTTTTCTTTCTTTTCTTTTCTTTTCTTTTCTTTCCTTTTTCTTTTCTTTCTTTTCTTTTCTTTCCTTTTCTTTTCTTTCCTTTCTTTTCTTTTTCCTTTGCAAGGCCGGCCGGCCCCCCATGGGGTTCGGATCCCTACTAGGGGCCGGCCCCCATGGGGTTCGGGTCCCTAGTAGGGGCCGGCCGGGTGGGTCCCACTTAAGGGTGGGCCCGCCCGGTTACCCTGTCGGGCGTGAGTCGGGTCCGGGTCCGCATTGGCGCGCGCTAGTCGGGTCCGAGTCGGAGTGCGCGTCGGGTTTTTATCCGCGTAGGTGCACGCAAGTCGGGTTCGGGTTAGACAAAATTTGTGTGTCTACAGCGCTGTAAGTCTCCCTGTGAAACATCGAACTTCTTTCGGGTTAGAAGGTGACGGCATCTGTAGGATAGCTCAAATTTGATCTGGATTTGCTTCGATGTCCCTCCCAATCACCATGTGTCATAGGAATTTTCTAGATTACACCTCAAATGTGCATTTGGCTGGATTGAGCTTCATATGGTACTTCTTTAGAATTTAAAAAGTTTTAGCGAGGTCGGAGATATGATCCGCTCAGCTTCTACTTTGGGTGAGAAGGTCATCGATGTAGACTTGGATGTTGTGGCTTATTTGTTCTTTGAATATCTTTGTGACTAACCTCTGATAAGTCGATCCTGTATTCTTGAGTCCGAAGGGTATGACATTATAGTAGTTGAGGTCTCTGTTTGTTATAAAGCATGTCTTCGATCTCTCGATCGTCTGGGTGTAGCGGGATTTGATTATAGTCTGCATACTTGTCCATGAAAGATAGAAGCTAATGCCCGATAGTGGTGTCAACGAGTCTATCTATCCTTGGCATAGAGAAGGGATCCTTGGGGCAGGCTTTGTTGAGGTTGGTGAAGTCGATACAGACTCTAATATTCTCGTTCTTCTTTGGGACGATGATGATATTTGAGATCCAAGTTCGGTACTCTACTTTACGAATGAATCCTGCCTTGAGCAACTTGTCAATCTCTTCCCGAACAACATCCAGTTGGTATGGTCTAATTGTTCTGGGGCTTCTGCTTGATCGCGCTCACCCCTTCTTTGATTGTGAGTCGATGGCATGCGTCATTCGAATCAATTCCAGGCATATCATCGAAGTTCCATGCAAATACATTAATTTTAGCATTGAGGAAGGACATCATGTTTTGTCTTTCTTCACTATTTAGACCAATGTCTATGAACGTTTCTTGAAGATGATCATCGCTGCCGAGTCGATTGTAATAATTTCTTCAGTCAAAATAGGAGCCTCCTACTCAGTTGATGGGGGTTGAGGTAGTGAGGGCACCTTTGACTGCTAGTGTAACATTCGCCCCAAATACACAAGATATTATCCGCTTTGCCCGTGCCCGTACGAGAACTTTCCAGGGTGGTCACCCATCCTAGTACTACTCTCGCCCAAGCACGCTTAACTACGGAGTTCTTACAAAATCCGTAGCGGCGCACGGTTTTAAAACACGTCTTCTATGTTTGCGAGGGGAAATTATATAAGTAGCTCAGGATATCCTTCTCTCCATACGATGTGGGGCTAACTCGTGGCCTTGTATACCTCACCTCACCTCACCTTATCTATCTTGGCATCACAGCCTCAAAAGTCTTAGTTCTTGGTTCTTGACTCTTGGCCTATTGGATCTTGGTCATCACAGCTAGCTAGAGGATGGGCTGACTTCATCTGCAGGGCATTTTGCTGGTGTGAGATTCACTTTTTAGTCTATCTTTGTTGCTGCTACCTCACAAGAGTGTCGAACTTGTTGATTCTCTCTGATGTATATGATTCCCTCCCCGGTTGGGAATTTGAGGGGTTGGTGGTATGAAGAAGGGACTAAGCTGATTTGGTGAAGGAATGATCACCCGAGGATGATGTTATAATTTAAGATCTCTTCAACAACCGCGAATCTTACGAAAACTTACATGTATTTACTAAGATCAAGTGTGAACCTTGCCTCTCCCATAGTCATACTTTGTTCTCTGTTGAAGCCCGTGATGACCGTCGGTACAACATCTAGACATTCATACGTATGCCCGAGTTGTTTGAAACAGTTAGAGATCATATTGTTGATCGAGTTGCTGGTGTCGATGAGTATTTGATTGACCATATTACCATCAAGAGTGAGTCGCAACACCAAAGGATCTCGATGTGGGGTATGCACTCCTTGTAAGTCTTGGTCGGTGAAGATGATGGCTAGCCAGGTCAAGCCCTTGACCTTTTTTTCAACCCAACTTTCTTCTTTGCTAGCTAGTGATCGGACATTATGGATGCACCAAACTTGTCGATCAACCTCATTTCCCGTGGGGAGTTGGTGGTGCAGAGTGCTGTGAATGCCAAATACATTGGCTCATACTCTTATTGACGATGAGTGTCGAGCGGACATTGTCCGAATCCAGCAAGTCTCTTTTCCTTTGGCTGATGAGGAGGCACATTCATCTTGTCTAGTGGTGGTGGTAAACTCTCGGAGGTGACCTTCTTGCAAAATGTCTTCCAAGTAATACTGCAATCGAAAGCATCTGATAGTTGGATGGCCATGGCAGCAATGAGCTTAGTGTCGGGTGGTAGAGGATTCGGTCGACGGAGGAATTCTTCATATTGAATCCTGATCTAGAATTTGGTCGATCGGAAGGTTCCAATCGGTAAATTTTGTCCTCCTGGTGGGTGGAGATTTGTGGTAATTATCTCTTGGTCGCTTGGCGGGCGCCGACTCTAGTATCTCGGCATTATGAGCTTTGGTCGTCTGCCTTGGTGGCTCATTCTCTACCGGTCGCACTTGGCTTTGCACCCTCTTCGTGCCACTTGGTCATCTTCCACTTCTATCTCCCCCTGAATGCAATTGAACATTGCGCCGAGAGTATGGTGTGGGTTGCGGATGAAGTCGTTGTATATATGCAAGTCGTAGCGAAGGGCATTCTGAAACGCCAGTATGATGGCCTCATCATCGAGGTGTCGTTCAGAAAGGGGTGCGTGTTCATTACGAAACCTTCGCGTGAAATTGCGAAGTGTTTCATCTACTCCCATTTTCAGTCGATATAGCGAGTCGACCTTCTTTTCCGGTTTGAGGTTCAACCAATAATGTTGAATGAAAAGGTCTGCCAGGGCTCCGAATCGGGTTATGGAACCTAATTGAAGATTATGGTACCGGTCAATGGAGGGTTCATCTAGGCTACCGGAGAAGGTTCGAGAAAGGACGTTGTTCTCATCCTCGTGTGGCGTCGGGTACTGCTTGAAGGAGAGAATATGGAGGGTAGGATCTTCTTTGAGGCATTGGAACTTTGGTAGAGAAGGGGTTCTTCAATTTTTTGAAAAAGGCGCTTGGAGGATACCCTGATGGAGAGTCTCGGCTGATGAGTATCCTTCCCTACAAGCGTGGCCCTGATATCGTGGTTGGTCGTTATGCGAAGCTTGAGGATCTTCACTTTGATGTGCGGCTTGGTGGCAATGAAATCGTGGTGGGTTGGGCCATGAGGATTGAAAATATGACAATTTGCCTAATAATGAGAGGCAAACAATTGTATTTAAATTGGAACCAAGAGGTAAACTGTTGTATTATAATTGGAACCGAGAGGCAAACTGTCGTATTATAATTGGAATCGAGAGGCAAACATCGTATTTAATCCGAGAGGCAAACTGTCCTCAAACCTCACGGCCCAGCCCACCGCGATATCATCACACCAAGCCGCACCTACCTCTAGTTTCACCTGAGAGGCAAACGTCGTATTGGGGAAAATTATACTTTGCCTACCTAGCTCTTGTTTCACCCAAAATCAATTAACCCTCTTCGAGTTTAAATATGACAGTTCGCCTCTCGGTTTCCGATTATAAGTACTAGTTTTTAAACTATCGTATTTAAAATCGTGGCTCTGCTTTGAAGTCAGGACGTTTGCCTCTCGGTTCCAATTATAATACGGCAAACTATCGTATTTAAATTGGAACCGAGAGGCAAACATCATGCCATTCGAAGCAGAGCCACGGTCGTATTTAAATACGACAGTTTGCCTCTCGGTTCCAATTATAAGTACTAGTTTTCTCGGTTGCAATTATAATTGGAACCGAGAGGCAAATTATCATATTTAAACTTGAAGGGGGTTAATTGATTTCGGGAGAAACTAGAGCTAGGTAGGCAAAGTATAATTTTCTCTAATTTATTATTTTCTTTTATGAAAAATTCTATGGTATCCACTTCAGTACCGTACCGAAATAGGGACCATCCGATCGCCCTCTGGTGGATCTCAGGCATCCACCTAGGAATCATCCCATGGCTCCTATAATAATGCTCCCACCACTACGATGCATGGAAACTGAAATGGATGGTAGAGATGGGTTCAGTACGATACCCATTTCATATACAAAAAATTAGGACAAATTACAAAAACCTCCCCTGAACTATACAGAACATTTCATATTAGTCCCTCAACTATTTTTTTTGAACAATATGATCCATGAACTATGCTCCGTCTGCATTTAGTCCCCCTCCATCAACTTTTTATCTCGAAAATATCCTTATTAATTTTCAATAAGACTCAAAATTGTTTAAAAATATTTAACTTATGCTTACTAGGATAAAGGTATTTCTGGAATAAAAGTTGACTGAGGGGTTAAATACAGATGAAGCATAATTCAGGGATCAAATTGTTCAAAAAATAGTCAAGGAACCAATACAAAATGAGGTGTATAGTTCCGGGGAGGTTTTTGTAATTTGCCCAAAAAATTATCTGGTTTCCATGGTCTTGAATGCCTATGACTTTTAGATTTGATTTGCTTTTCATGCAAAGGCTGTTTAGTTTAATGTGACAGAAAGCTTGAAGCTAAGCATTGTAGTATTTTGGAGTTTGGATCTCCTCCAGTCCGTCTGCCCGGTCGGTGGGCCCACAGTGCGTCACAGTGTGTAGTCGACTGGAGTACGATTCACTTCGGATCGCCTATCATTGTACGGCCGTGATGCGTGCAGGCCCACCCACGGAGCGGTGAGATCCGAACTCGGTATTTTGAGGCAACGGTGGCCGACTTGGTGAGGTGGCACCCTAACTAACTATTTTCTTCTTTTAATGCGTCCGACCAAAAGTTGGTAAATCTTATACGTTGGGCCACGGGCACGACGGGTTTGAGGTTCAACCGTTAAGAAATTTGGTCTTCTTTGGGATTTTGGGATGGTGTTGCTATTTGAACCACACAAATTAGTAGGAACCCCATGCAATTTAACAAAATAAAGAATTGTTGGATTTGTGCCTGAAGCATCCTAGACATATTGATATGCACACTGCCATCTCCACCACCAGAGCCGTCAAGTGCTGGTCCTGGGCACCTCGCTACCACCTCCTCCCCGCTCTGGTAGTTGTTGTAGTCGCCGCTGGGTCCATGCACCTCACTGCCGCCACATCCTCCTCCCCTCTCTTCTCCTCTTCCTCCGCATTCTTGCAGACGTGTCGGATGGGAGCGACTGACATGGTTGCTGATTGAGGTCGACATGAAGGGAAGACACCATGTTGGTTAGGAGCAACCATGTCGAGCACTCCCGACCGACATGTCTGCAGGAATGAGGAGGAAGAGGAAGATGGGAGAGATGAAGGAGGAAGAAGAGGGGAAGGAGGAGGAGAGAGGAGGCGGTGGTGACAGTGAGGTGCATGGAATCGACAGCTCCAGCGAGACTATTAGAGTGGGGAGGAGGATTGTGGAGGAGAAGGAAGAAGTGGCCGGAGAAGGATGATGAGGCGACGATGATTGGCAGAGCCAAGAGGAGGTAAACGTACCCTTATGACTTTATATGAGGTGCATTATCAAAATGTTCACGAAACTAGCAATTTAGATCAATTTCGTACAAAAATATAGTCATCCTGATTCATAGAAAAGTGGATAGTCTGATCATTAATTATGTATGAAACTTTTAATTTTGATTAGTTTTGTACGAAAGTATCCATTCTGAACTTAATCAAAATATTCAATTTAGATCAATTTCGTACGCATGAATCCATTCTGAAATAGTAAAAATCAATATCATACTAGGTGTTGGTAATTCAGAGTGGGTGTTGGTAATTTTTTGGGTGCAAATGATAATACTTTTTGGTAACATGAAAAACAAAAAAATTTACATGGGCCTAATTTGCTTCGATGAAGACCCAAAACATGAAGCATGGGTTGAGTAAATTGAAATGATCGAGATGCAGCTGTCCAGACTCCTCTCACTCGTGGAGGAGCATTTCGCTCGTGGCCTTTTCCTCCGTCGACATCGCACCGTTGCCATCATGTGATTGACTCTCATCTTTTTTCGGCCGCAAAGGAAATTTAAAAACGAGAAATGTTGGTGACGTATCACAGTCGTCCGATGTTAGGCATCCCGAAGGTGAATTACACTCAACTCGAACTGATGGCTATGAGACGTCGCACCGTTGCCATCATGTGATTGACTCTCCTCTTTTTTCGGCCGCAAAAGGAAATTTAAAAACGAGAAATGTTGGTGACGTATCACAGTCGTCCGATGTTAGGCATCCCGAAGGTGAATTACACTCGATCAACTCGAACTGATGGCTGTGACGTGCCACTTTTATTTCGGCACACCTTATGGAATCACTAATCTTTAAAAATAGGGGTTATTATCCCAAGGCCCTTCTAACTAACTCTGTAGCTTGTAAATCCCCTCAAACTGTTTCGTAATGTGTTAGGTCTCTCTCTCTGACTTTTTTTTAAATGACAAATTTTCTCCTCTAACTACCCCTGTAGAACCCGATTTATAGTTTTTTTTAAAAAAAAAACGTTATATAGTGAAAGCCCCAATAGTAGACCCAAAACACTATAGCTACTACAATGATTTCTTTGTAGCAGCCGAATTTATACTCTATATACATCCAAATTTATACTCCATAGCTGCTACAGTTATTTCACTGTGGCAGTAATATTTCAGTGTAAATTTTATCACTAGAGTGAAACACTGTTGCTGCTACAGTGATTCCATTGTAGCAACTGATATTATGTCTATATATACTATAATTTATACTTTATATCTACTATAGTTATTTCACTGTAGCAATCATATTTCGGAGTATAAATTTGGTTGCTACAGTGAAATCATTGTAGCCGCTATAGTATTTTCATTGTAGCGACTGAATTTATACTCCATATATATCTAATTTATATTCTATTATCCCGAATTGAAATCGTTATAGCTACAGATTTGAAGTATAAATTAGATCAATCAGAATAATAATAAGTCTCCCCCCCTCCCAAATTTTTGATGGAACCGTCTGTCAAAATGTTTTTTTTTCGCTTTCGTTTTTCTCTCTTCATCCCTCTCGATCTATATCTCTATCCCCCATCGAACGCAGCAGCCGCCACCCCCTAACCTTATTTAAGAAAACCCTAACCACTGATTCCCCCTATCTCATCTCTCTAATCTTTACATCTTTCAACCCCCTCCTACCTCTCATCAAAGCCCTAACCCCCTCAATAAATTAATCGGTGGGTTAGGGTTTAAAGATTTTTTATATCTCCACCATCCCCTTTAAGAAATTGGATTCGGAGGAGCTGACCTGATTGTAGGGGGGTAGAAAAAGAGGGGAAGAAGAGAGGTCTAACCTAGTCAGCGGCCCTTAGCTCCGGGCGTGGCCCTCCTCCTTGCTTCTCTCTAACGGCTGCTCCTCTCCAAGCTCCGGTTGTGGCTTCTTTACCTCAACTGAAGCCACCAAACTAGAGAGAAGGGAGAAAGAGGAGGGGTCGGACTCTTCTTGCTATGGCTTCTTTTTCGCGATTGCTATATGAAAGATGGAGATCGTAAGAAGTGGGGTTTGGGCCTTTGTGAGGAAGAGGAGGGGCTGGATGATGTGGGGGTCATGGGGGATCGGTGGTTAGGGTTTAAATAGGTTAGGGGGGTAGTGACTGCTGTGTTTGAAGTTGGATAGAAATAGAGATCGAGAGGGATTGAGAGGGAAAAACGGGAGAGAAAAAAAGAGATTATTTTGACTTACCCCCCCTCCCCCCCATTTTGATATGAGTTTTGTATTACCCTCCCAAATTGTTCAATATTAGGATTACACCCCCCCCTCTCCCTTTTGATGTCCGACAAATGATTTATTCAAAAATTGAGAGAGGGGGTAGTAATCCTAATATTGAACAATTTGGAGGGTAACACAAAACTTATTATAAAAATGAGGGATAAGTCAATATAACCCTAATAATCTATATAACATGGCACATTGGTTTTATACTGACTAGGGCAAAAAGGAACCCAAGGCTGACTAGACAAAAATGAACTCAAGGCTGACTAAACAGAAAGAAACATTGATCACAGTCGTCGATCTTTCTCTCTAACTCTCCGTTTCTCTCTCTCTCTCCTCCCGGTTTCTCTCTCTCTCGGTATCTCTCTCTCTTCCCCGCTCTCTCTCTCTCTATCTCTCCTCCGTCTATCTCTCTTTTCCGTTTCACACACACACATACACACACTCTCTCTCTCTCTTTCTCTTCGTCTCTCTCTTTCCCCGATCTTTTTCTTCCCCAGACTCTCTCTCTCTTCCCTCAACTCTCTCTCTCCCCCCGGTTCTATAACATCCGCCCCAAACATACAAGATTTTGTCCGCTTTGCTCGTGCCCGCACGAGAACTTTCCAGGGTGGTCACCCATCATAGTACTACTCTCCAGGGTTTCAAATCTCGGCCGGTACCGGTACGTACCGGCCGGTACGTACCGAATTTGGCCGGGCCGAACCGAGTCCAGCACCCGGGACTGAAACAGACCTGAACCGGCCGGTACCAACCCGTACCGGACCGAACCGGGCGAGTCAGGCAGGTACCGGCCGGTTCAGTCCCGTCCGACAGCCATAATGGGGTGGGTGGGCTTTGGGTCACTTTTTTTATTTTTTTATGTTGGATTCCTCCCTCCACATGGGCTGAACATGCTTTCCCAGCATTTGCATGTGGAGGGGGGGTGGCATTTTTAGTTTTGGCCCCTCCAAAAAGTATTATTCCTTAAGTGGGAGGGGGGGATTTGAAGGCTATATAAACCCCCCCAAACCATTCCATTGCAACTCCAAAACCATCCATCAACTTGCAAGAAAATAGAGGAGAGAAGGGAGAAGAGAGGAGAGAAAGAAAAAAGAGAGAAGAGAGAAGAGAGAAGAGAGGAGAGAAAGAAAAAGAGAGAAAAGAGAAGAGAGGAAAGAAAGAGAAGAAAAAAAGAGAGGAGAGAAATAGAGGAGAGAAAGAAAGAAAAGAGAGAAGACTGAAGAGAGGAGAGAAAGAAAAGAGAGAAGAGAGAAGAGAGGAGAGAAAGAAAAAAGAGAGAAGAGAGAAGAGAGAAGAGAGGAAAGAAAGAGAAAGAAAGAGAGGCGACGAGCGGGCCGAGCAGCACACCGACACAAGCCGCATGCCGACGAGTGACGACGAGGTCACGACTCACGAGTCACGAGACTCACGACGAGCGGCACGAGCACGAGCGGGCCGAGCGGCGAACTTAAGAGTGAAGAAGGTAAAACGATTACTGCCTTGAGTGCCTACCATTACCTTTGAGGTTGTCTAATTGTCTCCCGGACCTCCCGGTTTGAGATATGAGTGTTCATTTCCTTACTCATCCAGTCATCCCTCTGTATTGTGATTTGTGAATCTGTGATAATCAAAATGTCATTAAAATTGCTAGTAACCCCGTATTCCATGTGTTTAACCAAGCATATAACTCGACTATCATTTTCTTTGACAGCATCTTCTAATGTTAATTCCTTGGTGAGAACCTTGAAATCACGAATGCTCAAGCGGCTCACGCAGTCTGCCAGTCACGCACTCACGCCTCACGTAGATTTGACTTTCGAGCCATTCGAAAGTCGAAACTTTTGCAAAAGTGAGCAAAACTGCAAAAGTCGAAACTTTCTAGTTTCTAGTTTCTAGTTTCTACTTTCTACGTTTCTAGTTTCTACTTTCGAGTTTCTAGTTTCTACTTCTAGTTTTTAGTTTCTACTTTCGATTTTCTAGTTTCTAGTTTCTAGTTTATACTTTCGAGTTTCTAGTTTCTCCTTTCTACTTTCGAGTTTCTAGTTTCTACTTTCGAGTAGAAACTAGAAACTCGAAAGTAGAAACTAGAAAGGAGAAACTAGAAACTCGAAAGTAGAAACTAGAAAGTAGAAACTATAAACTCGAAAGTCGAAAGTAGAAACTAGAAACTCGAAAGTATAAACTAGAAAGTAGAAACTAGAAAATCGAAAGTAGAAACTAGAAACTAGAAGTAGAAACTAGAAACTCGAAAGTAGAAACTAGAAACTAGAAACTAGAAAGTTTCGACTTTTGCAGTTTTGCTCACTTTTGCAAAAGTTTCGACTTTCGAATGGCTCGAAAGTCGAATCTACGTGAGGGCCCTACTTTCTAGTTTCTACTTTCTACTTTCTACGTTTCTAGTTTCTAGTTTCTACTTTTTACTTTCTAGTTTCTACTTTCGAGTTTCGAGCCATTTAAAAGTTGAAACTTTATAGTTTTTACTTTCTACTTTCTACATAGCAAAGCTGCAAAAGTGAGCAATTACTTTCTAGTTTGCTAATGCTTATTTATTTTTTGACTTAGATAATGGCACCAAAATCAAAAGAGATAGACGCTGGATGGCTACATTGCAAGGCAATTGAAGGCAACAAGCGGAAGGCCATATGCAACTACTGTGGCCGGACCATAAATGGTGGTATCACAAGAATGAAGGAGCATTTAGCGGGCAAGAAAGGACAAGTGACTGGTTGTGAGCACGTTCCAATAGAGGTACGGTCTCAATTCCAGCAATTTTTTAGAGAAGCAAGTAAAGATAAGAGTACTGCTCCTGAGCTTTCTGCTTCTAGAAGACCACCCCTTACCAAAAGTCAGTCGGTAAGGGGTTATAGAGAAACAAATATAGATGATGAAAGTTTTGATGATTCTTCATCTGAAGAGTTACCGGATGAGGATAGGGAGATGAGAACGGTAATGAGACTTTCTCGTGAGGAAGCTCGTCATCAAGAAATGAGAGAAAGAGGGGGAGACCAAAGAGGTAGATGGTCAATGAGTGGTCCTGGTGGCAGTTCCCGTTTTCTTCCTGGTGATATTGGTGGTAGTACTGGTGGAGGTGGACCTGGTGGTAGTAGCAGTGTTAGTGCTAGAGGAGGTAAAACTAGCACTGGCGGCAGTACATCTGTGCAGTTACCTCTAGACGGATTTATGTTTAGGGAACGTGGCTAGAAACAAACCAAATTAACAGCTGGAAAAATAAAACAAGCGTCCAGTAAAGTGAAGAAAGCAGTGGCCAAATTTTTTCATTTCAATCATATCCCGGCTAATGCAGCCGCGTCGCCATACTTTAAAAAAATATGCGACACATTGCAGTCGGTTGGACCGGGAATTTCTCCCCCTACCCCATATGAAATTGCTGGGCCACTTTTAAATGATGAGGTCTCCGAAATAAATGATTATATTCGTAGTTTTCAAACTCCCTGGGAGGAGAAAGGTTGCACAATTATGTGCGATGGATGGAGTGACCCTACTAGAAAATCCATAATTAATTTTCTAGTATATTGCTCAATTGGTACAGTATTTTATAAATCAGTCGATGCATCAGCCAAAGTGCATGATGGAATATATCTTGCTGGACTTATGAATAATATCATCGACGAAATTGGAGCTAATAATATTGTCCAAATAGTGACGGACAATGGCTCTAACTATAAGAAGGCCGGACAAATCATACAGAAGGAACGGAAGACTATATTTTGGACTCCTTGTGCCGCACACTGCATCGACTTGATCCTAAAAGATATAGGCAAATTGGATCATGTCGACAAGGTCGTAAAACAAGCTCGAAAAATAACAAAATTCATTTACAACCATAACTGGGTAGTTGACTTGATGAGGAGGTATACTGGGAAGCGGGAGCTTCTGCGTCCAGCAATCACCCGCTTTGCCACTCACTTCATAGCATTGAAGAGCATTTTTAATCAGAAGGATGCTTTACAGAAAATGTTTACCTCAGATGCATGGTGTCAATCAAAATATGCATCTAATGAAGAGGGCAAAGAGGTGGAAAATATTGTTATTGGAAAGGAGCTCTGGGTCGAAATTGACAAGATAATAGTGTGTATCCAACCTCTAGTGCAAGTTCTTTGACTGGTAGATTCAGATGAAAAGCCTGCAATGGGGTATATCTACGAAGCAATGGACAGAGCTAAGATGGTCATTCAGAAGTCGACAAAGGTTGGAGAAAAATCAAAAAAACAATATTTTAAGTTGATCGACAAAAGATGGGAGAAGACGCTACACCATCCATTACATGCAGCAGGTAAATATTATCGTCAAGTGTATACTTATTATTTAACAATTTCAATTTTTAATCTCATTAGTCATTAGACTCAATACTTATTTCTTTCATATTATAGGATTTTCCTTAAATCTCCAATACCAGTATAGGGTAGAAGTTTCACAACACCCAGAAATAATGATCGGGCTTAAAGAGGTGATCCGAACCTTAGAGCCTAGCATAGCAGCGCAAAATAAGGTAATAGAGCAAATGGAAATCTTCCGATATGCTCGTGGTTTCTTTGATTCAGAGAACGCAAGAACATCTATCTCGACCATGTAGCCAGGTAATACGTCGATAAGTTGATAACACTCTAGCGCGGGAAAAAGCACGGGTCGTCTTTATTGCGCAGAACCAGATTACAAGTATGGCCGGGACCCGGGTGGCTCGGGTGTAGCGAGTCCGGATTGCGGCGAGTTTTGATCAGGGGATTATGGGAAAGATCTTCTGGAGGATCCCTTTGATCCGCGTCTCCACGTGGTGTTCGTGTGAGAGCTCTAAAGGGGCTGCCCAGGACATGGGTCTTTACAGGGTGAGGGTTTTGGAGAGGCTAAGGAATGTCCACCGTCGCTTTGTCCCTTCCGTGCTTCGCGCTTTCTCGGCTAGGGGGTTTTCCGGCTTTGTTCCTCGGTCTTCGTGTCTTCCTCGCTCCTTGCTTGACCTCGGTGTCCTTGATCGTCGGTTCGCGGCGTCGATCGTGCTTTTGGCTTCGGCTTTGGCTTCGGCTTTTTAGCTTTGGCTTGGCTCCGGCGTGGCTCTGACTTTTGCTTTGCTTCGGCGCTTGCACTTGGACGTAGCCGGGAGAGACTTGCGATGCTTTCGTTCTTCCGGACTTCGCTTCGTATCGGCTAGAACATGCGGTGCTTTTGCTCGTGACCGGCGTAGTCGCTTGGCTTTGGCACTTGCGTTGCTTTGGCGCGGGCTTTATTGGGGCTTTGCTTTGGCTTCTTGCGTCGGCTTTAGCTTCAGCGTCAACTCGATCTTCTTCTTCGAATGACGTGGGCTTACTTCTCCGGTGCTTCGACGGTTTGCGTGTCGACTGGACTTTTCTTCTTCTCCGGGCTTCTTTGGCGTGATCGGAGTCGAAAAATGCTTTCGAAGATAGTGGGGGTAGCACCGCTCTCCGTGCGACGGTTGTGGCGTCGGCTTTTGTTGATGAAGACGACGAGGGTAGCGACGGTCTCCGTGCGACGGTTGTAGCATCGGCTTTTATTGATGAAGGCGACGAGGGTAGTGACGGTCTCCGTGCGACGGTTGTAGCGTCGGCTTTTGTTGATAAAGACGACGGGGGTAACGACGCTTCAGACGGTCTGCTCTAGGCTTTCTTCTTCGTGGATGGCGCAGGCGTTTGTTGAAGACGACGGGGTGATGACGCTTCGTTTCTCTCCTCCGGGCTTTGGAGCTTGATCGGGATCGAGGATTTATTGGAGCCGACGGGGTAGTGCCGCTCCGAGCTTCTTCTCCGGCCTTTGCTTCTGGCGTCTTCGGAGTCGAAGGGTCTTCTTCTCCGAGCTTTCTTCTTCATGCACGGAGTCGAAGTCTTGATCTTCGTGTGCAAGGGTCTTCACGTTGATGAGAGCTTTCAGTAAGCCGATCCCGATGGGACAGGCTTGACCGTGCCTCGTGAAGCCTTGGGTCGATGAGGAAGCGTGCACGGAGTTGAAGTCTTCATCTTCGTGTTCAAGGGTCTGCACGTTGATGAGAGCTTTCGGTAAGCCGATCCCGACAGGGCAGGCTTGACCGTGCCTCGTGAAGCCTTGGGTCGATGAAGAAGCGTCTCCTCTTCTGCAGAGCTCCTGCGCTTCGTCTTCAGTCTTTAACCATCCACCCCTTGAATCTTCCCCCACCCCCTCTATTTATAGGCAAAGGGGTGGGGAGAGAGATGTGGGAACTTTTAATTTTAAATCCCTTTTCTATTTCTCTCATAATTACCCTGGATTTATTCATCCATTGATGAGGGGAATAACACTTATTCGTTTTCCTTTTCTGGCGAGGCAATTATGGCTGGATTTCGCACACGAAATCGATGGCGATCGGGCGCTTCTTCTTGTGCGTCGGATCGAGGGATCGGCGCAGATCCACGTGTGTGCAGACGTCATACGCAACCTTCCCCCGCGCATGGCGGTTCTTACCTCCTTTTCTTCCTTTTCTTTCCTTTTCTTTTCTTTCCTTTCTTTTCTTTCCTCTTCTTTTCTTTCTTTTCTTTTCTTTCCTTTTCTTTCCTTTCCTTGCAGGGCCGGCCGGCCCCCCATGGGGTTTGGACCCTAGTAGGAGCCGGCCCCCCTTGAAGTGTGGGGTCCGCTCCTCTTTGCTAGGTGCGAGTCGGTGGTCCGGGTCCGCACCGGTGCGTGCGAGTCGGGTCCGCGTGTCGGGTTTGCATCCGCGTCGGCCCACATAAGTCGAGTTCAGGTCTGACGAAATTCGTGTGTCTACAAACACACTTTAATTATATAATTATCCAATTATAATCAACGAATACAAACTGAATGTTTTATTTTTTTGACTAATTTTATAGCTACTTGGTGGTCCATTCATGGTGAAAGTGCTCCTGATCTTCGCAAGATTGCTATCCGAGTATTGAGTCAGACATGTTCGGCATCGGGCTGCGAGAGAAACTGGAGTACATTCTCTCTTATTCATACGAAAACTAGAAATAGATTGTCATCATCTAAATTAGATAAACTAGTTTTCGTACATTACAATATGATGTTGAGGGTCCACGATCAGGGAAGATTAGAGGACCAAGGTGATAATCCAATCAATTTGGATTATATTTTCGACGACGATAACCCTCTAGCCCCTTGGTTGACGGAGAGAGAGGATCCAGTTCTTGACGGTCAAGAAAATACATAGTTGGAGAAGGAGTTAGGCAAGGAGCAAAGACAAGAACAAGAGGGAGCAAGGTTGAGGAGCGGCAAACGAAGATTTTAACATGTTAGCCAGGCAATGCAGCAGATACACAACGATTCAGATAAGAGTCTTGGCAGTATACCTTCCGGATCTAGTGATGGTGGAGGAGAGTCATCTCAACGGATGAGAGAGCTTCTTCACCTCCCAGTGCTCCCACGTACACCGGCGTCACTGGACCACCAGCCCCACCAGATCCACATCATCCACTACTGTCACCACATGATGGAGCAGGGGCCGGGCCTTTTAGCACTGTTCATGAAGCTGCATATGTACCATACTCGTACGGATATGATCCACCACCAGGTCCACCATCATCATATTACCGAGATTCTTATCAGCCGATGTTTCCAGAGCAAGAGGAATCGCAAGGAACATATAGAGATTCTTCATCATCTTACGGCTACGGAGCATACGGTTATGGTGTCCAGCACGACCAGGACATTGGCCAATCAATCTTCGGTTATTCTGGGCCTTCTGACGGGTCTTACTACCAGCAGCACTACTCGGCACCAACTCCAAATGAAGACGAAGAAGAAGCTGATCGCAATAATAATCTATGGAACTTCTGAGTTCTGAGTTCTGATTCTTCTGAATATTCTAATCTGACTATCTGAGCCAGCCAGGTGAGTTAATAATTTTAATATTAATAATCTGTATTTTGTGGAAGTTGAAGTGTTGAACACGTCTGGAATCTGGATTATGAAACTTATTCTATAATTTGTATTGTAAATTTATAATAATAAAAAAATTTCAAAACTTTAAAAGGTTGTTTTATAAAACCTTTTAAAAACCTTTTTTAACTTCGCCAAGGCCGGTCCCAAGCCCGGATAAAGAAGGAGGGAAAAAGGATATAGGAAATTAGGAATTAATAACTTGTTAGGTGTGACTTGTGACTTGTGAGTCGTGTGACTTGTCACTTGTGAACTGTGAGTCTGTGACTGTGAGTCCGTGAGTCTGTGAGTCTGTGACTTATAACTTGTAAGTTGTAACTTGTGAGTCTTGTGGTTCAGTTAGGTCTCTACTGTCCAATCATTCACCTCGGGGAGTGGTGATTCGACAATAGTTGACAAGTTCATCAAGATTCTTAATCATACACCTCGGGGAGTGGTGCTTGTGAATCTTGATGAATGATGAATCCAAGACTCTAAAGTCTAAACTCTAAAGTATGAACTCTGAGAGTCTGAACTTTGAAGTCATAACTCATAAGTCATAACTCATTAGATAAGAGTATAAGACTCATAAGTCATAGTCTGAACTCTGAAGTCACATAAGATAAGACTCATAGGCCTAAAACTAACCCTAGCGGCCTAGCCTAAGGCTCTAACTCCTAAGCCCTAACCCTAACTCCTAAGTAACTCTTAAGGTCCCTAAGCCTAAAGGACCTAAAGGTCCTAAACTAGGGCCCTAAAGGGCCTAAAGTACTATAATATTTATTTTCTAATTTTTTATATTTATTTTCTAATTTTTTAGAATTTTTAAAGATTTTTTTAGATTTTTTTACAATTTAAAAAAAATAAAAAAAGGGGCCGGTACCGGTTCAACCAGAACCGGCCGGTACCGGTACGAACCGGCCGGTACGAACCGGTTCGGCGCCGGCCGATACCGGTACCGGTACCCGAGTTTTAAACCTTGCTACTCTCGCCCGAGCACGCTTAACTCCGGAGTTCTTACGAATTCCGTAGTGACGTACGATTTTAAAACGCGTCTTCTATGTTTGGGGGGTGGGGTGCTCGGCTTAACTACGGAGTTCTTACAAATTCCGTAGCGGCTCACGGTTTTAAAACGCGTCTTCTATGTTTGGGGGGGAATTATATAAGTAGCTCAGGATCTCCTTCTCTCCAGGCGATGTGGGGCTAACTCATAGCCTTGTACACCTCACCTCACCTTATCCATCTTGGCATTCTTGCCTCAGGAATCTTGGCTCTTGGCTATTGGCCTATTGGATCTTGGTCGTCACAGGTTCTCTCTCTCAGTCACTCTCTCTCTCCGATTTTCTCTCTTTCTCTCTCTCCCAACTGGCACCCACTCCCTCCCCAGCTCTCTATCTCCCCAGTTCTCTCTCTCTCCCCCCGATTCTCTCTTTCTCTTCTCCGTCTCTCTCTCTCTCTCTTTCTCCCTCTTCCTCCGACTCTCTCTATCTCTCTCTCCCCCAGTTCTCTCTCTAACTCTCACTCTCAGTCGCTCTCTCTATCTCTGATCTCTCTCTAACTAAATCTCTCTCTCTGATCTCTCTTTCTAGTTTTCTCTCTCTCTCCCACCCGGCACCCACTCCCTCCCCGTCTCTCTCTCTCTCCCCTGTTCTCTCCCCCTCGGTTCTCTCTCTCTCTTCCTCCGACTCTCTCTCTAACTAACTTCTCTCTCAGACTCTCTCTCTCTCTCTCTCCGGTTTTCTCTCTCTCCCCCACCCGGCACCTACTCCCTCCCTGGCTTTCTCTCTCCCTCCAGTTCTCTCTACCCCCGGTTCTCTCTCTCTCCTCCATCTCTCTCTCTCACTCTTCCCTGACTCTCTCTATCTATCTCTCTCCCCAGTTCTCTCTCTTTCTAACTAACTCTCTCTCTCCTCTCAGTCGCACTCTCTCTCTCTAAAATCTCTCTCTCTCCCACCCACTCCCTCCCCGGTTCGCTCTTTCCCCCCCGGTTCTCTCTCTCTCTCTCCCTGGTTCTCTCTCTCTCTCTCTCTCTCTTTCCGTCTCTCTCTGCCCAGCAATGTTTTTAAAGTCGGACTAGAAGGCAAACCAAAAAGGCATCCGGTTCGGTTCAAATTGATTCAAACCGCTGGCTCAACCGTTTGAAATGCATAAAGTATGTTTTAAAGTAGATATTTACTAAATTCTTCAATGAAAATTTTGATTCTGGGTTAACAGACAAATTGGTTTATTCAAAGATAGAACCTAAAAACATGTTTCGGTTCCGATCCAACCCGGTCGGACCGCCCAGTCTGGTTCGATTTTCAAAACACTGCTCCACGGTTCTCTCTCCCCCCGGTTTTTCTCTCTCTCTAACTAACTCTTTCTCTTTCCCACAATCGAGAAAACTTATGGTGTGACCGTGATGCTAGATCACTGGTATCACAGGCAAATCAAAACCGTTTAGCACAACTACAATTGCATCATAGTCACACGATGGCAGCCATAGATTCCTCTCTCTCTCTCTCTCTCTCTCTCTCTCTCTCTCTCTTTCTGAGGGTGGCAGGGGAGGAACGCAAATCTTCTGCCCCATTTCTCTGCACCCAAGTCACAGCCCTACGTTGCACCCATACCCGACCGATGCATCGCACTCACCCCAACCGGCAGGTAAAGGGACGACAATGATCAAGTACATGCTGGTGCCTATGTCACTGGTCCAATCAGAGTTGTCTCTTTTCTTGCCAGTTGGGACTGAGTGCAATGCACCGGTCGAGTACAGTGCATCGGACGATTGTGACTTGGGGGCAGATGATGGGGCAGATAAATGGGACAGAGGATTTGGGTTCGGGGGTTGGGAGAAGATGTGATGATGCTCAGGAGATGTGTTGCTGTCGAAGGCAGCAGTGCCGACAGGCACGAGCATTCACTAGTATACATACATGGAATCATACATTTTTTGCCTAAGCGGTGAAAGGATGGGTGAGACCACTCCGTGGTGACCGGATACCAAAGCCGGATGGAAGGAATCCAAAACGAAAAAACGTGAGTGAGGCGACGACGGCAAGACAAGGGCGAGAACATCGTCTCATGTTTTTTTATTTTAAAGCTTTCCCGACTTTCTATAAATAGCCCTCCCTTTTATTGCCGCTATACCCCCTCTTCAACTCCTTTAATCACCCCCAAACCCCCCAACCTCTCTCTCTCTCTCTCTCCCCTTCCCTTCATGATTACTACAAATCTCGGCATCCACTCCCTGCCGCTCCCCCCAGGGTTCCCCTAATCCCCTCCTCCTCGTCCTCCTCCTCCTCCTCTTCTTCATGCGGTCGCCGTCGCCATCATCGTCCGCCGCCGCGGCGGCGGCTCCCAAGATCTGCCTCAACTCCATCTGCAAGGATCCGGTATCGGACCCTGCCCGCAAGAAGGGATGGCGCCTCCGCTCCGGCGACCACGCCGACCTCTGCGACCGCTGCTCGTATGCTCCTCCACCTCCTCCTCTCTCTACTTTCCTCTCCTAATTTCTGCTGTATTTTCTCTAATTTATCGTTGGAATCACTGTGTTAAACTTCAACTGCTTTGGATTCTGAAGTTTTTCGTTCGACGCATGCGAGATGTCTCGATTTCGTCCGTTTTGAACGTTCCAGATCCATTTCCGATTCAACTGGGAGTTGTGTAGACGTTTATTCTTTTTCTTGTTAGTGAACGTTGAGTTGGAGGTCTCTCTATTCGGCTGTGAACTGGATTTTGATCATGAATTGTAATCACTGACTGCTCCTGATTTTATGCCCTTTTGATTGGACTTTTTTGTTGTCTGTTTTGGTCGCTTCGATCGCTACTTTGGAAATTGTGGTTTGAGTGGTTTGTTAATCCATGAGTTGTGATTTTGCGCGAAGACCGACTTTAAAGTTGAAGTTTTTTCAAATGTCTTCTCTCATCTATTTTATTTTTATTGTTTTTCTATGTTTTAGTTGCATTTATGAGCAAGGGACCTTCTGTGAAACTTTTCACTCTGATGCTGCTGGGTGGAGGAACTGCGAGTCATGCGGCAAGGTGAGCAGAGAGATTTCTGTTGGAATTTGGATATGTTTCCTGCTCCTATGAGGCTTCCATTTCGCTGCATGAGATCATGTTGTTGGTATTACGATTAATTAAGTATTCCTACTTGATCTCATTGGGATCTCCTCTGCAGCGGGTGCACTGTGGATGCATAGTTTCGGCCCCTGCATATATGCTCCTAGATGCCGGCGGAGTCGACTGTGTTGCATGTGCTAGGAAAGCTCTCACTGTTGTAAGCCCCGGACATCATCTTCTGCAAATTATTTGGATATGTGTTGGCTTCCTTTCTCCTTCTTTATAGGGGTTGGCAGATACTATTGGTGTTTTTTCTCATTATCGTCATGATTACAAGATCTAATTGTATTGTACGGGGATGCCCATTAGACCACCGATATTGAGGTTTGAATGTGGTTTTTCTTTCTCCCAAAACTATTCTTTAAAATCCTTGCGGTTAAGCTTGCTCGTTTTTTGTTTTGAGCATCTAAATGAAGACAGAAATAACAGGATCTATCCATTAATTTGCGCTCATCTACAAATATCATATAAAGCAATTACTTCTAGCCAGGTCCTAGTTGTCCAAAATAGGAAGTTGCGTAATAAAAAATGAAGAAAATAAATTATTGCTCTATAAATATACTTTGTAAAGTTATCCTCAAGTTGATTGCAACTGAAAAAAATGCATGATTAATATATGCCATACACAAGTAATTCAATACTCATTTGTGACTATTTAATTGAGATCTTATATCTGAACTTTTAATGTTTTCCTCAATTGGTTGTATCTTGTACAATAGACATTTCTGCATCCACCTCACAATGTTACTTGGAGAACAAGTGTTGGATTCTTGGGAAGAAACTTAAAATAAATCATCCCACTAACTGGTGAAATGATTCTATATTTGCACTGTGTTCAAGGCAGTATGTTTGCCACAATAATAGCACACTACGATATAGTGAAAGATACGAAGAGTAATTGTACATACAATGATACAATCCATATATAACACAATGATTCATAAATTATAACACGGTCGTGTACCTAGATTATGGTAGATGAACGTATTTTGCCAAGGTGGAAGGAATAGTTTCGTAGCTCATTGGACCGTATGACTAGGTTAATGGTTTGAGGATACGCCGATATCGTTGAACTTGAACTGACCCGACCCAAATAGTTTGCATTTGGGCCCGGCTGGTGCTCCGAAATTGAAGATTAGCTATTTTGTGTCTGATACGGTCGTTCCGTATTTTGTCTGACTGATTCAAGTCCATCTTTTGTGTGACTCGGCCAAATTGGATCCCATATGCAGCCAAAATAGAAATTTGTCTATTTTCTCCCTTGTTCTATTTTAAATTACTGAATATTATCCATCTTTCCATTTATTTAAGTAGCCTTTCATGAGATCGGTCATATTGCTCTAATTTCCAAAATACCTAGTATGTTACTTCCCAGAAATGTCTATTAGCTGCAGTTGTTATTTGGTCTTCTGTGATTGCCACATGACTCAAGTTTTACTTCTTCATTTAGTAATTTCAATTATATCCATATGCATGCAATTGGCAAATTATGTAACGACCTTCAAATTCTGTTGTTATTTGTATAGTTATAATGTATTAGTCTGTTGTTTTATGTGAAGATAGTTTATGTTGTCTTGGCCAAATAAAATTTAGTAATTGCAGGTTAGTTGCACAAATAAAAATGAGATGACTATTTATACACATAAGATTGAAATGTTTATTGCCTCCATATGACACAAATGTGATTTCTTAATAAATTTTTCCAATTTTTCTCATGATTGTTTTTTTTTTTTTATTACTTGGATTTGTTTCTTATTTGTTTTATATTTTGTCCAAAACAACATAACTGGAACTTGAAATGCCCGAAACTTCATTTTTGGTTCAGTCAGAGTTCGAACCTGAAATCTCAAACCTTGGGTAGGTCGAATGATATATATATTTTAAATGTCGAATTTCAATCATATTTGTTGTATTTTCTATTATTTGACTCATGGGCTTTAGTATTGAGTCTTTGGGGTTATGCTAACTTTGGGATTAATAAGAATGTGTAGTTAGGCTTAAAAGTTATTTGATAGGTCTTTCACAAATATGTAGTACACCTACTATTTTTGTCATATCACAATATAGGCTATTAGGCTATAACCGTGTTTAAGTGGAGGGGGTCCATGTGAAGAAATGGCAGTTTATAGATGCTTGATTCTCTAGAAAAGTTTGAGATTTAGGTTTGGTTTCAGGTTCAATTAGAGCCCAAAACGAAATGTTTTGGGCCTTTTGGCCATTTCGACTATTCCCTGTTTGGGTTCAGATTCATTGTTTTAGATAGAGTAGTTGAGAAATTAAAAAAAACTAAAATTAGAGAAATAAAAAATTAATAAAATTCATAGAAAACAAATAAAAAAATAGAAGAATGTAGTAGTTAACAATTTCGTTTAAGCAGTTTGTGTCATAGGTTTAACTTTTTACATATTCACTCATGAAAGCAGAAGCGAAGTAGCCAGACTATAAACTTGCTAGTAATATGACCAATGAAGATTATGATCCATGAATGATTTGATATACCTAGTTCACATGCTACTATAAGATAGTTCTGTGTATGAGTTGTCATTATTGTCTCAACACTTATGACATTACATGAATGATGTTATATAAGACCACCCGTAGAGAAAAAGGCTTAAATCAAGCCATTTTGTTGTCGTGGTTCGTTGTATTTTGTGTTTGGTCGAGTTGGGATCAGATTGAGGACTATAAATTTCTTGTACTATGTTGATTAGAAGCCAATTATGATTGCAGTTCGGTTTGCTTGATCAAATACGAACCCCAGATCATCGAGTAAAGGAAAAATGGGGCAATAAGCTGCATTGAATAGATCCCTATTTCTCGGTGGCATTTAGGTTGTGTTTGGCTTAGCTTCTACACGCCGCTGCTTTTAAATTAAGTGGTTAATGCCTTTTTTTAAAACATGTTTGGTGAAGTGGAGTGGGGAGCAACCCCAGACTTCGTGCGATGAGCAACCCTAAAACTCATGTTGCCCTTGGTTTTGAAAACGCGAACTTTCATCGCGGTTTCTCTCTCCTTGACTTCCAACGTGCGGGCAACTAAAGTGTTACAAGCCATCACGAGCGGGAACCCAAAATGCTTCTCCAAACACAGCCTTATTAGACTTGCCATTCGTTGGGGTCCAAACAAAGCCTTGTCCAAAAAGATTGTGCCAACTTGGGGTAGGCACCTAATTATGTTATTTCTTGTGATTTGTGAGTTTTGACTATTGCAAGAGGCAAGCTCCCTCGTTCATTATGTTTCTCTGTTTTCTCACCAATGACTCGAAATCCACCTGATTCAGAGCTGGGTCTGGTGCATGCCCATATCAATGTATATTTTTTTGCTAAACTTCCAGAGCATGATTTGTTACTTTATATTGATTTTCAAAATGATTTATTCGGGTTATTAATATTAGGAGCTTAGTTGGATTTGGATGAGTTTTTGTTGGTTTTAGCTCAGAGTTATTAGGATGGGATATGGATTAGGAGTAAGTTTCAAAATTTCTATTTTGACCAATATTTCGACACTCTGGATATGAAAATATTTCGTGGAAATATTTTGACAACGTGGAAATATTGCAATTTTATAGAAATGGTGAAAATATTAATTTTTAATGAAATTTATTAGTGAAACTCTGGATAATCATAAATCATACACTTTGGAACAATTAAATTAGATTTCTACACCCTCTTGGGGGATGTGGAGCACTCTACATAGCATGTATCTCTGTGTATGTTGTACAGATACATAACAATCTAAACATTGAAAAGATGAAAATATTGATTTATCAAAAGTAAAATATGATCATATAAAGTTGTTGATATGTAAGTACAAGATTGATAGTGTATTGTGCATGATAATTTTTGCAATAGGTAGAATTAGCACGGTATGATCACATTTGGCCATTGCTTCTAGCAATGATCATCCAATTTGGCTGATTATTCAAATGTTTTTTTTTTTCATTTAAGTGATGAATAATTATAACGAGTATATGTCCTCCATGTCTCTATTCACCTTGTCCAACCCCCATGGCTACTACGAGTCTACTATGCAACACCCGGTAATAACTTCATATTGTTTGTGTTTCCAAACGAGTAGGGCTTGTGCTTTACCCTGACTTTTTATAAAAAAAGCCAAAAAATCGTGATTTTGAAATTTGGCTGAGTATGGAGGAAAAAAAGTTCTTATGAAAGGAAATTTTTTATAGATTCAATCATTCAAAATATTCATGAACTAGACAAGCCTTGCCCATAACTGATGTGATTCTTTCCAACATCGAACCACTTTTGTTCTATAAATGTATTGTACTATTGCAGACTATGATGTCATTCCTTCAAACTCCAAACCAATCTTGTTTTCGTAATTCATTCTTTTAACTATTGGAAGTTCTCTCCATGCCTATTATGCTCAATGGTAAAAGACGTCATTAACTCACTTGATTTGCTCTCTCTCTCTCTCTCTCTCTCTCTCCACCCCTTTAACATTTACTTCTTATAGCTTGTGCTATTAGACAAGTTGATGCTGAGCACCCATACATCATCTTTATAGTGAGATATATCTGCCCACTCGTACTATGACACTTGCTATGCACTAGCTAATAAATTATCTGCTCCATTTCAATAGTAATTAATTCCAGAGCTAATAGGACTCTGTTGAACATGATTATAGATGCATGTGTGCTAAGTTTATTTTAATATTGTCATGAAATAGCAGAATTACTTGTTTTACTACGTCATGTTAGCTGTTGTATGATTATAATTAATCCTTCTTCAAGGGAAATTTACTGCTCCTTTCAGAAGATTTCAGACAAAATTCATGATATCTTCTTTAGTTCTTTCAATATTTTATGCATAATTTCTTCATGTAGTCTTCATCTAATTTTTGTTTGGTCGTATGATAGAACACTATGCCATTTATATTCTCTTTTGTACCTCTTTCCAAGAAAACAAAATATAGTCATCAAATTTATGATTTCTAATGATGTAGTAATATTGGTGGTTTTACACTATTACACCAAACAATAATGGTTATTTCTTTATTTATGATTCTACGAGTTCCTATGTCACGTGAATGTTTCTATTTTCTTGGGGCAATTACGCCTGTCTTCGTGTAACTGTGAAGTCAATATTATTATTACTATTTGTTGAAAATCACTTATCAGCCTGGCTGGCTTTATTTATGATATTGCGCGTGCCAGCGTAATGTGAATGTTTCTAGTTTCTTACAGTATCTCTCTAAATAGATGTCGACTGCTCGGCTTAATGTATGCTTGTGTTTCTTCAGGCACCAAAGCAGATGATGTCATCTCCTTTGCTTCTGCCTCTACAAGTATCTGACAGGCTTAAAGATTTTCCTATTAAAGGCCGTAATCAAGTGACTGGTCCATTCCCTGGACAGTGGCGACAGGCAGCGAATATGTGGAATGTAGCTGGTGCCCAGTCTGAATTGCATCAAAGGTTAGCATATGAATTTGACAGACCCAATATTACAGAGAGATTGATTTCTGCGGGACGATCTTCAGTTCCTGCACAAGAGAAGAAAATCGAAGATCTGCCCGACAGAATACCATCTGGCAGCCTCAACCATGTTACAAGAGGCAGATGCGCTAATGGAACCGTTGGTTTGGACTCCGTTTCTGCATACAAAACACATAGTGGAGAAGGAAAAACTGATGCCTTGCAAGATTCTGGCCATCTTTTGGGAGAAAATGACTCCAAGTGTACAAGAAAAGGACTGATTTCAGACCCTAGTTCGACCAGTTCTGGTATTAAATTTGAAGCAAATCCAAATTCTCATGTGAAATCACAAACATCTTCTGTTTTAAAGGATGATTCCACATCTCCTCTCATTGGCTTGGCTGCTCCCTTTTCATCACCGAATGACACAAATGATTCAGCTAGGACTTCAAGTCAGCCACATCGACCGATAGCTCCTCCATTGGTAAAACAAATCTACCCTAGTCCTCATAATATGATCGACCAGTGTGGAGAGCTACAAGCTCACATGCGCAATGGAAGACCTAGAGCAGAAGCCCGGACACGAGCTCAGCTACTTCCTCGTTATTGGCCGAGGTTAACTGATCAAGAGTTACAACAAATTTCTGGAGAGTATCCATTTTGCTATGCTTTACTAAATGTAGAAGATTCAAAACTGTTCACATCCCCACTACTGATTTTAGTATTTTACAGGTGTTGCAAAAGTATCTTACCCTTTTTAATTGATATGGTTTCTCCTTAACCTTGATATATAAGTTCGAACTCTGCCATTACTCCCTTGTTTGAGAAGATGCTGAGTGCTAGTGATGCTGGCCGAATTGGACGTTTAGTGCTGCCAAAAAAATGTGCTGAGGTGAGACCTTAATCTTTACTTCGTTCAGCATTAAAAATGTAATATGTTAATAATTTTATTCGGAGTCTACAAAGTGAAAGTTCTTTCATTTGGATGTTTATGTAATAATCGTACGATTGGATCTTTGTGATATCATGAAGGCCAACAAGTTAAACAATCTTTGGGATATTACCATGGCCACCGAACTCAAAAGGATATATGTTGCATTTACTGCATTTTTTTGCATAGTTTACTTGACTATCATATTTCTGGCATTCTACTATCAACCGATACAAGCTCAACCGCACACCTTTTTTTATTAGGAATTAGAAATAATTGGTCCATTTTTTATGCTAGTCAAGTACGTCTGTCTAATAGTTGAAGTGAAAACAAGATACTAATTTTTTTGTGCTCTTTTAACTTATAGTTTGTTTCCTGATGTGTTTGTGCAATTGCTTGCTATTTTATTGCCCACACTTGGAACTTGGTATGGACTATGGAGTACATTAATATCGACAAGCATTTGTTTCTGGCTTTATTGATGCATTTTACTTGGGGGATCAAATGATAAATTGATAAGCATGTGATTGGGCTCTGAAAAGAGGCCTTAAGGGGATAATTTGTTATTTTAATAATGCATGTGATGCATGACTAGCTTGCAAATTGTGAATGGTGCAATAGAGATCATAGTTTTCGTGCAATCAATAATTCAAGTTAAGATAGTAGTTGATTCATAGGGTTTCTTGAATTAAGATATGTGAAGATGTAATACCGGGGGCCTTAAAAGTGTGGTCCTACATGCAAACAAATTCTCGTCATATTATGAGTGATCGTTTGGGCAGAATTAGGGATGATCTTTTATTATTGCGGAATTTTAAATGGCTTACAAAGAGTTTCAAAAGATATAATCAAGGCTCCAAAGATTTCATCACAAATAGTCGTGGGTACATGTAATGTAAATTGTAAAGGTTCAAATCAAACTAACAATTTTTACAATGTTTTAGAATAGTCTCTATGCTTGATAATATTCAGGGAAGGCCAAAACAATTACTCAAGAAAAGATATGACCTGAGTTCACAAGTTTGAGAGTTGGATAGGTATGTACCTGTCGTTCTTGTTGAAGAGCGGGCCGCCGTTGGGTGGCGTTGGTGGTCAGTTTTGACTTCCGAGTAGATTTATCTACATGAGATGAGCTTTAATATTCTTTGGAATGGGATGAAGCGCAATGTTATATGGCAAGTGATGTACGCCAGGACCAGTTCCCTCTTTTTTAGAAGCATATGGATGAAGATGTTGCTTGATGAGAAGCGTATTGAGGGACATATGCGTTATGTTGTCGAGAGATAACTAATAAAGGAAGCTAGGAGGTGGAGGGAAATACAGAGACTGAGACTGTGGAGCGAAAGACACAGACAACTATTAACTAATGGGACGAAGTAGAGGCGATAACATTAAGCAAAACAACGTAAATATATGTAAATATATCACGTACTAGTGCATGCCCGTGCTTGTCGGCACTCATACGGTCGCCTTCGGTGGCAACACACACTCTACCGGCTTTGGCACTTGGACTAAGTCTGAACTAAGTCTTTTTTAATTACACTCGCAGTTAGAAGACTGGCTTCAGGTATGAACCTATGAAACGACATAGTGTGCAACTTGGTCAACTTGAAGTTGCCTCCAAGGCACTACCACAGAGTCCTCTCCAAAGCTGCCCCTATTCTATTAAGGATGAAGACTGATTTGAAGAGCAATCGACCTCTTGGCAAGGTCTGGGTTGGGCATCTCAAGTTGGGTAGATCCACCCTAAATTTTAGTGTTGCAGGGTTACAGTGTTACATCGTCCCACCCGGGTTATGGAGGAGATTAAGGCGCGATGGACGGCTCAAGATGGATATACCCGCCAATTTAGGAAGCCGCTTGCTTAAATAGAAAGATCGCACGCATCCTAGATAGGTCATAAGATGATACCTACATCCACGCGGGAGATCCCAAAGAGTTCTCGTCATCCTAATATTGAGGAGAATTTAAATGTATTTCCGACAAGGATGGGAGCACGATTTTCATCTAAGTGCAATAGATAGTTGTAAAGGGGCCAATCACGGTAGGACAACTTGGCTGGTTGCGAACATCAAGGACTCTACCTCTCTTCTATATTTAAAGGTATTACCAAGGCCATCGGATAAAGGGCATTGAACCATTGATCTAAACCCGAGCTCTTTCTTATATTTTATTTTCTTCGGAAACCATGACTGATTCTCACACTCGAGGGTTCTTGGACCCTAACCCGAAGGTGTTAGTATTTAGTTGTAGCCTTGTAGGACACGGAAGAAGGGTGACCATCAACGTTAGGTACCAGAGCTAAAGTCATGCTGGAGGGTGAGGGAAGCAAAAAATTCCCTCTTTTATTAAATTCTGAATATATCATTTTTATCTAAGTTTAATCTAGCCATCTTTCACTAGAATAATATTTCCCTCACTTTATATCTCTACGTATCCTTTTCCCTGTCCTATGTAATGCATATGTTTCATTCTCAGATGCCTGATGACTAACTTATCATTTACTTCATAAAATCTGTAATTTTAATCTACGTTTTTAGCTTTCTAAGTTTCTCATATTATATGTAGTTCTCTGTCGTTTCTTGAAACCGGACCTGGTTGTCTTGTTTGCCCCATTTGGGCCTCATCATTCCATCACAATGTCTCTTTGTCCGCACATTGTTTACCTCTACTCCAAGAACTTCTGTAGCAATCCTCTTGGTACAGTTTGCCATCTAGTCACACATCATATTTGCTGTACTTTTTAAGATTTCCTTTCTCTTACTAATTTTTAAAGGATCTCACATTATCTCCTTTTGGATTGCACCATTTCTTAGTCCTCTTATAGCTTCTTTCCTTTCTCTTCCTCTCTCTTTTGTTTATTAGCCCTAATGTATGTGTATGTTTAAACGTCTCCCAATACCACCTTACAATCTGTGCATGTGGATCTCTCTTTTCGTCCTAACAAAAAATAATCTATCTGTAACACATTTGGTCCATGATTGTAATTAAATGCTGCAGTCTCTTTTTAACCGAAGTATTAGCTATCGTTACATTCCGAAAAAATGGTAATTGGGATATCATTGAATGTTTTTCATTCCGAATTTTAATATCCATTATGCAATATATATACGTCTGTATCCATTATAGGTTAAATATCTTAATTTAAATGCCGTCATTGAATATGGAAAATTGCTTTATTTAACATGGATGCCTATCCAAACAGGCATACTTTCCTCCAATTTATCAGCCTGAAGGTCTTCCTCTTAAAGTTCAGGATGCAACAGGGAAGGAGTGGGTTTTTCAGTTCCGTTTTTGGCCAAATAATAATAGCAGGATGTATGTCTTGGAGGGGGTCACACCTTGCATTCAGTCAATGCAGTTACAAGCCGGTGACACAGGTACCATTTAAGATTTCAGTTTATCTGTTTTGCTTTACCATATATGGCCTCAGACTGTAGTTGTATCTCCCGTTTATGCATATTGATGTGACCTTTCAGTCTATCTGCTCAAAACTTTGCCTTCTTGTCCCTAAATCATCCTGCTGATGTGCTGATATTTGCTTCTTTTTTAAAACATCTAGTCAGATTGCCTTTTAGGCTGTATCATCACAGATTCTCAAGCAGTAACTCATTAATTACATGAGATTGTTATGTTTGCAGTAATATTGATATGTGGAATATTATATCTTATTCAACTTATTGCTTTTCATGATTTTACATGTAGGAGAAAGTTTGGTACACATTAAGTGTACCAAACCTCTCTTTCTTCTCTCTCTATTGCTTCTGGTCATTAGTGGAAGCTTTGGTGAAATTGTTAAAACTTAAAACTTTATGTTTAACTCTCTTGCATTTTCATATATTCATCCACCAACCCAAGGGCATAAGGCTTGTTGACAATGATTTTTTTGTTGTTGTTCCATTTTCTAACATTGTTTATAACTTTGCACAAATTATTAGACACACAAGAGAAGATGGTTAAGAACCTCTACTTTAAACAGATAAAATTGTGCCTTCAAGGTATGGATTAGGGATCCACTTACTGAAACCAACGTTGAATGTGTTTTTACAGTAACATTTAGTCGGATAGATCCAGAAGGAAAGTTGGTTATGGGATTCAGAAAGGCTTCTAGTATCTCAGCTGAACAGGTTTGTCATTTTGAAGCTCCTTAATTTTTTGAGCAATTTTTTTTTCTTTTAATTTTTCTTACTAAGGCAGCTTGTCTACTTCATTGTTATTAAACCTTTTATGGGTAAATTACACTTTGCCCCCATGATGTTTATGCTTATTGCACTTCCCCCTCCAATGTTTCTGAAATTACACTTTCCCCCTTATCAGTCATGTTTATTTGTCATGCAAAAAAATATGAAATGCCGTTTATTATAATTTTGTCCTCAGGCAAGCCATGTTTTTAGTAATTTTTGACAAATAAGCATAACTGATAGGGGGTCAAAGTGTAATTTCAGGAAGAGGGGAGGGTGGGGGGAATGTCATAAGCATAAACCTCAAGGGGTAAAAGTGTAATTTTCCCAACTTTTATTTATTGACAGTAATAAAGTTGTTAGATATCTTGTGTTATGTAGTATTTCTTCTAAAATCATGCCTCTGCTTTCAAGTTATATTTTTAAACGAGTCAGAAACATATAACTTAAAAGTTCTAGTCCTGAGAAACACACTATAATATAACTTAAGCTTTAGCTAGTCGGGACTATGAAATCTCTGTTTCGTGCAATTATATGTTATCTTTCCTTGTTTGAGATATTTGGATCTCTTATTGATCTGTACTTTCTATTTACTGAAAATATCACATATAACTCCCTCGATATATGAAACATTAGCTGACGTAGTTCTGCATAGGTTGGTCAAAGGTGTTGCTGATTTTAAGTAAAATCTACTCATTGGCTTCTTCTTGTTTCATTGGTTTGATGGGTTTTTTTATTCCTTGTTTCTTTCTGATAGTACTTTCGCGTAGTAAAATACTTCCAGAATTCAAAACTCTGTTGTCTCCTTTTTCCAAGTGTTGCTTACCTTGTCATCAATGACGTGTGAAAACTTAAGTTTATCTGAGGCATTTAAGAGTTTGTTTGCATTTCTGTTTTTAACGTTCTTATTACAGGATATCCAAACGGCTAAAGCTGGAAATGGTTCGGCAACACCGCTAGAGGCTAATAATAAAAACGCTTCTGCTGAATTCACTTCAAATCTTCCCATTCGACCTCTCAAAGTCTGCACAGAAGCAAGGAATCCAGTCATTACAGCAGATGAGGGAAGCGTGTCTATACTTGAAAAGTCAGGTTTTATACAAAAAAATGGGCATGCTACCAAGTCTTCGCAGGCTCCTAGTAAAAGAAAAGGCAATACTCCCGGTTTGAAGAGTAAACGTCTACGGATTGACCATGCAGACTCCATTCAGTTGAAGCTAACATGGGAGGCAGCGCAGGATTTGCTCCGACCGCCTCCTAATGGGGCTCCAAATATTGTTATTGTTGAAGGCCATGAATTTGAAGAATATGGGGTATGCAAATCCATAATGTCTTTTCAGTTTCCATGCCATAATTTTGATATATGCATAACTTTTTTGCGGATATATGTTCTATCACACTTAGTATGAAATTTCTTCTATATATGAGCTGGTTGCAAGTACGCTGTTTCTGCTGGTAGCGATGAATTTGGGGTTGCGCTCTTTTTTTTTTTCCCTTCCACATAGGGCTGCAACCTGGGTGATACAACCCGAGCCCAACCCGATTTTTCTTGGGCCTGGGTTGGGATTTGCTAACTTGGGTTGGGCTTCGGTTAAAAAACCCTAGCCCAACATTCTAATGCACTTATCGCGTAACATACAAAATGATCATCGACTGCATGTAGTTTTTCTGACCTATCGCGTAACAACATACAAAATGATCATCTGCTGCATGTAGTTTTCCTGACCATCAAACAACTCGATCTAACCTGACCTGACCTAACCCGACCTTCCAACCCAACTTATATACAAACTCGGTCAACCTGAGCTTAACCCAATTTATCCATGTTGAGCTCGGGTGGGCTTGGTCAAGCCAACTCCAATCCGTCCTCGAGTTGAGTTAGGCTTGGGTTAAGGATACAATCATACAACACGATGGATTGGGCACAGGTTGACCTCCCAACTCGCCCGAGTTGCAGCCCTACTTCCAGATACTCCAATAAACCACTATAATGAAAATATATCAAGCTGGTCTCCATTTCTTCTTGTCTCTAGAGCCATTTGATCAAAGAGAGTGAAGAGATCCCGACTTCACTCTTTTATTTAGCTTCTCTCTAATTAATTTCCAAATCTAGTTACAGAATGGACGATCATCTTTTTGAGAACCACAAATTGGACAAGATAGGTCTATGATATTTGGATGCATACATCTCTTAAGATTGATTCGAGTAACTACCGTCATGAAATATTTCGTGAAATTTCGCAAAATATATATTGTTTTGCTCAAGTACCGAAATGAAATACCACCCTCAATCTCGTCCGGCTTGGAAACTGTAGGGTATTTCATGATATATTGCGAAATATGGCAAAATTTCTCAAAATATTATGAAATATTACAAAATATTCTAAAATATTGTGCAATTTTCAGAGAATTTTGAGAAATTCATGGAAATTCCCTCATTTGATTTCTTTGATGTGATGTTTCTTTATAATTTGGTTTTGGGATGTTAGATCGTCCATATAATACCATTTTTGGGAGAACAAATTAACCAAAAATGCATCAAATCGTTCATTTGGATTGAGTCATTCTTTTTTCATAAAATATTTGCAATGGTAAATCGTAGATTTCTTTCTATTAATTTATTTATAGCTGTTTAATTGATAACATGATGGTGTCAGAATATCAGATCTATCAAAATTTTGTATTCTTTCACCAGTTTCAATGATCCGTCACTAAACATATCAGATCTACCTTTCGAAAATTTGGTGGTTTGACAAAAATAAAAAAATGAGGTCTTAATGTTGATGGAATCACTTGAATTTTGGATATATTGTTGATATTATGCAGATCAACTTTGTATGATCAGATTTTATTTTTGATAAAATAATATTTTCATCTTTTCAATGTTTAGACTGTTATGCATCTGCACAACATACATAGAGATACAAGCTATGTAGAGTTCCGCACCCCAAGGTAGTGTAGAAATATAAATTAAGTGCTCCAAAGTGTATTTATACTTAATTTATGGCTATCCATAGTTTCACTGAAAATTTTCATTAAAATATCAATATTTCCATCATTTCTATAAAACTGCATTATTTCCATTGTTCAAATATTCCACGAAATATTTTCGTATCGCATGTCGAAATATTGGTCGAAATGGAAATTTTGAACCTTGTACCAACCACATAAAAATCCTCAATTTCAATGAGGTTTTAGTCTTTTAGAGTGTCATAGCTACCAGCCACCAGGTGAACCACTCCACCGAGTTATAAAGGGATTAGGCATAGAAGTTACTTGAAGAACTCTGATCTCCAGGTGACCTGATCTGGCTGATTGTTGACTGAAATGTTTCTTAAGATATCCGTCAACTCCTGAAGTTTATAAGTCAGATAGGGAAGGACAATTCTCCTAAATTTGAGATCCCTCATGGTGACACCACCTTCAACCTTACACCTTGAACTAACAGAAGCCTTCTCATTGGAAGCTAAGGCATAACGGTCTATAAACATTTTTTAAGGATCCCTTACCTATCCAAATGTCCTCCCCACAGAGAGTGGATTTGCCATTTAGAAGGACCATTGCATTTGCACAGTTGTAAATTCTTCCAACCTTAATAATACCTTCTCAGAATGGTGATATTTTGCGAGAAATCCTTTTTCGAGCTTGAAAAGTAGTCTTTTCAAAAGTATCTCCCTCTGACAACATTGCTCCAATGTCTTCTTCATCATTTTGAAGTCTCCACCACCATTTGTTTAAAGGGAGCTCTGTTATGATCAATAAGATTGTTCACGCCTATTCCACGTTGCTGCTTAGATTTACCAAACACTCCCCAGTTAGCTAAGTGGTAGAAACCGGAAGCTCCGTCTGTACCTTTCGAAAGGAAACTGCTGTGAATTCTTTCGATTTTCCAAATAACCCAGCTAGGAAAACAGTAGAAGGCCAAATGATAACGAGTAAAATATTGGTCATATTGAATTTATGTTTTACCTTTTTGTAACTCTGGTATTGTATGTTCCTGTATCTTCATAGACATGACAATATTACATGAGAAGTTATCCTATTGGCACCTTCATCGTGTCTTTTTTTTACAGGAAGCGCCAGTAATTGGAATGCCTACCATTTTCACCACAAATCCAGCTGGGTATTCTCTTCTTTAGGCATTTTAGGCTTGCTATGCTTCTTTTTTTTTTGTGGAGTTTAATTTATATAATAGCATGAGAGGGATATCTTCATAGTAGCAACAAGTTGTATGATTGTATGAACATCTATATGTCATTTTTCGTTGTCTGAAAGAAATTAGTGTGTCTAATGTTTTTTAAGCATGTGTTGTCATTGCAGTGTTATTGTGCATAGGAATTTGGTAGCTGGTTGAAATATAGAAATCTCTGACATGACTCACAGTTATACTTATTTTTTTGAATACATGAAAGTAATATCTATATTTCTTCATAGTCAATAATTGGTAAACATGAATTTTCACTCATACAGCATTGTTGTAACAAGCTGAAGGATCAAAGAAATAGCTAGAAATTATGGCAAAAAAAGTGTCACAAGTCTTATACCTCCTTTTAGCTTTGACATATCATGCTTCACGGCTTCATTTAATGATATTCGTGCCCTATTTCTCTTTTTAAACCTGCTTATGGGTTAAACTTTGTATCCCTCACATTTTTCTACATATCTAGCTACTATCCAGTTGGTGCCCTGTTAAGAAATCTGTACTGTCCCCCCTCTTCAACAGTGTACCCAGTAGTTTATGGCTCGTCGGTATTGTAGTTGTTGTACCTGCTGTGTTTGGCCAAATGCTATGTAAACATAACCAGTTCATAGCTAATTATACAGTTTATACTCATGTTCCATGTTAAAATTTGGAGACTAGTGAGGATTTAAGACATTAATCTCAATCATTTAACCAATGTCTGAACTACCTGATGTATCACTGGCAACTTCAAATATTTAATGAACAACCACCTCTCATACATTGTAACACTTGGTAAGAGTGTTCAAAAACTCGAAACTCGGACTCGACTCGAAAGCCAGCCAAATCGAGTAAACTCGGTCAGACTTGATTGAGTTTTATCCCGACTCGGTCAAATAACTCGATTCAAAATATGACCGAATCGAGTCAACCCGGTTTGACTCAGCTGAGTTTTATTGAGTTCTAAAACAATGCTTGGTAATACCAACATTTCCTTGTTAGTTTTGAATAAAAACTTTGGTTTTTCCTTCCATGAACGTTTTTGCTATAGATTTATGTTTCATTTTCTGAGGACTTACTGGAAGTGTTGATGAACTTGTATATATACTAATTAGATGACACAATCATGCTTTATTGGAAACAGTGATAGGAGTCAATGGGCTCAATGTGAGGATTGTTCAAAGTGGCGCAGACTTCCAGCGGATGCACTTCTGCCTTCAAGATGGACATGTTCTGATAACACATGGGATCCTGACAGGTCTTCGGACCATTTTTATGCCAGACTATGCACTCTCAAATTTAATTACTTTAAGAAGCTCACATTACTACTTACCGATGTCCAATGTGATTATATATGGTTTTTTAAATTAGTTTATTGCCTTGCCCTTGTTTTAATATCTTCTCTAGATTTGGGCCACTGGCTTGTGCTATCTTTTCACATAACGAGAAGGCCAAAACAATATAAAATTAGTATGATATTTTTCGGTAACATGAAACTGTCATTTCTTTCTGTCTAATCATTCCTGTCATTCCTTTGATGTTCGACACACAAACATAGAAATTTATTATAAAACCATTGCCATGGTTATTACGCTGTTTCTAGATGCTGTATCATCCAGGCCGTGAAGGAATATAGGTTGAATCTGAAACTTAGGCATATGAAGAGTGGAGAAGGAATTTGTTTTAACAACAGTGATTTTGTTTGATTGTTTAGTATAATTAGTATTATACATGATTAATGTGTCAAGGTTCTGTTAGCATCACTAACTCTATGGATTCGTATCTTGTCTATCACGTACTAGCGTGCTCTTATATACTCAGCTCTTGAGAAGTAGGTGGTACGCTCTCGTAGAATAAAGGTTTGGTTTGGAGAAGTGTAAGTGATTCACTTGTGAATCAACCACCAGAAAGGACAGTTACATGAAAATCCTCCCTCTTGGCATTAGTTCCATGCTTATGAAAACGCCATATCTAGATGCTGAATCATCCGGCATCTTAAGGGCATATGATCTGGATGGAGACTTAGGCATATATCAAGTGAAGCAGGTACTTGTGTTGCAAAATTAATTTTGTTTCATCAGTTATTTTGAACATGATCAATATGTCATGATTCAATTAGCATCTTAGGGGCCAAATGTGATCGCATTTGCCATCATATATGCAACCTCAAGAATGCACTTTGGAGCATATGAGGCTGCACAATGCAGAATAGTCAAAACTTTAACATTTGGGCATTTTTTTTTTTGTCAAATCCCACGTTCATTCCAAACATACAAGGCTGTAATGGTTGAAATAAGGTTTGTGTATTTGGGTTAAGATTGGGCAAACAAAAGAATCGGTTCAGGTAATTCAGTTCAGCAATTTTAGTTTATATAAAAAAAATAGAAATTTGAGTATGATTTAGCCTATTCGAGTTGGTTCAGCTAAATCAATTTTGATTATGCCGAACCGGATCCGAATCAAGTCGAACCGACGAACCAAATCCAAATCGGGGCATATTTTCAAGGGTGTTTCGGTCAGGAGTGGCTAAAATTTGATCTGGTCCGGCGATTCAGTTCAAGTTCGGATGAACCCTAAACAAAGGGTGTTTGGGGGACAGTGATGATAACTCTGGCCCTCCATGCTGCATCCACGGACACGCAATAATCCAAACTCCGCTACTCAAAAGACCATGGGCTTGTGGGCCTCTAGACCGCTTTTGTGGATCACATTCTGAGGATGTGATAGAACAAGGGGAAAATGGACATGATTTACCCAAATCACACTATAAAATAATTATGAAACGGAAGGTAAAGCACTGTTCTATGCATTGTCAAAATGGGCCTACCAAGCCAACATTGCTTTCAATGCCCATATTTTGAACAGTTACAGGTACATGGTTGAAGTTATTTGACAATATGGTCCAGACCTAAAACCACGATCCTACCATGTTATTAGGCGGACATGCCTAAAACAATAAGCACAAATACTTAAAACTCCCATTGTTTTGGGCACACATACCTTAAACAGGAGGTCGATATATGTAAACTCTCATCTTTGTATATAAAGAGGTGTGGAAAACCTATGGATGCACCCTGATCACCGATGGGTGGAGTGATCTCTGCAAGCAGACATTAATTGTGTTTCTTGTTATAGTCTTAATGGAATATTCCTAAAATCTGTAAATACATCTGACTATTCGCACATGGACAAGTACCTATTTACTCTTCTAGATAAAGCAATGGATGAAATGGGTGAGTGCTCTTAAGAATTGTGCCCTAAAGAACAGTGTAACTTTGACATTAATAAAGTATCATTGTTGAGAATTATTATTTCTATACTTTGGATTTTTTTAGTCCTTGAGATGGGTAATTATTATAAATTTCTCATATTAGACATGATTAGGTGTGAGTGTTCACAAGTTGCACTTCGGGTGCATGGTGTAAGGAGTGAGGCTTACTGATGCACATGAGAACTATGCTATCATTTCCTTGTACCTTATTTATTGGTTCTAGTCAGTGATGAGGTTGTGCACTTTATTCACATGGTTGTAGCACACTCAAAACTCCAAATATTATGGGGGGCTCTATCTAAATGTCGATTTCAGATACTGTGTATTAAGATCACACTGAGCTGGACCCCCTGATGAAGAACAAATTTATAAAATACGGACATGGTTTATTTGATTCTCGTAGGTGTTAAAGGAAAAGATTTGAACTTGAGGGCTTTTGGAACTCAAGTTGTGAAGCTGGGTGCTTTGACTTGCAGTCAAAACCTCTATATCTTGGTAATTAGCATCAGATATTAGGAACACAAACTCGCCATATACGGAACCCATACTCAGAGTCGATATCCCTTCATTTAACTTATGAGTTTGACTCCGAGTGATCATTTCTCTGAGAATGTTTTTATTATATTTAACAAAACAATATTTATTCGTTAAAAATATTTTATCAGCTAAATTGGTTTTACCAATGATCATAAGGTTAGGGATGGCAACGATGCGGTTTTGGGTAAAATCGAAACCGCACCGCAACACCGAACTACCACACCGAAACTATCATGCGATGCGGTGCACCGCGGTTTATCACTATAATGGCCTAAACGGTGCGGTTTTATACGGTTTTGGTCAAAACCGAAATCGTATCGCTACACCGAAAACCGAAACCGCACCGCACCGCAATGGTTTTAAATTTTGTCAAACCAAAACCGCATGGTAAGATCGTTAAGTTTTTCAGTTTTCGGTTTTAAACTGCGCCCGCTGCCATCCCTACTAGGGCTGTGCAAAAATCGACCCGAACCGCCTAACCGAATCGAAACCGACCAAAATTTAACCGAAATAACCGAATAAAAAATCTAACCGAACCGAAAACAAACCGAACCGACAAAACCGATTATATCGGTTTCGGTTCCCGGGTATGGAACACCGAACCGAAACCGAAAAAATCGATCTGACTCCTTAACTCATAAACCCAACGGTCATAATACTTTTGTTTCCAGTAAGTGCAAGTATGAAGTAATTCTACAATGCTGCAAAAGAGTGAACGTGGGTTGATTTTGTTTTGAACTTTCATTTTGGCACTGTGTAAGGACCAATGTTTTTAGAGGCGGGGGCGTATGGCGGGGCGTTTTGCTTGCTGTGGGGCGGGGCGTAAGCCTCAGGGCGTGGGGCGTAAGCCCCATGAATTTTTATTTTTTTAATTTAAAAATATATATAGAAAAAAATAATATTAGATAAAAAAGTAAAAATAGATTAAAAACAAACAAAATTAAAAAAAAAAAGAGCAAAGTTATTAAACAAAGCATTTAAGCCTACAAACATAGTTGATAAATCACAAATATATAAAAAATGATAATAAAAATGAACTTGTCATTGTCTTTCAATATCATTTAAGATCTAATTGTAAATTTCTAACCAAAATTCAAACTATCAATGTTTATATTCCATAGATTCTACCATTCCATACATGATATGGAACCAATTTAAAGCAACTTTAGTTTCCAAAATTTCATAATCGTCATCCAAGAGATTAAGACACATATAAAAGATCACACGGTAGTAATCAAATCATTTTTTTTCAACAATGCAAACAAACTCCAATGGAGCGTAAGCCCGAGCCATTGGGGCGTAAAAGGCGTGCCCGGGCGTTCAGGACGTACACCACAGTGGTTTGGGCGTAAGCCCCATGGGAAAAAAACCCCAGCTGGAGCCGCCCCGGGCGTTTTAGGACCGCCCCGCCCCGGGGCGAGCCCCGGGCGTACCCTGGGGCGAGTTTTTTAAAACACTGGTAATGACACAATCATCCACTGATTTGTGACGAACTGACGATCAAAATTCAAGAGCCAAGGGCTCTAGCATACCTCATATCAACCGAAATCGAACCGAAAACCAATCACACCGAACTGACAAAAACCGACCATTTCGATTTCGGTTTCGGTTTCGGTTTTGATTTTTCGAAAACCGAAAAAAAATAAACCGATAAAACCGACACCGAAACCGACCGACAAAATCGATGCTCACCCCTAATCCCTACATAAGGTCTAAGTTAGGTGCTCAAGGATTATATAAAAGGTGAAGAACCTTGGTGTTGGGAGTAAACCCTTTGGAGTCATGGTAAGATCGTTAAGTTTTGCTTACAAATATCAAGTCTGGCGTCGAGTTGCGAACAAAACTGGAGCATGTTTCAGATGGTATACAATCTTAACCTTAGCGCTGACATTTAAAAAACTCAATTATTGTGCATCTCTATTCAAAGAAGTGGAATCGGCAAAGCCAAGGAAGATCAATGACTTTGTATTTGTGCAATACAAACATAAGTTGTGTGAACCATTTGTTTAGAGGTGGGGGAAGTTGATATTCTATGAACCCATAACCCATTCCACTCGACGAGATTGGCAAGGTTGTCCATGGCTCGTTGGTACCCATGGTGACAACTTGACTTTAGTCTAAGAAACAAGCAACATATGGTAAGGAAGATGAAAGGTACATGCTGAGAAGATGCTTGAGGGCTAGGAACGACAATAATGGTGGTGGGGCCCATTGTTGTCAAGGCGCGCCTAGGTGCACTAGGCGCCCGGAGATAGCTAGGCCCCAATGCGCCTAGGCGAACTGCACTAAGCGGCGGCTTAGGCACGCCTAGGCGCACGTCTAGTTTTAGGCATTGGTTTTTGTTTTTTTTGTTTTTTAAGTAAAACCCAACCTGCCCCCATCTTCTTTGTTCATTTTGTTGTTGTATACTTGTGTATTCTATGTGTTCATTGTGTTGCATGCATTTGATTAGAATATGCTCAATTTTATGTTAGCAAATGTTTGTATTCTATTTATTCATTTTGTTGTTTACTTGTTTATACTATGTATGTGTCATTGTGTTGCATGCATTTGACTAGAATATGCTCAATTTCATCATTTTCATGTTAGTAAGGTGTTATATTGCTGCCTGTTACATATATACATGCAAGTATAGACTATACGTATATACTCGTGCCTGGAGGATGCCTATGCACATAAGATCACACCTATGCACACAAGGCCACGCTAGCTCCTAGGCTCCCTTCGGGCGCCTAGCCTCGCCTTGACGCCTTGACAACTATGGTGGGGCCAATACTAAATCTATTATCAACAGCTAGTTGGGACTTATGGAGTGCTGGGTTCATGGTAAGATTGTAGAGAAGATTAATCAGCACCAATCAACATGGACAAGGTGCTATGAGGATGATGATAAGGAGATAGAAGAGGACTATTATCTAGTTGAGTTGACACTTGATAATGACGGGCTCGCCAACAATTCTGACGATGATAATGGTGGAGATATCTCTCGTAATAGATTATAGATTAGCATTTACATAAGGTTTTTTTTTATACTTGTATTGTATTCTTGTATTTTTCTTATTTCATACTTTTACATTTAATAAAGTTTATTTTTATTTTATTGTTGCTTGAACTTGTATTGCTTATACGTAATTATGTTACTCACAATCAAATAAATGGATTTTTTTTTAATTTTCTTTTGCACATGAGTCCCAGTATTCTTGATGATTTTAGAGGATTTTTTAAGATATGCTACTAAAATCATATTTGACATTGCGACCGCGTATGCAATCTCCATACCTCTTCACATAGACCTAAATATTGCTAACTCGAAATATCATGTCTGTCACCATTCATAGAATAAGGTTAGATTTGGAGAGAGAGAGAGAGAGAGAGAGAGAGAAAGAGAGAGAGAGAGAGAGAGAGAGAGAGACTTTGTGGAACCCACCACTGGAAAGGACAAATACATGGATGTACAATGGAAATAAATCAAACTTTATTATATCTTGAAAGCTATCCCTCTGTACTTTTCAAACAAGACATTTATAGTGATCACACAGAACTCATTTAGAATTAAATAGTTGACATTGATTACGTGTGATAAACACCAGCAATCTTCTTATATGGATCTACTTTCCTTTTTAAGAAACTAATAATAAAAAAAACACTAATGAAGTCATACTAAATTATGCCACATGTCATGAAGAAAATTTCATGAATGAAGGCAATGTTATTAAAGGCGCGCCTAGGCTCTGGCTCAACTTGACTCACCCCCTGCGCCTCAAAAAGTACAAGGCCAGGCTCTGTTAGAAAGGTGCGCACCTAGGTCTAAGACGTGCGCCTAGGCTCCAGGCTCCAGGCGCAAAAAATGTGCGCCTAGTTGAACCATGTGCAATTATGTGCTTGCAATTAATATTTTTGGCAATATGATTAAGTTATTAAGTAGATTTGATTCATGATTACAGTAGTCTGAATATTGGTACATTGATTGAATATTATTTAAATTCAAAATTATTTGTTATAGTTCTTAGGTAGGACCATTTGAGCAATTTTGGGTTGGATTTGATGATTTTGATATTATTTCAACTATTACAAGATTCAATGAGTTTTCTTTTCTTTTTCGATTTGTATATTTCATACTGATTTAGAAGCATGTGCACAGGAACACAGATGAAATAACACATTTAATCATTCACTATTCATTTTTTGTTTGCTATAATATCACATTTGATATCTTATAACTGGTTATTGAATTTGAACTATACATATTTGAAGATTTAATATATTTTAAATGGCTTATTTAGAGCCGTAATTCAAACCTACAAGGCTACAACATTTGTGTTGTTGCAACAACGATCTATCCAATTTATCTTTTATCTTAAGATTCATTTTCTTTGTCTAGTTATGCATGTTTTGAATATATATATATATATATATATATATATATATATATATATATATATATATATATATATAGGGGCATGCTATAATGCGGCATGCGGTACGTGCGGCACTACACCGCAGCCGTCTGATGCACGCGTTGCATGCATGCGATGCACGCAACGGTGCATCAGACGGCTACTATACGGTGCTGCACTTACCGCATGCTGCATTATAGCATGCCCCATATATATATATATATATATATATATATATATATATATATATATATATATATATATATATATATATATATATATATGCCTTACTTCAATCAGGCGCGCGCCTTGAGTTGCGCCTTGCGCCTAGGCTCTAGGAGACCTTGGCGCCTCATGTGCGCCTTGAGCCTTTAAGAACACTGAATAAAGGTCTTGTATCTCAAGAAGTGCTTCCCTACAAATCAAAGATGACCTAAATTGGAGTTATGATCGAAAGATTATAATCATTCAAAAGCTTAATGTTAAAAGAAATTCAATAAAATGGCAGTTCTTAAGGTTATCTTGTTGGCTGTGACATAATTTTGATGTTTGTGATACATGATGGCATACATCAGATATGTTTCTTCGATTGTTTACATATTTTTCCTAACTGAAAAAGTACTACTTTTTCTGTGTATTTTATTACAGGATCATTGACATGTTCGATTGTTTTTCTACCTTCTCAGATCTTCTTGTTCATCAACCCTGGAACCAAATATGGAGCAGCTAGCAGATTTTCTTCCTATTAAAACCGGTATGGACATCATGCGATAATTTTTGGCCATTCTGATTTCTCATTTTAAAAAACATCTAACCTCATCCATTGGTGCACTTGTGGATTCACTACAACTGATTCATCAGATAAGTTTGTTTGATGTACCAATGTATCATAACATCCACAACCAGGAAAGGTATAGCTTGTGAATTTTGGTGAAGACATGAAAAATATCTCTTCAAGGTCTATACAATTCAAGAACATACAGTAAGGAATGTGTTGATGTGACATAAAAAAATAAGCTGTTATGATACAGCCTGCCAGGCTGATCTTTGAAAAGCCCCCAAGCGCCAACCAACACAAGCACATGATACTTTTTTGCACCCCTAAAATATAATGTCTATTTACGAACAAATTAGTTCGATGTTATTAATATGTCTAGGTCTACAAAAGCAACTTTTTCTGATGCGTATATTTCTCCTATTGAATGTACGGTGCAAAGTGTTGGATGTTACCATGATACCAATAATTTAGGCAAAACTTGGATCTGCAGGAATAGAAGGCTCGAATCCTTGAGCTTGTATGCATCGATTCCACTTGACTAGAGGAATGAATCGGATCAAAACTCTTTCGGTGGTTGCCTCCATGGCATTTCACAGGTAGAGTTATCAGGCAATCTCTATAACAAAAATATGTTTTACCTCATCGAATGTGTTCCACCTGTCAAAAATCCATGTTTGGCATAATATAATTTGAGATGTAGGCATCAGTTCGAACTCGCATCAAACCTTCTTGCAAGGTCAACCACTAAAAATTAGAATAGAATTGTCTCTATGTCAATGTTATGTCCAGCCCAAGCCATAAAATGGAGCGGGTTGGGCCATTTCCTCCTAAATCCTAACTGCCAAAAAAGTACTCAAGAAGCTAAGTTCGTGAGCTATAGCTGTAGATATTTAATTTTCAGCGAAACTAATAGCATATTGATCTAGTGCGAAAATATAACTGTGAGACTAGTATTTGATCGATCATTGATGGACTCCTCTCGGTATGACATAATAGTTACCGTCGCATTATCCCCAACATCCAGCCTTTGGATTGTCTTCTTCACTCTTCAGTGCCATCCTCTTCTATTAAATTTTCCTCACCAAGTACTTGAGTGTTCAATGAGTAAGGTTTCAGCCTTGAAACAAGTAAATTTCGGTACTCATGGGCATGTGTCTTGTTTGTTGCTCAAACAATCTACTTTGAACATTGGCGGGTAAAGAATCGGTTCATGAGCTTCTCAATTCTCAAGTCCATTTCATGGATTTCCTCCATTGTTCAAGTAGGAATCTTGCCATGTCATCCAGAATCACTTTACTCAATTCGTTGGATACTATTTCATTAATGCCTTCTTTGCTTTATGAGGCTGTTGGTACTTCCTCTCTCCCATGTTGGAGAGGTTCCCTGTTCGACTCCCGGTATGGACACCGTAGAGTGAACCTTCCCTCAAGGCCGTTGTGCCTTGTTTGCACGTGTGAATCCAGGCCGGATATGTCATGTTCATGGGATTATGAAAATAATAAATAGCAGTTGCTTATTGCCTCCCCCTGTTTCGATCTCCGGACCTTGTTGAACCCTTGCTCTAGCACCATGTCCTCTGACCGCATGGCCGGTCCAGCAAAAAAAAACTTGTTCTTATGGACTGCTCGTAGAGTCCCTGTATACTCCTTGAAACTCGCCTCTTGTAGCGAATGGAGTTTTAATGACAAGAAATGTCGTAGTCCAAGGGAAGAAATTCAAAAGGGGTATCATTTTCTCCTAGCTCGCAATCTTACTTTTACACATCTTTTATTCGCTTCTCGGACAGTATCTCCACTATACAATTGTTAACTGTTAAATATTATAGTAGCAAATTATATCTTTGTACCTTCAATCGAGTTATTTCGCACAAAGAAACTCTTGATAGAGGGCAATTAGCAAACAATTAAGATAATATTGGTTTAATCATTTTATGAAATTCGTGAAGTCCTAATCTTACACCTTCATTTGAAGTAAGAGCATCTGGTTGTATGTGTGAGAACTGCGGTCCTGCTGGTAGTCACATTGGATAGCCTGAGTCAGGTAGGCTGCCTACGCCCTTGCGAATACTCAATGCAGTTAACATCTTTCATCCGGATTTGTATTCGCAAACAGGGTCGGGTTTCCAAAGACAACCCAATCCAATGAGCTATATATAGATTCCACCTCAAAGCCATTCTTATTGTGATTTTTCAATTCTTTTCACCCTGGCAATGTGGAGGTGTATGTTGCTTAAAGTCATCATTCTTTGATTATATAATCCCTTCTTGTTCTCCCTGTTATGTAATTGTTTTTTTTTTTTCTCTTTGATCTTCGCAAATGAGAGGGCGTCATTGTGAGTTACCGCGGCTCCTAAGGGAGAGTGTTCTCTGCATCATTATACCGATACAATGCTTGAGAAGATCAGTCAAGGCCTCTCGCTAGACCTTGTCAAGTTATGCTAAATTACTAATAGGGTTGGATTGGATTTCCAAAGATTCACAACCCAATACGACCACCCCTTCAACCCATTCTTATTGCGATTTTTTTCACTTCATTTCACCATGGCAATGTGGAGGTAAATGTTGCTTAAAGTCATCATCCTTGGATTACATCATCCCTTCTTGTTCTTCCTGTTATCTAAGCGTCCTTTTCTCTCTGATTTTCGCAATGAGAAGACATCATTGTGAATTATGCAATTTTTTTTTTTTGTCTAAATCTGTTTGCTAGTTTTCTTTCAAATTAACATGGTTTTGTAGCTATTGTTGATTTGCCTAGGTTTCTTCTTTTCTTTATAATCTTTACGAATATTGAGCCATCATGGAATTGTTCAGGGTTCCATTCTCTTTCTAGCTCTTGCGAATGTATAGGAACTAAAGCTTATGATGTCAGCATGCTTATCTCTAGGTTTATAATTTGGTATTTCACACTGGTCTTGTGAACTTTTGCTTTCATGCGCTTACAAGGACTGCCTAGCTGCCTTTACTACTTTGGGTTTACTCATAGGTTGTTGATTCTGCAATGAAAGTTGGGTTCACAGGCAGACTGTCTTACTTCCCTCTAGCTTCTAGCATATACTTCTTGATGTCGTCTTAACTCCATAATATATACCAGTTGACCTTGTCATGCGTAAATATGTACTTGTTATGCCAACAGTGGATTTTTGCAAGTCACTCACGCAACCACTCAAGTTAGTTTGATGGCGCTCTTTCTAATGAAATTTGGATAGTTGTCAATACCTATACCCATGTATTTTTTGAGATTGCTGTTCTTTAGATCTTCTCAGCATGGTTCTCATCAACTCTTCCAACCATTGCTTTAAAACTCGGAAAAACTCGACCGAGTCGAACCGAGTTGACACGACTTAGATAGATTTCGAGTCAAGTTACTTGGTCGAGTCGGAACGAGTTTGGATAAAACTCAGCCGACTCGGCTCAGCTGACTTTCGAGTGGAGTCGAGTTTCGAGTTTTTAAACAATGCTTCCAACTATTCCGAAATTCCTCCATGATCTCCTGATCTCTAACCATATGTTCTGACTTCTGAGGCTTTTATCCTTTACCCCTTGTAGTTGGGTCTTTTTGTATGCCAAAGGTGACAAGTTTGACATGTTTGGTGATGAATGATGATTTTAATTCCAGATAATGTAGAGAAACCCTAGGGTCTCGTTCTATAGGGATAAAATTCTTGAATACTCGAGCTTGATGCATCAGTTGAACTCTGCATCAGTTGAACTTGAGTATATTTTTTTTCATTTCATTATAGGATTCTTATCCCATCAAGATGGGGTATGGAGCATAGCTCTAATAAAAAGATCAACAGAAGATTGATAAGAATTTTTTGATCGGCTGTGAACTACACCCACCCTCTAAAATTGTTACGGAAAACCTAACCAAGGCACTTTGATAAGAGAGGGGCATGCTAGCACTTTTAAGGCTAGTTTGCAGGTAGGAAATCGACATTGTCGATTTTGTTGTTTAAGGTCATGCAAACTAGGAGCAACCCTCCAAGTTCCCTTAGACTATGGAAGAGCATAGAGGTAGAGGATAGAATGCAAGATTTGATATAGAAAATTGCATTCATCGAATTATAAGCCAAAGAGCTGAAGTGGCACAAAACCCACAAATTTCTTAGTATATATATACTTGTTTAGTAGTGTTGAGTTGATATTTATAGCATTGGAGAAATGGGTGAAGGGAAGTTTATTTACAATTGAACACTATTGTAAAAAGTTGTTCAGGCATCCGTCTAGGCGTTTTAGGGCTAGCCTGCATCACATAACTTATTTCCTTGGCGTCCAAAGGAGAAATGTTGTTAGATGTGATTGCCGGAACTAGCCAGTGTATGTTTTCTCTCTTCTTTTTCTTTATGTTCTTCATTTTTGTCAATTTTTTTTTATTTTCTTCAGCTAGTGTACTATTGTGTTGCTACTATATTGTGGCTCCATTGACCCACCGTTATCAATTAAAAGAATAATAATAGTGGGTCCCTTGGCCCAAAGAAGGATGAAAATGATAACGTAGAGGTTAAATAATTTCTGAACATAATATTTTATGAAATTTCGTCCCCCTCAACCTTTGGGCCCGTCTAGGCACCCACCCTCCGCCATACCGTCTTAGAACTCCCTTACCGCCTTAGGTCTGCCTGGTGTTATCTAAAACATTGCAATTGCATTAAAGGATTCTTTCCATTTTCTGTTTCCATCTAAGTATTCACTTATTCTTTCTTTTGTTTTCAAATGATGCTTTTTTGTTAATGGTATCTTTTGTTTGATGTGCACGCAGGTACTTCAAAGAGATCCAAGGTCAAAGTGGAGAATGATAGTGTTGAAGTGTCGGATGGGCTTGATACGCTAGCCAACCTAGCCATCCTTGGCGCAGGCGAAGACCTCCCCACTTCCTCTCAACCCACCACAAAGCATCCGCGCCACCGCCCTGGCTGCACGTGCATCGTCTGCATCCAACCGCCGAGCGGCAAGGGCCCCAAGCACAAGCAGACGTGCCAGTGCAATGTCTGTCTGACCGTCAAACGCCGGTTCAAAACGCTCATGCTACGACGCGAGAAGCGCCAGTCGGAGAAAGACGCCGAGACTGCCGCCCGAAACAAGCAGCAGCTCGTCCAATCGCCTGAGACGTCACCGGAGATAGGGCATGACTCGCCCCCACCGACTAGTAAATGCATCAGCGACAGCCCCCCTCAGAAAACAGTGGTGAGCAATGACATGGTAGATGACGAGGAGGCCGAGCAAAGGAAAGCATCACCGTCTCCTCTCAAAGCCCAGATCGATTTGAACATGCAGCCGGACCGTGAGGAAGAGCCATCACCGGTAGCAGCTGCTGGCAGCATGATGATGATGGCTTACCAAGATACCGCAACCTAGACTTTTGTGATTCACGGCAGTCGCTGGCGGCGGTCCAGATTGGAACCAAGGGACGTGCCCCGTTCATCTGTGTATGATTATGAGATGGAAGAGTCGGATGAGGTTGAACGTAGCCATCAGTTTGGACCATTCGGGTCGGTATCATCCTTCTGCTAGCCTAAAAATTGGGTGGTAGTGAGGTAATTGTATCGAATGCCAGTATCGGTGATGCTAATCTGATCTTGCTGTCGTGTTTAGGACCATCGGGATCAGTGTCACCATAGCTCCCTTTCCACTACCCTCGAACTCAAGCAAAACAGTTCCCCATTTGCTGCTCAGCTACTGAAGATGTAGGGGGTTTGGTTTGAGATGGAGTACGATTGGTTACCTACAAAGAAGAGGAGGAAGATTGTTCAGTTTTTTTTACAGGACACCAACCGTAACTTGAATGTGTTGTAAGATGTCTGTATGGATGTCAGCGGTCGACAGTTGTAACGAGGTGCCGGTTTCGACCCAATTTAGACGTGAAATTTTGTAATATAAGTTGAGGTATAAATTACAGGATGAATATGTACACACTATCGAAGTTTTTGGGTGGTTTGTTGTATAAGAATTGTTATTTTGAGGTTATACATCTTTGATAACACAGGTAATTTGTCCCCCCAAAAAAAGAGAGAATCAAGTAATGAATCTCGGAGGACGATGTCCTGTTTGTTTCGGTCATTTTAAACTTGTGAAACCGCAGATTGGTGATTTACGATAGGGCCGGATGTTTGGCTCAGCTTCACCGAAAAGGGGCTTTTGCGCTTCGAGCTTTTGCAGGAAGTCTGAAATCAGCTTCCAGCTTACGCTTATGTTGGAGGATTAGTCCCACCTCGGTAAAGTAGAGAGCGGAAACGATCTTTATATGTATGATGGGACCTTATCTTAATACTTGGGTTTTGGTATAGAGGAAATCTCATATGGTATCAGAGTCTAATCGTATCACTCACCTGCCGGGTGTGGTCTCCACACATTGTGAGGAAGAGTGATGGAGGATTTGTTCCACCTCGGTAAAGTAAAGGGCGGAAAGGATTCTTTTATGTATGATGGGATCTCATCTCAACACCTGGGTTTTGGGATAGAGGAAATCTCACAGCTTCCATCTGCAAAAAGTTGCTAATCGCATACAAAATAGCTTTCTGCAAAACTCAAAAGCCATGCGGGAAGCTTGTCTAAACAAAATTTATTTCAGCTTTCTGATGCATGGAGTTATTCTGGTAGTTCAGCCGAACATCACCTTAAGATCTCATGAAGGCAAGCAAGCCCAACAAGGGGTTGGAAAACGATATATTGAACGAGACGTTACTTATAATTTTATACTTTCTAATTTGAAGGATCAATATAATTTTTCTCTCTTTAAAAACTTTTATTACGATACTTGATGCAGGAGCATTAGCGTATCGACAATTGTAAGGTATTAATGTAGCACGTAGAGTAGAGGACTACTTCGCAGTCCTTGGTCGTCACAAGTCTAAATAAGACGGGTCAACTAGGTGAACTCGGGCTTCGGTGTCATAATTTTTCAAAAGACGTCATTCCGGATAGGTTTTAGTAAGATCTTCAACCTTGTCCTTTTTTTGCCAAATAAGATTATGTTGAGCACTTTATTCGTACTTTTGCTATTTTTTGTAAGTTTTGTTTTAGGGTTTTCGAGTTTTTTTGGAGCCTGAAGTCACTAGGGATTATGGTAATCATGGTTTGAGTCATTATTTTAGTTTTCGGGGTCGGAAGGATTTAGCATTTTTTGGTAATTTTTTATTTTTGGTAATTTGCTATTTCTGACAATTTTTGGATTTTGGATTTTTTTATACAACCCTGGTTTGTAATGGTCGATGGGAGCTTGATGATAATAATAAAAAGAGTTAGAGAGAGTTTGATGAAATCAATATCTGCTGCTTCATAAATTTTGTTTAAGTTTAATAATGCTGAAATATCTTATTTATTTATTATTTTTAAATCTTTTTATGATGTTTTGGGATCATTTTTAAGCTTTATGAAGATTCAGAATTTTCCCTAAGTTGTGGGGGTTTGTTTGCTATCACATTTGAGAGCATTTTAGACGATTTGGACTCTTTCAGATGTGATATTTGTTTGTTATTAATAAAAGCAGCAAAAATGCTAGTATCCACAGTCCACAGGGCGTCGATGGTCAAGATTAACCGATGGCTGGATGATCAGGCATCCACTTCTGGCACCCTATTTAATGACAGACTCGTCATTTACACCTCAGTAGCATCCTGTCACCCGTCATTAAATAACGTGGCAACAAAGGGCACCCGATACCCTTCGAAAACCCTGAATACCTCCTTCCCTCTTGGTTTCCTCATCTCTTCACACTGCATAGACGAGACCTGTGACTCTTTCTCTTTTTCGTGAGTAGCCGTTCCTTCTCTTTTCTCTTTTTTACCCTTTTATTTTCTTAATTACCCCTCCATCGTAGGCCTTCAAGCCTCCTTTTCTTTCAATCTTTGATCACCATTGTCGAATAGAAACCCTAATCCTATAAAAGAAAGAAAAATCCTAAAGTATGTAAATTTTTAGAATTTGAAAAGAAACCTCCTCTCAGTGAGAGATTTTGGAGTTGATCCTCATCCTTCCGTAGCCAACGTGTGTCCTCCATGCTTTAAGACTTACTCAGAGACAAATCAAAGGATCCAACAACAACGTCTTGACGGTCTTTCACCATGAGCGAACGACATCGGTGATTTTCTCAATTTTACGACGTTTTGACTATCATTGTTCTTATTTTCTTTATTCTTTTCTCTAAAATTTTGCACAGCATATCTTGATTCCTTTGCCCCTCATGCCTCCGAAAACCCTCCGCTTTGCCTTCATTATGAGCATTTTCAGAAGAAACCCCCTGCCCGACATGATCATTCTGGTTTAATCGGGATCCTGTTGGTTATATTTTGCTTAATTTCTATAATTTATTTGCTTCATGCTATTAACTTTTAATTGTTAAAAAAATTATATTTGTCTTATCATTTTGAGAGTTTTCTTATTATTTTTTGATAGTGTTTGGTGTTCGAAGGAATCAACAAGGCTCTCGATACCCTCTTTCATAGTATTTTGTGTTGGAGTTTAACAAGTTCAAGAAAAGTTACGACTAATCCGTAAAGAGAATAGTTATCCTTTAGCGGCGTGGAATTAAATAATAAACAATTTGAAGCTCCCCAAATCTCTACAAACCAAAATAGCATGGTAACATCTATACAAATTATATCAAGTCTTATTGCTCATTCCATTGTATATTTGTATAGGCAGTGAACCTTCAACCTTTCCATTTGAACATACTGCAAGACAACCTTGGGGACAACCCATGGTGGTGTGGGGGCGTATGCAAGGAAAGCATTTTTTTTGCTACCCCATTGATTTGCTACAGTTGCTTACCGCCCAATCGGAGTCTGCCACATCATCCATTTCAAATAATCGGATAGCAAAAATGCTCTCATCAGTCTTCTCTGTTGCGAACGTGCGCTGGCCAACGCCCCGACACCACCGTGGGTTGTATGTGACTAAGAATGACAATGGGGCGGACATAGGAATTGGTTTTTATGATTTTTGAATAGGCCCACCCCGAACCTAACTCGTTTACAATGAAAATTTAAAATCCAAACCCGACCCATTGCCATCCCTAATAACAATGGGTAGATATGGAAATTGATTTTTATGATTTTGGAATAGATCCGCCCCGAATCCAACTGGAATTTAAAATCCAAACCCGACGCATTGCCACTACTATTTGTGAGGTTGTCCCCAAGTATGTTCAAGTAGTATTCCTCACATGGATAATCTCTCCAAAAGGATGATATCACTGATAGCCACAGACATCTTGTGAATTTGTGATACCCACAGGTATACTGGGAAGAGAGAGAATGCTACACATGTCAAAGAGGGATTACCAACTTCCAAACTACATACAACAGCAACACACCAATCGAGATCACACCAAATAGATAAACCTAACCCAGACTGCAGTGAGATGTGGGCCCCACACGTTTAATTTTTTGCTAGAGGGACCCACATGTTAGTTAGTGTGCGAGCTCCCGTAACGAAAAATGGCCAGTAAGAGACCGGTAGCACCCGCGCCTGTGCGATGCGGAATCAGGAGCCACGATGCGCAAGGGCGCTTTGGTCACTAGTTGACAGCCCCGTGCATTGCGGCCGCTGATTACTCATCGCATGGGCCTTGGCGCTACTAGCCACTTGCCGGCCATTTTTATTATTGGAGCAGAGTCGAGTCCTTGGCGAGTGAACTGGCTGCGACAAGTTCGTCAGCCCTGATACTCTATATCTAGATGCGTAGTCCACATAAGTAAACCCAAATCGTCTTATCCATTTATCTCACTCATCGTTTGCACACTCGGTCACAGCTAATTGTGATTGGTCCAACGACATTGGCTCCAGCTTGACACCTGATCTTTGTTGTCTCGATTGAGAATGAGTGTGATGTATTGATCGGATATGGATGCAACGGACGGCTGTGACTTGGGTTGCAGTCGATTTAGGTGATTGTGCTCGGCTAAACATAGGTTGAACCGGTTGCGTGGGACCCAGTTTCCCGGGACCGAGGTCGGCTTTCTGGTGTCTCCACGAAAACCTCGCCAAAATCGACTGCCAGCTCACACATAACGCTCAGAGTTTCTCGACACGTGGCTGGATGGTTAGGATCCTCCCGTTCCCGGCCACAACTACTGAAGATCTCCGACTCAACTGAACCCCCCTGCCGCTTTGTCTCATCGGTTAACCTCACCGAAGGTAAGAATACTGTGATCGACGACCCCTCGCCGGCCGGCAATTGACTCTGTTCTTGCCGCCACTCCTGTCGTTAAATTTGGATTCCCTTCACCTCTCACTCTCCGGGTAGTAGAGAGGATGGAGAGAAACCCGTCGCGGAGGAGCGGATCCCGGGAGGTGTCGTCCCGCTTCCTCGCCCCCGCTTCGCCGCCCACCGCGGCCGAGGCCGCGCACTCCGGCAGCCGGCCCACCTCCCCTCTCCGCCGTAAATCCGACGGACATCGGAAGCACCGGCATTCCGAAGACGCCGCAGCCGCAGCGCCGGCCCGCGGGCTCTGGCCTTCCTCCACCACTACCTCCTCCTCCAAGAAGCCCGGCACCCTCGCCGACCATCTAGGCAACGACCGCCTGATCGACCTCGTCGAGAGGGACAATGGGGACCGCTCCTCCCCCGCCGGCGCCGGGTCCCAGTCCTTCACCCGCCAGCGGAGCTACTCCGAGTTCGCGCGGTTCGAAGAGAAGCCGAGAGAGGAGGACAAAGGGCGGCCGTCCAAGGAGAACCGTCCGATCGGCGGCTCCATGCGGTACATCGGGAAGCTGCGGTTCCCGAGATCCGGCAAGGCCGGCTCCCCAAACGCCTCCTTGTCCACCTCCTCCCTCGCCGTGACCCCGGGAAGGATCTCGGTTGACGAGAATGCCCTCAGGAGAAAAGCCGACATGGCCGCCGAGTTCCCGAGCTCGGAGTCTGACCGGAGCGAGCCCAAGCTGCCCAACCAAAGGGTCCCACGGAATCCCCACCAAGAATCACGGTCCTCGGAAATGCTCCCCACCACCAAGACCTCGGTGGAGTCGATGATGAGGAGGTCGAACTCATACCGGTCGGGCACAACGCAGTGGGCCCTCTCACCGGGACGTCCGCCGGCGGGATCCCCTCCGGCGGCGCAGGGGAGCGGACGGTCGTTCTCGAGTTTGAGGCCGTCGAGCCCCGGGAAGGGGAGGGGGGTGGGGAACTTCATCAGCCTGGGCCTGGACCTGTTCAAAAGGAAGTCCTTCGGCAGCAGCGGCAGCTCATCGCCTTCTTCTTCTCCGTCGGTGGCCGCGGGTTCTCCCCCGAGAGGGGGAGGGGTGGTGGTGTTGGGGGACATGGGGCACCAGTTCAGGCTGCTGCATAACCGTCTGATCCAGTGGAGGTACGCGAACGCAAGATCGGACGCTCTGAATCACATCAGGATGGTCCATGCAGAGGTACGTGGCGTTCACATTGATCGATACCTAGCTGCTACCTCGAACCCTTTTATTTAGTTGTCTAATAGTTTTTGAAAAATAATATTTTCAACCAAATAAATTCCAGTTTCAGCAATAAAATTAGACAAAGTTTTTACAAGATGATCTCAAACTTAAATGTTGAACCCATCTTACTATCATTTTGGAATTTTAACTTCAATACCCTAACAGCTAACAATACTTTCTCTCTCCCATGTTGAAGAGATTCCCTGTTTGACTCCCGGTATGGATACTGTGGAGCGAACTTTTCATCAAGACCGTTGTGCCTTGTTAGTGCATGCGAATCCTAACTGTTGATGTCATGTTCACGGGATTATGGAATTAATAATTAGATCCTGTTACCTCTTTCGTTTCGATCTTTGGACCTCCTTGAGCCTTGTCCTCTGACCGCTTGGCCAATCAAAAAAAAAAAAAATAAAGCTATGATTATTTCACGATGCTAAAACATTAATGCTGTGGTAGAAATCTATATAAAGCCCAAAAATTAAAAATTCTACTGTAAATCTGTGTTAAGTCCTTAACAGTTTCTTGTTTAGCATTAAGGACGGATAAAGTTTGAAAATTAAATAATTAATGATGAATCCCATTACTTTCCTCTTCCTCAATTAAACTTTCTATCTGCCAAACGAGGCCTCAGAATCTGGTTACCTGGTCTGTAGCAAAGGTTAATTATTTGTAAAGAGTAAAAATCTGATAGTAAAGAGGAACAATTTGATATGGTAACAAGCAATTAATTAAAGATTGATTTTAGCTTAATAAAAATAATTTTTTTATATATCTGATCATAGTATGGTCTTTTTTGTGACAAAAAATACATCTAGCTAATTGTGTCAAACATAGTTGATTCTATCTCACACGCATATATAGAAGAATAATAGTCTTTTTTGTGACAAAAAATACATCTAATTGTGTCAAACATAGTTGATTCTATCTCACACGCATATATAGAAGAATAACAATTCGGTAAAAAATAGTAACTATTTGTTAAATTGTATTTCTACACATCTGATGATAATAATATTTTTTATTTGTGACAAAAATTACATTTAACTATGTGAAACCTTACTGATTCTATCTTGCACATAAAGAGTAATAATTCAGTAAAAAAGAGTACCTATTTGTTCAGTTGACTGAATTATATATATATATATATATATATATATATATATATATATATATATATATATATAGTGAAATATACAGAGAAAAAAATAGATTGTTTTTTGATTTTAAATCGATGATTTGGAGTGGTTTCGATTGTTTTTTGTATAAGAAAACGTTTAGATTTAGTTGGTGGCAGTATTGATGAACTTCAGCTGGATATTTTGGCCTTTTATTCCTTTTGGATCGACAGGATTTCAGGAGTGACCTAATGCAAATAAGGAAGTTGTAGTGGAGACTTATTAATGCAAGTCAGTACTTTTGTCCGGGACCCATCACTAAGTCCCCAAAAATTTTATTTCCGCCTCGGGGATGTGGATACATCACGATATGGCACCTGATTATATCCGATGCACCCATTGCGATTAGTGAATACTGATCCCCATGCACTCCTAACAGGCAGGCATCGAACAACTGTGATCGTATGCCACATCAGGATGTACCTACGCAACCTACATCTCGATGTTGAAATATATATCATTGCTCATATACGGTATGAATCTCCCACCTGGTTGAGATGGCGGGGCTCCCTACCGTTAACTTACTATACATTGAGATAGTGGGTCTAGATCAAAGCCTAATCAAATCAGCGGTTCACTTCACCACTTCTGTAGACGAGCTAAATTTTTGATAGAAGATCCGATGGTTCCGCCCTAGCCAAATATTCCAGCAGATAGTAGTAGAGGAAATATCCCAAATCTTCCTCAAGCCCCTTGGAATATTAATTCTCCTCCTACGCTAAGACGACAATAAGGACAGTAAATTAGTTGCGTAGGTAGAGATGTTGATCTTCCTCTTAAAAGAATCCCATGCACTACCAACGCAGCCTTGGCCATAATCTTTCAGAACGGAGATAACGATCATGAAACTCTGACTCCGAACTTGAATTGGAGAGAATCTCTTGAAGTATCTAGGCTCGATAATTTCTTGACATTAATCTGCATTCGAATATTGCAGGCGCCACCACCACTTGCCCAATAAAGCGATATTCAAAACCCGGAGATTTTTTTACTCCCAGACATGCACTGGGTTTCGGTTTGCAAACGTCTTTCCATTTCATAAGGTGGGAAGAACCCATGTTACCCTCTGCCCCCTTCCAGAGGAAATTCCTTCTCGGCCTGTCAATTTTCTTAATCTTCCTCCTAATGAGGGGGTTGCTTGCCTTTTTATCCAGCTACCCTTTGTAATTTTCTCAATAAAAGGAATCCAAACCTCCCTTTTAGGTTTAATCTGCTTCTACCCTCTTTGAAGAGGAAATACTAATGTTTGGGTGGATATTGAGAGTGCAGAATTCGTTGATAAGTGCTTCGGCGGCCATGTCAAAGCTGCAGGCTTCAGTGGTTCAGAAACGAGTGCAGCTACAGAAGGAGAAGCTGGGCTACAAGCTGAACACACTACTCTCCTCTCAGGTTCACTTCAAATAATGGGCTGGGTTCAGCCCGTGATACCGGGCCAGGCCGGACGGCCCATGGGCCATCCTTACAACCCTAGGCCTACCTAGCTTTGCCAACTAAACCAATGAAGCAAAGAGTTTGCTAACACAGTTGTTTGCTGTTGATGTTGCCAGATGAAGGAATTGGAGGGATGGGGTGATCTGGAGAGGCAACATACCTCTGCCCTTTCCGACACCAAGGACTGCTTACAGTCGGCGGTCTGTAGGGTACCCCTCGTCGATGGAGCGAAGGCATGGCCGTTTGTTGCTTGTTGCTGCTTCAGACTTTGTGGCTATGCATAAAAAAAAGACGTAATCTCGCTAACTAATTGGTTCTTCGATCCCTAAACACCCGCAGGCCGACTCTCCGTCTCTCTCTGTAGAGCTCCGACGGGCGATAGACCTGGCGGCGGCCATCAAGAGCACGTTCGACGTGATCGCCCCTATGGTAAGAGAGAGCCCCGCGTGTCGTCTGGATCGAACCTCGTGTTGTATGATAGCATGCTGTGCTGAACACTTGGTATGGTTGTTGCTTACAGGCTCAACACACGGTCCCGTTTATTTCAGAGCTAGCTCAGGTGGTTACCCGAGAGAAGGCGTTACTAGAAGAGTGCTTTGAGCTACAGGGTTTGGTTGCGACTCTTCAGGTACTTAAGGCCTTGTTTGGATAGGATTATGATTCTAGGATTCTAGAAGCCCGGAATTCCAAAATCCCAAAAAAGGGTTCTGGAGCCTCGATTTTGGGCTCCAGAAAAATGACTCTCAGAAGTACATTTTAGACTCTCCGTAAAAACACTTTTTGGGATTTGGTTGTGTCCGAACATGTTCTTTGTCTTTTTTAGGGATTCTGGGCTTCCAGAATCCTGGAACCAGAGCGTATCCAAACAAGCCCTAACTAACTGATCATCCTCTGATCATAGGATTTAAAAAAATAAATAAAATTTGGGGGACTTTGTGAGAAGTCCATCTTAAGAAATCGTTTAGTAGAGCTGCAGTCCTTACAACCTTTCCATTTGAGATCAAACCCCTATGGACAAAAATGCCCCTCACATTACTTCAAATTTATGATTTGCTGCCACTCATCTTAAAACTAAACATAATCCTAAATTCGACCCTACACTTGGAGATCCTAACCTAAACCTAACCCTAAACCCTAAGATCTATAGGCCATAGGATGAACCCTAGACCTAATGCGAAACCCTTTTACCGTCGGCTACTCGTCTCTGCTGCTCGCCGATGCCATGGTGGCGGCATCGAGCAGTTGCAACTCGTCGGGGTCGCCAGGGTCGAGCTTGCGTCCGCTGCCGTCTCCGTCGCTTGTGCCAGCTGCCGCCTCCGTCGCTAGGCCTGCTGCCATGGCTTATCGGAAGAGGAGGAGTTGAGGTAAGGGTGGTGTCAAGATTTAAAAAAAAGAGGAGGATTTATCCTAATGCCGGGTTGGTTAGAAGGGGTGGAGCTCAAATAAAAGTTTTCGCTGAGTTTGTCATATCGAGAGGCTGTAGGCTCATTAGCCAATTTTTTTTTTAATGCATTGGTTCTTCTGATCACAAACTTCTGAATCATTTCTGTGTTGCATCTTTTGTTCTCCGACAGCTTCAAGAGCAAAGTCTGAAGTGCCATCTGATCCAAAAGAACTCGACGATGCAACGACGACAACAACAACAGCGACTACAACCTGATGCAATACGTTTGTAGACGGCTAGTTCGAATTGAAGCCTTTTGTTTTGGTAGGCTGGATGGTGGCCATTACAGAATGGCCTGAAGGTCTACATCAGGAAATCCTTCGGTCCAGTAACCCTCCATCCGAAGGATACAGGATACCTGTGCAAGCCAGTGGGCCGCACTATTGGCAATATGCAATTGATCCAAAGATTTAATTAAATTTTGTGCTAATAGATATATATATAGAACAGAGAGTACCAACTCACTGGCTGAATTATTTTCACTTAATTTGTTGATATGTTAGAAGAGGATCATCGAATGCGAGAATTGTTTATAAGAGAAGTAAAGAGTGTTTAGCACTTATCTTTGCAAAAAACATAAATTTTTTTTGTACATAGCTAGGGCCCAAGGGAGACCCTAAAGACGGCATAACGAGCGGAGAAGGCGACACACTGGGAGGAAGTCGCCTAACGTACCGAGCAGAGCGCGTCACACACGAGCTGGGAGAGCACACCACGGAAGCTGAAGACGACACACCGAGCGGGAAAACGCCATACGTGCGGAAGAGCCACAATCCGAGCGGGGAGGCATCACATGTGTGGGAGAGAAAAGACTGCGAGCCGAAATCAAATGCGCAAAAACCAAGAACGGGCAGTACTGTGAGATTTTCTCTATCCCAAAACCCAGATATTGAGATACGGTCCCATCATACATATAAGGATCGTTTGTGTCCTCTACTTTACCGAAGTGTGACTAATCTTCCAACACTCCCCCTCGCGTGCAGATCAATCTTTTGTGGTCCTTGTCACGTGGATGATTGATGTGTGGGGACCACACCCGGCAGGTGAGTGTACGGTTAGGCTTTGATACCATGTGAGATTTTTTCTATCCCAAAACCCAGGTATTGAGATAAGATCCCATCATACATATAAGGATCGTTTCCACTCTTTATTTTACTGAGGTGGGACTAATCTTCCAACAGATACCGCTACCTACTGTGCTACGTAGCAGTGGTTAATTCTTTGCAAAAAAACATTATTACAATATGATCATAGATTGTATATTAGCTATCTTTTAATAGTGAAATCATGCAGTTAACCGAAGTTCCTAATCTAGAGGATTTAGTGTTTTCAATATACCTCGGGCAAAATACGCGAACCTGTCCATTGAATGAAGATACAAGATTTATATATTGAATTTTATTATATAATATCCCTGCAAAAATATAAAAATTATAGAATATAAGTGAATAACTAGGGTAAATGATTTTCGTCCAATTGATTAGAGTCCACCTCAATGGATCAACCGTAGCTAGATCTTAATTTAAGTCATAATTTGTTTTCCCTTCATTTTGGTACATAGTGGGGGCCCTAGCTTGACTCAAGAGGCACCACATAAGCACTTGGCTACATAGCCGTTGGAGAAAGGCCCATCTGGTCCCATATAAGTTTTCTTCACCACGAGCAGAAGCACCACACCGAGCATAGGAAGGGTCCACCTGGTCATAGAAATATGCCGCACGAATCGAGCGAAAGCACCACACAAAGCATGGGAAGGTCACATGGCCCTAGAAAGTCGCAGCATGAATTGCACGGAAGCGCTACACTGAGACTGGGAAGGTCCCACTTGGGCCTAGGATATCTCCTTGCACACACACGAGCGAGAGTGCCCCATTGAGCTGAGAACGGGTATTGAACCCAGGATAGTGCTCACAAGGAGCGGTACGACTATCAACTGCCCAAAGTAGGAGTGGTTCACGTCATAACTCTAACTTCGACCAAAGGCACGAATCTTCTCCGAGCACTCCAGCCACTCCGCTACCTCTTTCGCTATCCGATTAAAATCCAAATTGAATCCAATGGACCAACATTAGATAGATCTCAAAGTTATAACCCCAAATTTGTAACCCCTAAAGCCTAAACTCCCTCCAGCATTAGTTGCTCCACCCGGTTTGGGCAAAGGGTTCGACCCCTCAATATAGCCTGGTCTAACCCCTCAACTTGGCCAACTTGCCAAAAATGCTACCATATGTGACGAAAAAGCCTAGGTCAAACAAAGTGTCACTTTAGCTTCGTTCTCCAAAGCTATATAGAGGGTTGTGTTGGCAAACGTCTCCATGGAGGTCTCTGTGACAAAGCTTTCGGAGAAGTTGGAGAGTACGTACATGACTTGGTCGCTCATGAACCAGTTGTACCTAAAGCATAAGATATACACTATTTAGTTGGCGGAAGGTATAAGGATCGCGGAGCATATCTCGGCCTTCAATCAATCGATGGAAGAACTCCTTAATATCGATAAAGCCATGAAGGAGACGGATAGACACTACTTTTTTTTAGATCTTTACCCCGGTCCTACGAGTATCTAAAGGTCAAGATGCCATAAGGGGAGAAATCCATCAAGTTAGATGATGTCATGAGTACACTTCTTGCAAACGAGCTTTGGTTGAAGGGGACAAACGAGGCGGCGATGACAATCAATTCAAGGCGCTAACGATCAAAAAAATATTAGTTCTACGCCAAAAAAAAAAAAGCCGTATCACAACGGTCAAAAAAATAGCCATTAATTGATGAGAAAAGTAAAAAACATTACTTTTACACCATTTAAGATGACATAAATCTTTTAAGCCAACACATCTGGCGTAAATAAAGGGCATTTCAGTCATTCAGAAGAATTAATAACTTTTTACGCCATCTGAGATGGCGTATTATTCATTTTTTCACAATTTATAAAATTTTATTCAGTTTATTATAATATTAATATTTTTTATTTCGTTTTTGAAAAATTTCTGTTCATTCTTTTGGCGCTAGTAAAATAGATATGACATTGATTTACTCAGAAAATTTTAATCTATCTCATGTTCTTTTATCCAATGACCTGGGTAAATCAATACTCAAGACTTTATTTTTTCACTTTGGTAGAAAATAATGTCCCGCAAATTTTGGTAAGATATTATTTACCCAGTAGTGATGGGATATTTAGGGGTTGTTTGGCATCATTCCGGAACCCTCCACTTTTATTCCCAGTTCCAGATTTTAAAAGTAATGGATAGTATTTGTTTCGGTGGAGTGAAAGAGTGTGATCGAGAATTTCACTCCGTGTGTTTTTATGTCGTCCGGAACGCTGATCACTGGAATTACATTAGAAATGTTAATTGACGAGAATACTTTTAGACGAGGATTAAGAGGGACACATGTTTCTCATGCCAAACACCCCTTTATTTTCCACTAAAACGACCCTACCAAAATTGAATCCGATGATTTTCAGCTTATTTAAAGCTAAAGAGGAACTGAATATCACAAAAAATTAGATTTGGACTTGACCTAGTCGAAAAGTACATGCGAGCCTCTAATTTCGTATGACATCATTGTCTTTGCCGATGAATAATATCTCAAGTACATTAATTTCTCATCCCATTTATGTCTCGTAAAAAGATATCCTAGATGCTCGAGGAACCAGCCTCGACTAAAACAAAATTTAAGAGGGATTTATCAAAAAAAAAAAATTAAAAAATAGATAATACCAACAACCATACAAAGCACCACCATTTATGATCCTTTCTTTTATCCCCAAATTAAAAAGAAAGGAAATAAACAACACTTCTATATATCTAATTTCTTCCCCTTTTTTTAACTTTAATATTTTTTTTTCATTAGCTGCGTTTTTTATAATCTACTAAGCAGAGTAGATCAGTAGTTTCCCCCTTTTTCTACACAATCGGACGGCTCTCCCTCCCTCTCTCTCTCTCTAGCCGCTGCCGCGGTTGATCATGTCCATGTAGTGGAGGAAGGACTCCTGCCGCTGCAACCGCATCTCGTCGTTGAACTTCTTGATGAACGCCTCCACCCGCCGGTTCAGGTCGTCCTGCCCAAGAGACGGTTCCTTCTTCAGCCTCCCCGCCACCAGAGACGGTTCCTTCCTCAGCTTCCCCGCCACCGGAGACGGCGACAGTCCCGCCGGAGGCGGACGCCCGCCCCGACCGTTCAGCGTCTCCGACTTCCTCATCGGCTGCGCCGCCTCCGCCTCGGCCTCCGCCGGCTCGTCGTCGCGCCCCCGGCCGTGCACGTCTCCCCACGTGTCCGACTTCTTCAGATGCCTCGCGAGCGGCACGGCGCGGCCGTCCGTGATCGCCTTCCACGTGCTCTCCAGCGTCCCGTTCCGCTTCGGCCGTGCCACCCTCAGCGCCTTCCCTGCAGCAGAATTTACCATTTTGCCATCAGATATTTTTTTTTTTGGGTTATTTTGACTTTGCCCCCCAAATTCTGCCTTGAATTAGACTTTACCCCCCACATTTTCATTAATTAGACTTTACCCCCCAAAACTTAATTTCTTTTCCGTCAGCACACCCGTTCTCTTATATGGTGAGCTGACGAAACAGTTAGTTTTGGGGGGGTAAAGTCTAATTATTGAAATTGTGGGGGGTAAAGTCTAATTCAAGGTAAAATTTGGGGGGCAAATTCAAAATAACCTTTTTTTTTACAAATATTTAAAAGTCAAAAGAATCAAGGACAGCTCACTGCCGTACCGTCGGGGCTGGCCTTGACGCTCTTCCGATGGCCGAACCGGACGGAAACCAGAGGTTTCTCCGGCTCAACGGAATATTCCGTCGAGATCTCCCTTGACTCCCTCCTCTTGGGCGACCAGCTCGATCGCGATATCACGAACTCCTCCTCACCCTCTGCCTCGACCTCCTCCGCGGCTTGCACCACCGTCAGCACTCCGCCGTACTCCGCCACGGCAGCGAACTCCGGCGGAACCTCCTCGGCGACCTTCTCCACGTACTCGACCGGAGGGGGGAACTCCATCCGAACGACAGCCGGATTCGGTGGCGGCAGGGCGGATCCGGCAGAATCCGTGATATCCGCCGCCGCAGCCTTCTGGAAGCGGGAGGAGGCGGCGATTGTGATTATGATGCCGTTGATGACGAAATAGAGGTAGGGCGGCGTGAGCCAGCCACGCAAGGAGCCGTACATCCGGGGGACCTCGACGGAGAATATCTCCCCAAGTCCTGGCGTCGCGAACCTCAGCGCCACCGCCGCCGCCAGGACGCTGGCAGAGACCAGCGCGGCCTTGAGGGTGAAGATCGAACTCTGGGAGCCCAGAATCGCCATTTGCCCCGGTGGGAAACAATTCTCTGTCTCTCTGTCTCTCTCTCTCTCCCCCTCTGTCTCTCCTCCCTCGCCCCCTCTCTCTCTCTCTCTCTCCCCCTCTGTCTCTCCTCCCTCCCCCTCTCTCTCTCTCTCTCTGTCTCTCTCTCTCTCTCTTTCGTCCTTTGGGCCTGGCGGAAGCTTTCAGAAAGTGGAAGTGAGGTTTGAGGTGGGGATTTAAAGAGGTGGGGGGTTTCTATGGTGGGGATGTGATGTGATGATGAATGTCAGCCGTTGGACTTAAGGTATTTCGGTGATGGAGTTTCAGCCGTTAGATGGTCGATTGAGTAGCTCGAGGTTTAGTTGGCTCACCGCTCTGCTGGTTCCACCATCATTATCCTTTCGGTTAAAAAGACTCGGAAGCTAAAAAATAAAAAAAATTAAAAAGTTTGTCCTTTCCAGAAATGCTCTGGATTCCGTGGATCCGAGTTTGCCCACTCCGACTGTGGGCATTTTCGTCATTCACCATATCATACGGCTGAGATATGTCGGAATACTCTCGAAAAATTCCCAACCGGCGCCGCTCAAACAGTAATAAAAATTAAAAATCTTCCGAAAAATTTAAATCCGAATTTGAGCTTTTTTCAATACCGAGATTGCCCTTTTTTGTATTTACGTTAAAATGGGAAGTTTTGAATGGTGGAGATACGATTGGTCGGCTGGTTGGACGGACAGGATGATTCATTAGATCCTCCTGTGAGTCTTTATTTATTGATTTTTTGTTTTGGGAAAAAAGCTGGTGACCACCAACGGTCATAAAATGGACCGTTGCCTGCGGAGGAGGTGGCAGTATCTCCATGTGGGGGGCGTCCCGAGTCTGTCCTTGAAGTAGACCAGGCCACCCAAACCGACCACAACCTCGAGATTCGGGCACTCGAGGCCATTACATTACATTAAGTAATAGAATTAAAGGAAGCAGCATGGATCTTTGATGTTGTTTCACACCAACCAACTCTAAATAAAAAGATAAGGCACTTAATAGCAACTCTAAACCAAGAGTTAGGTTACCTAAACCATCAGACCAAGCCCTTGTTTGATAAGATTGGTCCGAAAATTTGCATGGTTGGTTGTTTTGCTGAAGCAAAGAAAAATACATCCGAGTCTTGCGGGTGCAAAATCTGGCTAACGCTTGACGACGGTATCCGCAGCCTTGGCTGGAGTACACGGAGATGATAGTGGGACCTATAAGCCTGTCTATGGGCCACGAAGACGAAGCCCTGCCTAGGATCCATGGGGATGACAATGGGACCCGCAACCCTATCTGGGACCCACGGAGATGACAATGGGACCTACAGCCCTATCCGGGACCCGCGGGTACTGTTTATGGCATGGTAAATCCCTCCGGATATTTACCAAAACCCCTATATTTTCAAATCTCTATAAATAGCAGATCCGATAAAATATTCCAAGATGGAAGATCCAGACAAGATTCCACTTTCTATTTTCCAAAACTCCTCGAGCCTTCTGGTGATCAGACTTCAGATAAGCCTGCTCCACCCTCTATCTACTTGTATAAGCACTTATCGGCCTGTCGAGAGAAGCTTTACATCTTTAGAGATAATGGATTCAAATGTTGTGTCTTATAGCATGGAAACATAGGCTTCAGCCAAACTTCATCACCACATCCTGTGTCAACCCTTCTTCTCTCTCTCTCTACTCTACAATGTCTATGTGACAGCTAAGCACACGACAGCTCAATATCTCACAATGCCACTTCTCTAATGTCAACACCTTCCATCGACTGTTGTAGGGGGACCGTACAACGGCCGTAATCCTACCCCACAAGTCTCGGGTATGATTTTGATGAAAAGCGAGTTCGGGCGAAACCCTTTCAACGTTATCAAACATACGAAAACGGATAAAATGTTGGAACATGAGACCGCGGATTTCGTTTCCGCATTGTCAAACAAGGGTTAATTTAGGAAGCTCATGATGGAAGGCATGCTCTTTGAGGTAGGACTGTACGTGAGATTTAGATGGAAGAAGAGTGTTAAGTATACGCGGTAGGGGAATTCTTTTGATCAAAGCAAGGGGAGGTTTCAGATGCTCAGTGATGCATCTGGAGCGTTACCTAATGTGTAAGGAGAAAGGATGCAATTTGATGGTGTGTAAAAAAGATATGGGTGACATACACGGGACATGGCTGGGTGTAAAGTTTAGATCGGACGCGCCCTACTCTTCAGTAAACAATCTAGATGCATCACGGAGCATCTGGAGCAACAGTCCGATAGAGAAAAAAAATTTCCACACGATTGGCGTGTAAATATTTGCGTATTCACTACAACAAAGTCACATGTATCATAGCATGTACGAACCTCAATGAATGACGAATGCAAAAGAGCATCTCCAATGGGCTCCTACGATTCTTCCCTATTCTTCAAGGATTATAACTGCCACATAGGTTGGGAATGGAAGAGCACTCCAACTGGCTCTTCAATCTCTCCATATTTTTGTGTAAAATGACCAAATCAGGACTTATGAAAATAATCTTTACAATGATTGTTCTGAAAAATAAGAGAGGCAATAGACTTTTATTCAATGCAAACTGGGACCCACTATTCTTAGGTTTCTCTACTTCTCTCTCCAACCTTAGAGAGAAGAGTGGGAAAATATCAAAATAGAAAATTTGGTGGAGTACGATGGAGCTCCCTTTTAACTACTTTCTTTATTTCTTTTGGTAAAACAAGGAAGGAAAAAATCGAAAGAAGCCCGATGGAGATGCTCTAACCAGGCATGCTCAAGGGAAGAGTGATGGATGATGGCCCAGTCTTTTGGATGTTTTAAAAAAAAACCTATGTTGCTGCCAGCATCATCGAATTAATCAACATGCGTTGGATGCGATGCACAATTGTTATAGAGAGAATATAGATTGTACATACTCGACATGTACGCATTGCGTTCCTTAGGGGTTGTTTTGTTGCTGTGCTATTGATGCGCGTATATCTGTTTGTACATGTGATATGTGCAATTAAAGTTTCATGTATTTAGGTGGAACTTCATTTGCATAGTTTTATGTGTAAAAACTATACAGATTTAGCAAGTGTATATCTGTTTACACACGTCACATCCTATTAACCAAACAACCCTAAACTGTTTGCACATGTGTTTCCAAAATCACATGCCAAAAACACAGCAACTAAACAAGCTCTTAGAGATGAACAAAAAAAGTTATGCAACTCAAAGTTGAATAAGAACAGATATGCAGCCACGTGGCAGAGTTTTCACAGCATCCCATATGAAAATCATTTTCTTTTAGTTTTACCCTTTTTAAAATTTCATGACTTATCCTACCAAAAAAAAAAATTCATGAATTATTTTGCATAGCCGATTCTTATTTTTGGTAAAATTTCATGACGTATCACTCCTCTTCGATCCTTCCTTGGGATGTTACGTGGTGACCTAGTAGTAATGCCACAAGCCCAGTTGGATACAAAACCAACTTAACCACATCATACCAACAAGCTCATGGCCTGTTGGTACTTCCTCTCTCCCTTATTAGAGAAGTTCTTTGTTCGCCTACAGGTATGAACACCGTGGAGCGAACCTTTTCTCAAAGCCATAAACCAACTTAACCACAGCATACCAACAAGCAAATGGCCTGTTGATACTTCCTCTGTCCCTTATTAGAGAAGTTCTCTGTTCGACTACAGGTATGAACACCGTGGAGCGAACATTTTCTCAAAGCCGTTGTGTCTTGTTTGTGCGTGCGAATCCAAGCCGTTGATGTCATGTACATGTTCACGGGATTATAGAAATAGTAAATAGTAGCTATTGATTGCCTCCCCTCGTTTCGATCTCCGGACCTCGATCATTGAGCCCTTGCTCCAGCGCTCTGTCCTCTGATCGCCTAACCGGTCCAGCAAAAAAATAAAACCACAGCATTAGCTTGTTTGTTTATTAAACGAGCCTAAACTTCAGGCTTGGGCTTGACTTGTTTAATAATCGAGGCGAACTAGCTTCAGGCTAGACTTTTGTCAATTAGTGATCGAACGTACTCCAATATCAGTCGGAGGGATGGACTACATGTTAGGTCTATTGATGCCATTTATGAGCCTATTCACGAGCTTGCTTATGAGCCCTAAACAAGCATATTTGCAAGCCCAACCAGACCGAGCTTTGGTCTACTTGAGCTTGGCTTGTTTATTAAACGATCCTAGACATGGGCTTGGCTAGTAACCGAACGAACTTTTTGTCGAGCTTGTTTGCAGGCTGCACACGACTGGCTTGGTCCGTTTGCAAAGGTCCCGACACAATCCACTGAATCGAATGCACCATCTCACCCAACCTAATTGTTTTGAGTGTCTAGTCAACATGGCAATTGATTGTTATAGGTGAGGAACATGCATGACACAAGAAGACTATTCCTGCACGAGGACCACCTGTCCCGTAGCTAGCTGCACCTCAAATACGGTTAAAATTGTCACCATTAGTCTACAAAATATATAGGGAAAAAAAAAAAACCGATTATGTGGTCACCATAGTTTTCAATGTCAACAAAAGCGGATCCAACTCATCAAATAATCAACACGAAATTCTTTTTTAAGGGCCAGACATAAAATTCACCGTGAATATTGATCTTGCAATATATCGGTTAATATTTTTTATGATTTTGTTGATTTGTGTTGAAATATAGGTGATCACAGTTAGGGGTGTGCAGGATCCAAACCAAACCGACCAAACCAAACCAACCGATTTTAATCGGTTTCGGCACACTCAATGGATCGGTTTTTCAAAGCTGATATGATTGGATTGGTTGATGTATTTATAAATTTAAAACCGATCTAAACCGAACCGAGCCGACATATGTATGTATGTAAAAAACTTTATTAAATATACCGTATGTTCGCATATACCCTTGCTACAAACAACCTTAATTTGTAATAATGTAGGCTTAGTAAAAATTAGTTACAAATGTTATTTAGGCCTAATAAGTTGACAACAATTATTATTTTTTAAAGTAAAACTAGGTTCTAATAGAAGGAAAAAAAAAACCCAATATACATATGGGTCAAAGGCTAAATTGACCATCAAATCCAATCCAAACCGACTTTAATTGGATTGGATTCCAATCTCAGTTCGGTTTGGATTGGATTGGAAATCCCCAAAATCGACCAAGGGTGGATCGGTTTGGGTTATGCCTAAATAGGTTGGTTTTGATCCGATGCGCGCGTGTGCGCGCGCACACACACACACACACACACAGAGAGAGAGAAAGAGAGAGAGAGAGAGAGAGAGAGAGAGAGAGAGAGAGAGAGAGAGAGAGAGAGACTACATCGACCATAGCTCGGGTCCTCTATCATGCCTGGCTATGGACACCTTTTTTATTTTTTGGGTACATCAGAAGTGGCCATTACATAATGACTTGCAGGTCAGCACGAGCTAGGCCAACAAGAACAACAGGAAAGTCAGAGTCCCATCAGCAATCCCGATCAGATCGTAGAACTCGTAATAGCCCTTGGACCTTGCAGCATTGCTTTCCACCACCCGAGAGCTCCAATAGGTGAGCCATGAACTCGTAATCAATCTCGAACCAAAGAACACAATCCTGAGTCATGCTTTCTATTTAAAAAAAAATATTTATAAATCAGAAGGTGGCCATTACAATATGACCTGTATGTCTGCAAAAACCAAACCCATCAGACCAGGAGGAAAATCTACATCCCAAAAAACTTTATTGTCAAAAACATGTGCCTGAAGAGCCATCCAATGTGCTATCCCATTCTGACGATGGAAGAGATTACAAGAGTACCAGATAGTTTGACAAGAGATTACCAAGAGTACGTGACTCCCTGGATCCCTGAGCCATGCTGATGATGTAATGAAGATTGCAGAGATTATTAATATGGAGAAGGTGGAATTTCTGTCTAAAGAGTTTAGTCTTCTAAAAGTATTGTTTGAATTGAGGATAGGAGGTATGGATCATTTTTTTTTGGTAGGAACTACGGGAGTTCTATTCATGGCGCCCCAGTCTTGGAAACCAGAATGACATTACAATTATTAAACTGACGTATCGCAGAAGACACTAGAGACGAGATACAGTCAAGAATGAAAAAGTAAGAGAAATCAACCCGCTCCCTGAGTTCATAATTAGCTAAGGCATCAGCACAACTGTTCTGATCCCTCTTGATATGGAAAAATCGGCACACCAAGAAAGAACGAGAGATAATCATGCAGTCAGATATGATGTTCTGAATCTGTCATGGTGGAGAGACATCTCCATCTGACATGATGTCAATGAGAACTTGATTGCCGGCTTCTACAGACACCATTAAGGCATCAAGTTTGCAGAGGGCTTGCAACCCAACAAGGATATCACGAACTTCAATCTCGAGCACCTCACAGGCCTTGAAGATAGCCCCTTTAGAGTACACGTGGACTCTGTCGCTATTACGAATGATGACACCGATGGCTGACATCGATTTACCTATCGCCCCGTCCACATTAACTTTCAGTGTTCCAATATTCGGCGGCAACTAATGAGAATGATGAGGTTCCACGGTATTATAGCAGCATAGCTGAACGGGGTCACCTTAGATAATTTTGGGGACAGAAGCATATTGATCCATTGTTCCAAGGATCATTGTGGCCCATCCGTGTGTAATTGCAGATCTGACCCAAATCAAATCGCTCGAGCAAAGGGGCAGTGAAAGAGAAGGTGCAAATCAGATTCCTCCTCCTCTTTACATAGGGAACAAACCTTGTCCACATGAGGAAGGCGGGAGGCAATTCTTCTCAAAGTAGGAAGGCGTCACCGTAGTGCCCGCCAAATAAACATCAGGGCCTTTAGCAAACAATCCTTAGACTTTCATAGGGCTTTCCAATTGATATTAAATAGAATGGTCGAAGATGAGGCCTCATTGAGTCTAGCAAAGAGGGACAAATAGGTCGACTGAACAGTGAACCGCCTGTTTGAGGACGGGGTCGACAACATAGTCCCCTAATCGCCCGTCTTTGGCGTGCCAGTCCATAAATCTACAGATCTTATATACTTATCGGCGAGAACACGTACCCACCAATAATCTAGGTTCTTCAAGAAGGCCCAAGCCATCTTCATATTTTAGGGCTTGATTGACAACTGCGATATACCGGAACTCGACGCCCCCTTCCAGTTTTGGCTTGAAAAATTGATTCAATCCCAGCAAGTAGAGATGCCTTCTATCGGTCTCTAATCCCCACCAAAAATCTCATAGGATAACATTTAATTTATCTATTATAGCTTTTGGTATTAGCGTAGTAGACATGAAAAAGTTGGGGATAATGGATAAACTAGACTTGAGGAGCACGAATCTGCCAGCATGCGATAGGGTCTTCGACTTCTAGCCTTTTAGTTTAGATTTCATTTTGTTTTCAAGGAACGAGAAAGCTTTAACTTTAGACTTGCCGAAGAAGAGGGGGGATCCTAAATAGATCTCATCTTGCTTCTTAATCGCCACCCTCAAATTATTGGCAATAGTATTCTGACATACTTGAGCAACGTTGCGAGAGAAAGTAATCTTGGATTTAGTATAGTTGACTAGTTGCCTAGTCCATCTACAATAGCGATCAAAAAAAGAATTAATACATTCAATTTCCTGGCCCACCACTTTGCCAAAAATAAGAATATCATCAGCATAAAAAAGATGAAAGATGTTTTCGCCCCGCTTATCGATCCGGATTCCATGAATAATATGTTGCCCTTCATAGGTAGATCATGCGAGAGAGGACTTCAGAGCAAAGTGAAAATAAGTACGGAGAGAGCTGGCATCCCTGATGAACTCCCCGCTGAGCTTGGATAATGCCTTCTGGTGATCTGTTGATGAGGATAGAGAAGGTGACGTCTGATATGCAAGCATGGATTAAGGCAATGAAGCTCCTAGAGAAGTCAAGAGCTGATAAGATGAGCATGATGAAGCTCCATTCCACTCGATCGTAAGCCATAGCTATATCTATTTTTAAAACATAGTACCCTCTCCTTCCGGTGGTGCGACGGATAGTAGCTAGAGCTTCTTGGGCTATGATGATGTTATCCCCAATATTTCTCCCTTCCACGAACGCATTCTGATTCTTCGAGATGCATTTGGAGAGGAGGGGCTTGAACCGGTTTGTTAAGATTTTGGAGCAAATCTTGTAAATCACATTCCAGAGGCTAATGGGGCAAAAATCTTGTATTGGATATGCAGTTAAGCTTCCACTCTAAGCCTCTCCTCTGTCATCCGAAGTTGCTGGAGCTTGTCGATAGAATTTTTGACCAGCTCTAATCGGGATTTTATTGAACCAAAAGTTTTGCTACTCCAGCTTCTAAGAGATTTTTTCACCACCTCACATTTCCAACTGAGATCTATTAAGTTAGGATGGGTCCGATCCAGCGTCCAAGACCTATCAATGATGGCAGAAGCTCAAGGTTAGATTTCCAAATTTCTTCAAAGCGAAAGTATCTGGCTTTCTTTTTAACTAATGGTTGCATATCGAGAAGAATGGGGGAGTGATCGCTATCGAGTCTTGGGAGATGCCAAACTCCTGCTAGGGGAGGTATGGATCATGAAACTGCGCATAACTAGTAAAGAAATTAAACTCTTAATTTGATATTTTTGATCAATGTTTTTAAAAAGAGATTTTCATATATGGCCTCCTGGAAACTAGGCTACTTGCATATTAAACATTGGCAACTTCACATTTACACATTGACACCAAAAAACTTGGTTTCTTGTGCAAATCAACTCCTCAAGTTAACCAGCGTCTATCTATGGGGAATAATTCATGTGTATTATATTCATAGTCTAACTTCGCCCATCGTTACCAGATGGATTTTCACCATGGTATGTCTGTAACCAGAGGTCTTAAATTACCATATTAGCCTCAAAATCAGAGTTAACCCAACCTCATCTGCTCTCCATTTGCCTTAATTTAGGATTTTTTTGTACTGATTATCCGATCCTAAATAAGTGTAAAACCATCATATAAACTAGCTATCACTCAAATCATAAAGATACTTGGAATATTCCCTCCAAATAGACACCAGTTAGCCTGAGGGGTTTATGTGCACAAATAATCTAGTTTTTAGGGATCGATATATACGTATGAAGTTTTCAGGGGTTAATATACAATTAACCTAGGTAGTTTCCAGGTCAAGTGGAGTGACCCACTTGTTCATTGCGGAAGAAGCCAGGCATGTCGGTAACCATGGAAATAATTAATACCACTCCTTCACCCAAACACATCACATTCTTATGAGTGCAATTTTGTTCACCCATGGGTAGATGTTACCTTTGCGCCCCATTGTTCTGGCCCCACAAGTCACCAGTGGCCACAAATGAAACCCGGATTTTATATTGGCAGGGGCCAAAGAATAATAACTTCATTTGAAGGGGGCCGAAGAATGAACCCAAAAAATTTATATTCCAATATTCAAAACTTTACTACATAAATTTTTTTAAAAAAATAATTGAGTGGAGGGGCCATAGCCCCGCTTGGTCCATACATAGTTTCGTCCCAGCCTGTGTCATCCGCTCAAATCACCAATGATACTCAAGCAATCACTAGTACATGTTTGGCCAGATCCTGTTCCAGTAGAAAAAAAGGACTCGGGACCCATGCTTCAGGATTGTCAGCAACTTCCAATCACAGCAAGCCACATCATCCATTTAAAGGGCATAACGTGGTATGAACATAATAGAAATTATTTTTTTAACTATTTTTAAAATTAATAACAATACATTAATTTTGGAAGTTTTTCCCGACCCCCCCTAACGAAATGGGACTCCAATGTTGTGGCTATGGATGTTGGATGTTGGGCGGCTTGGGCCTACAGCGCACCCTCGCCTACCAAAGAAGGAGGAGGAGAAAGAGCCAAAGTGGAAAGATGCGGTGGAGCCCGACACGTGGAGGGTTCACTTCGGGGGCGGAATATTTTAGAGGAAGCAAAGTACGAGGTGATGATCCCCCATCCTCGCTGCCGCGGTCATGATGTGGGGACGACTTTTGCACCACATGACAAACGACGCTATGAGATAACTATTAATTAAATTGTTTGTGTATATTATTAGCGTTAGTGCTTTGAGGATAAAATCTTACTTAAAAGAGGGTGATCCTATTGTTATGCCGACATCCCGGTTTCTTAACAGAGAAACAAAGGGGTAATGTGCGTAAGGTTCCTGAAAACATATCACTATAGTGATAAGGATGGACAGCAAGATGCCTTTGCATCAGGTCCTCCCGTTTGGAAAAAGTCAGTTTTATCCTTTGATCGTTTGAAAAATTATCATTTTAACCTTATTGGTAGTTGTACAATGAAATCACTTCAAGAGTAACATTTCGGTAATATAGAGTAACATTTGCTACAGTGATTTCACAGTAAATTTTTTTTAAATTTTTTTGAGATTTGATAAATTTTTTTTTGCTTCAGTGAAATAATTGTAGCAATTGTTACTCTTTTATCAACGAATTGTTACTCTTTGCTACCACTGTAGCAATCGTTGCTCTTTCTTATCAAATTGAGTAACAATTGCTACTTGATTTTACTGTAGCAAAACATATTTTATCGAGATCTCTCTCGAAAAAAAATTGCAACAGTGAAATCATTGTTGCAATTGTTACTCAATTCGGTAATAAAGAGTAACAATTTACTCAATTCCATAGTGATTTCACTGTGTAGCAATTTTTTTAATCCAGATTTTTTTAAAAAAAATTGCTAAAGTGAAATCATTGCAACAAATTCGTGGGTTAAGCTCTGTAGTGAAAAGAACTGAGAGGCATGCACTAAGAGACAATTTGGTCATTAAATGGGGATAAAAGTCATGTGTGGGACTTGCTCCAGCTGCATCTTTTTCCGGAGGGACCTGGAGCGACACCATCTTGTTGCTTGTTTTCCCCAAAAACTGATCCCTTGTCAGGGACTTCTCACTTTGCCCCCCTAAAGTTTAACTCAAAAACACTTAACCCTTCTGTAGTTTATTTTGATCCAAATTGTTTCCTAAAGTTTGAAATGTTAGTACATTACCCCCTTTTGTCAAATACTTGATTTTCTTATTTGGCAGTTTTTATCTGATCAAAATTGATTATTTTTTTATGTACCAGCCATACGATCCGAGAACAAGGTGCTAGAGTAAGAGCTCAATGATGTCTGGAGATCGAAACTTAACGGGGGAGGCATCAGTTGCTATTTATTATTCCATTGTCCCGTGAACATGCCATCAACGACTAGGATTCACATGCGCAAACAAGACACAATAGCCTTGAGGAAAAGTTCGCCCCATGATTTCCATACCGAGAATCAATCGGAGAACCTCTTTAACATGGGAGAGAGAAAGTGCCACCAGGCCAAGAACTCTTAGGTGATCTAAACTGAATTGAAGGGGACAAAATGTCATTTTTTAACTATAGGGAGTTAAGTATTTTTGAGCTAAACTTTAGTGGGGGCAAAGTGTAATTTACACAAAAAAAGGGGGTTTATTAGCCTAAGACCCCTCTAACCAACCCAACATTAGGATAAACCCATTGAACCTTTTCGTTTGAGCTCCAGCCCCTCTAACCAACCAAATAATAGGATAAATCCTTCATGTTTTTTTTTAATTCCCAGGCCACCCTCACATCCTCGTTTTTCATGTCGTCAGGTCTGGTAGCGACGGGCGGCAGCAGGGGAGAGTTTAGGTTTGGGATTTCTAGGTTTAGGGTTCATCCCATGGCTTGTAGATTACGTGGGGGGTTCAATTAGGTCCGGTGGCGGTAGCTAGGGGGGGCAAAGGGTTTGGTTAGGTCTGGCGGCGGCGGGGGATTCGGTTAGAAGGAGCTCCGACAGCGAGATGATGACAACAAATATAAATTTGAAATGGGATGAGGGGCATTTTCGTCCATAAAGGTTTGAGCTCAAATGAAAATCTTGTCGGCTCAAAAACATCTCCTAAGATGGGTTTCTTGCTAATTCCCCCCCAAACAAAAATCGGTGCACCAATTGTCCGGGCGCTACAGAAACCGTGTCTCGCACTTGATTCGCACAAAATGTGTGTTGTACTTGACTTCTGTGGCAATTGTACGGATCTTTGCCCACACGTGTGGTCATAGCTTGCTCTATAGGGTTATTTGCTAATTGGTCCCTAACTAGTAGGCTAATTATAACGTTCCTCGTGTAAATGTGCGGGCGAAAATCGGCTCCACCGTTGGATGTAGATCCACCTCTACAAAACATACAAAGAGAATACCGTCATCCGACGCTCAAATCAGACCGATGATCTCTTACCCAAGGAAAAAGCTATAATATTAGAGTCTAGAAGTTCATAGAAGAGTCCTCTATTTATAATTAGTCAGTGAGCTGTTAGTATTGACATGACTCAAAGTAATGATTAACATATAACAAAATCGTTTATTTTATAAGTAGCAACTATAAATTTCCACTGCAAATGATATATCTTGACAATTTGTGCATTTGTCATCAATCATATGTAGGTCTTGAGTTAAGTTGTTGGGTGCTGACACCTCGGTTTAATCATATCTTTAGGCCACGAGACCCCGAAGAGATTATCGGACGCAAAAGCTTCATCAGTAGACCATGTCTTATCCGTATCCAGACACCGAATAATCTTCGAAGCAAAGGACACAACCCTAGACCACGAGACCCCGAAGAGATTATCGGACGCAAAAGGTTCTTGCGCTCTGACAAGTAAGACGTGAACTCGTAATAATCTTCGAAGCAAAGGACACAACCCTAGGCCACGTTGATAATGCGATAAAGATCGTCTAAAAATACTGCCTGATAAGATCGGAGCAATGAATCAAGCCAGTTGTGCGTCTCGTTTGCACGTGGAAATTCTGGTTGTTGATGTCAAGTGCACAGATTATAGAATTTAATAAAAACAACAACTATGTTGTCTTCCCCCGTTACTCAGGATCTCTTTGAGCTCTGGTGCTTTAGCGTTTGTTTTTTGACTGACCGGCCGATCCAACAAAAAACAATTCATAACTAGTAAATAAATTGAACTCTTAATTTGTCAATTTTTTTGTACTTATTTTGCTGTTATTTTATAGGAAAAATACAGCCGAGGACTTGTTAGCTTTTGAAACTACAAAAACGGACGGCTTTGAAAAGTAAATACAGAACATGACACATGAGGGCATTACATGTATTTGGAAATAGATTGTTTGACAAATATCATATTTCATTGTCTTTTTTAATTTTTTGAGAAAACCCTCTTATGTGGGGGGGGGGGGGGGGGGGGGGGGGTTTGGCATGGATCCCTACCCGTTTATTGAAATAAAGGGATAATTATAATAAATTTTTAAAAAAAACACGATAAAATAGGAAAGGATTACAAGCCGCAAATAGTCGGCACCTCCTCTTTTCAATTGTCCGGTAGTGCTGTAGCCCAAAGATTCACAAGGTTCATGATCTTTTTTTTTTTTTGAAATATTCAAGGTTTATGATCTTACACATGCACCACCACCTCAACTGGGCAATGCTTCTCCCTGAAAACCCAAGCATTACGCTCTGTCCAAATACCCGAACAAATGGTCATGCTGAAGATGCCCCTGTTCTTCATAAATCAGTCGGGATTTTTCTCTTTCGCCAAGAGTTCCATAGAACCGTGAGCCCATTTGAATGTGAGGATATTCTGAATTTTAGCTTAACGTTCTCCCAAATATCTCTAGAGAATAAACACTTAAGAAGATGATGGTCAGTAGATTGTTCATTATTATCACAAAGAGGATATCTTGTATGAAGCATACCCGGATGATTCCTTTTCCACAGATTAAGTTTAGTAAGGATCTTTCGTTGCCTATTTATGTAACATGGCACGTCGGTTTTGTGCTGACTGGACAAAATGGAAGCTGACTAGGACAAACTGACTGGACAAAAATGAACCGAATAGATATAACCATTCGTTCAAAAATCAAAGCACGATCTCTATTTCCCTGTCAACTAACTCTCTTCCCTTGGTTTCAAATCCCAACCCAATTAAACTACACTAAACCTCACCGTTCATCCCGTGATCGTTGTTCGAATCAACGGCTATAAACCCACCTGCTGAAATTTCGATCGTCCCAAACCATCAGGTCGATCACAAGGAATCCGTTTGAATAAAAACAACTGTGATTGATCGATTATAGGGAGAGGAGGAGTCGGTCGCGCCGAAGGCGCCCGCTTCGTGCCAATCAGCACGGGTGAGGAAATGGTTGGTCCCTATGAATGCCGGTGTTGTGATCGAAAGTGTTTTATTGTCGAAGAGGTTCATGTATGTTGCCGCCAAAAATGGCCCGCAGTAGTGCCGACAGGCACGCGCATGCACTAGTTAAACCACAGGATATAACGACATGCGATCGGAACGTGGGACCCTCATCCCTGTTTTCTGGTGGGAACAATGCTATTCAACCAGACATTTTTACAAACTATCTTTACAGATTCCAATCAAAGCGTTCAAATTTTCTTTTTTAAGCAGCATCACGCGTTTATTTACCTACTATTCAACCATACAATTTTACAGGCTCTGTTTACAGATTCCAATCACATCGTCCTTTTTTTTTCACAGCATCACAACGTTCATTGGCCTACTATACAACCAAAAAGTTTTACAGATACAAACCCGATCATGGCCGTCCACTGCACCCAGTCCCCACAGCTGAATCTCAAACAACCCATACAGACCCAATCGCAACCATCCACTGCACCTAGGCTCCACCGGTGAATCGCACCCAATCCATAACAGATGTAATCACACCCTTCTGGTGCACCCATGCATCAGTGAATTAATAGCACTTAAACCCAAATTCAATCAGAAAGTTTTACTGATACAGACCCGATCAAAGTTGTTTACTGCACCCAAGCCCTACTGGTGAATTACACTAAACCATATAGACCCAATCACAGTCGTCGGTTGTACCCTGGCCTTACCGATTAATCGCACTCAACCCCAACCCGTAGGCAAAGAGAAATGCTATTCAACCCAAAGGTTTCCCGATCCTTCAGCCCGATTGACTTGGCAGCATGCAACTGGTGGCTGAAACCCACTAGCGACATTTAAATCTTTTACACTAGCAGCTGCATGCTGCCACATCAATCGGACTGAGCGGAATTAGAAAAATCTTATGGCTGAAGAAAATTCCTCGTAGGCAAATGGACGCTATGAGTGAAATTCGCAAAGAGAGTCCACAAATCTGTATGGTTGAATAGTATTGCTAGCATGCAGGTGTCAGTCACCAAGATTTACCAGCACGATCATGTTAGTTTTAATTTTATTCATTTTTCGGATTTGGCATTGTAACCGGGATTTTGAACCGGCACTTTCTTCAAATAAAATTTGACGAAAGTGAGTTGCGTTGACTTTGACCCCCACCTAGAAGTTATAAAATTTGATAAAATTTGGTGAGGGTAAGATGATCATCCTCACCAATTTTCATCAAATTCTAAAATTTCTAGGGGGTCAAATGGTTGAAGCCACCGATAAAATCTGCAGATTTTGCTTCGACCATTTGACCTCCCTAGAAGTTTTGAAATTTAATAAAAATTGATGAGGATGATCATCTGACTCTAGACAACACCCTTACCAAATTTTATCATATTCTAAAACTTCTAAATGCATCAAATATACTTTTCAATTAACGGTTAAAATGGATGACCGATAAAGCTTCTAGCATTATTACTAATCTTATTTTTAATTATAAATGAACTATTTTTGTCTTGTTTTATATTTATTTTAGAAACAGGTCCAAAATGAAATATATTTATATTATGTGGTCTTATATTTCGTTCAACATCCTTAGTTTTTATTTTTATGAATTTTAAAAGTGACGAAGAGAAATTTGACATGATCTTCGCGCTGTTGATTAAACCTGAGGTGGAGATTGTCCGGCAGAATGTGGTCCCCTCAAGTTGGTCAAGTGGAGTGACCCACTTGGACACGGTGGAAGATCGGGTCAGACATGTTGGTGACCAGCACCTACTCTTCCATCCGAACCAAAGACGAGGGAGGAGAAGAAAGAGCCAAAGTAGAAAGATGCGGTGGAGGCCGCCACGTGGAGGGATCATGAGGCATTAGTGGTTGGTGGGGTCCCATGGTTGCCACCGAAGCCACGGCGGACTTTTGCGCCGAAGGACGACGACTATGCGCACGGACCCATCACTGGTTCTTTGGATCCTTGTACGGACCATATGTTGCTGAGGTCGGATCTTCTATAGTCGGTCGTCCCGGGCGGTGGGCGGGCCCGGCGCGCATCGCAGCCGCAACATGGCCGGCGAGCCCAGAATGATCGGATCGTACACCAGCCAACTGCATGCGGCTGTGATGCGCACGGGGCCTACCGACCGGAGGAGATCTGGACTCCAGCTTGCTGAATCTTCTGTAGGAAAATTGGTCTAATAGCTTTGGGCAGTTGATAGTTGTATCGCTCCTTGTGCGCAATATCCCGGGTTCGATACCCGTTCTAAGCTCGCGCAGGTGATATCCAAGGGCGAGGTGGACCCCTTTCTGTGCTAGGTGTGGACGGCGGTTTTGCTCGATCGTGCAGTAAATTCCTGAGGACAGGTGGGTTCCTTTCCGTGCTTGGTGTGGCGCTTCTCCTCTTGAAGTAGGGAAGTTTATTGGCGAGGTGGGCCTTTCTCCCGTGGCGATATAGCTGAGCACCTGTGTGGTATATCTTGGGTCCAGATGGAACCCCAATATGTATCAAAAAAAGGATTAATTAGTCCTCAATCCATCCATAGGTCTTTATTTAAGCTAAATGATACAACTTGTTAAGATATTAACTAAAATCCCTACCGAATACACGTTTGTACAGTAAGAGCATCTCTAGCGGATGACCCATATGCATTTGTGCTTTGCATAGCCATAGGAATGCCCAATCAGCTTATGGATATGATAAAAAAAAAAAACTCCAGCGGATGATCCATATGATATTTTTACAAAAACACCATCGGACTTCTATATAATCCTAAATGATTTATAGAATCTTGATTACCAACCATTGATACCAATGGGAAAGATTTATAGCCTCTTGATAAAAGTTTCAGACTGAAAGTGATCCTGGTCCATCGGAATCGCCATCACCCTTTCTTACGTCGCCATGTGTCTCATTTGGATCGTGGGAAACCATCTATACAGATGCAGATGGGTTTGCATAAAAACTATGGGGACCACACATTTGGGTCATCCGCCTGAGCCTTGAAATGGGGCGATATTACGCATATTCGGGTAGGGCCCATCGAATGGGTCTTCCGCTGAAGAAGCTCTAAGTCCCTAACAAAAAATGTTGACTTTTTTTTATCCTTTAAATTACAAAACTACCCTTCTAGCAGGAGTATCTATTAATTTTCAAGAAGAATATCCATGGTCTGTGGCAGGAGTATCCATTCACCGATTAACACTATACATATAGCGTTTGCTACAGTGATTTCACTGTAGCTACTACAACTAAAACACTGTAGCAAGAGTATACATTCATCTCCGGAAAAAGTATCCATTCGTCATCAACAAGAGTATCTATTCACCGGGTCGCACTGTACATGTTGCGGTCGCCACTTCGTCTCCAGAAATCCCTGTAGCAAGAGTATAGTCTTTGTTATAGTGAAATCACTATCAATAATTAATTCTTTAAATTGATACTCTTACCCAATCAAACCGATACTCTTACTTCAGCGATTTCACTATAGCAACTATAGTGAAATCAATGTAGCAACTACAATGAAATCACTGTAGTAGTGATTGTGAAATCACTGTAGTAACCGCTATATGCACAGTGTCAATCAACGAATGCATACTTTTGCTGGAGATTAATGAATACTATTTTTAAAGCACATGAGGGGATAAATAGGACAAGAGACTTGCTGTCGCATGCAATATTCGGGAGGGACTTGGTAAGCCTTGTGGTACCAACAAGTCTAGTTGAGGCAGAGTTAAGGGCTCGTTTGCTTCACCACCTCCCGTTTGAGACAGTTCTTTGGTCATCTTTCCCTCTCTCACAGACCTCAATTGTGAAACATATTGCACAAGATCGGCTCTGTCTTAAGCTTAAGGGTTCTATTATCCTCGTACAAGCTCTATGAAAAGATGTGAGATTCCCCTCGAGAAAAAAAAAAAGTCTACCTCATACAGCTCTTTTATGGCCACAAATAAATGTAAGGACCTGTTCAATATTATCGGTACCCTTAGAGGGAAATTCATCAGATCTGCTAGTTGCTTGGATGAGTGGTGCTATTGGCACACCAATATTTGCTCTCCAAACACCGTTTGAAAGTTTTTTTTTATTACAAAATCACCCCCAAGTAAAATGACCAAAACATCATCTCTTTTTTTTTCTTCTATTTGAGACGTTTTCGGCCGACCAGAGTCGAACAAGGTATAATATGTTCGGCCGACCAGAGTTGAACATTGTATAGTATGTCGGCCGATCACAGCTGAACATACTATGCCATGTTTGGGTGGCTGAACGTATTGTACTATGTTCGGCCATGGTCGGTCGAGCGTACTGTACAATGTTCAGCTTTGGTTGACCGAACGTAAGGTTCGGATGCCGGTAGATGACGATGGAGAGAAAATCGATGGGAGGAGGAACCTACGGCGCCTGAGTGGGGGAGCTCAGGGAGGAGATGAGCTCGGGGAGAGGTGGAGAGCGGAGAGGAGCTTGTCGAAGTGGTTGATAGAGGAGGTAGGGTGTTAGATGGAGAGAAAATTGACGGGGGGAGGAACCTACAACGCTTAGGCGGGGGAGCTCGAGGAGGGGCAGAAAGCGGAGAGGAGCTCGTCGGAGTAGTTGATGGAGAATGTATGGTGTTACGGTTTGGATGTGTGTGGAGTAATTAGAAAAAGAAGGATATTATACGGTTTTTAAAAAATTGGAGGTGTCAAATGAGCAAATATATAAAATTTTAAAACCGGGTGTGTGTGTGAAAAATATTTGGTACGTGAAAAGAAATACCTAGTGTGTCAATAGGCCCACTACACCTGGATGCCACTGCGTAAGACTTAGGGATTAATAATAAAACATTGTTTGTCCTTTAGCTAATAAGTCTCCATAAAAAAAAAAATAGTTTGTGATGAGTGAGTTTGCATGAGAAGATTAGGTCAAACGTACCCATGCAATCACGGCCCGCGATGTGTATCCACTAGCTTGCAATCAAAATAATATCGTGCATGTGTCAGTCTCTACCGGCAATGTGATCATGAGCAGGGTCGAATTCCTCACAAAAGTCCTTCACCTTCTAAAATTCAAAGTCAAACGCAAAGTTTGCCATGTGATTGCCAACTATGAGGTGTGATCAAGCACTAATCTTTTGTTTTTGTTTTTGTTTTTGTGAGTACATATATGGCACTTGGTCAATCCAACTGGTGTATTAGATTAGTAGGAAAAGCCTACGGATCTACAGGAAGTCGCCACACCGAGCGGAAAAGCTGTCACACGAAGCGGCCTGAGAAGTCGCCACACCAAGTGGGTAGCGGCTACACATGAGCGGGGAAGTCCCCCCACCGAGCAAAAGTGCACCACATGAGTAGGAGAAGGGCCCACCACGGGCATCTACGACACCGAGCAGAAGTACCCAGAGAGGGGTTCAAACTGTGACCACTAGCCATGAGGGGAAGACTCAGACACTAATCGAGCAATCAGGTTAACCACTGAACTTTTCTACCATACCAAGTCTGGAAGAGAAAATATTGGGCCCGGATCCTCTGAGGTTATAACTTCAATGGATCTGATAGGTTAAAGCCAAAACTACATCACAACCGTTCTTTTGTATGTTATTTGGGGCTGAGTGTGATTCATCGGTTGGGCTAGGTGCAATGGACGGTTGTTATTTATTAGATGTAGTGTGTTAGTATTCTATTAGTCCCACCTCGGTTGTGGTAACATAATGGTGTGAGTTCTCTCTATATATAAAGAGAGGTAGTCTTATGTAATGTAACGTGATCAATGAGATAATACAAGGAGATTTTCTCCCCAATCCTATTCTCTCTCCCCCTCTCTTCGTAACATGGTATCAGAGCCAACCTAGGGTTCTAGGAGACCTCCTCTGACCTCGGCCTCCCCGGTCGCTATTGGCAACCTCGGGGAGGCCGGGAATAACAAAATTATTTTTCTCTCACCCTCTCCGCGATCGCGAGACGTGTGATTCTCTCTCTAAAAAGAACGGAAGGCTCTCCGGCTCCCGTTTCTATCCAACCGTTTTCCTCCGATCCGATACGCCGGTAACGAGCGAATCGGCGATTAGATTGGAGCCGATTGGTGTTCCGGGACGGAGGCGGCGACCGGCATGAGATCGAAAACCTTCCTTCAATAAATCGGGCGGCAGCTCAGGTATGGCGACCACGACGCACCGGAGTAATGCCCGCCCCGCGTAGGGCCGACAGGTCTGTCCTCCGATCGTCACCGCTGCAGCGCTCTCGCCATGGAGGTGGGACTAATAGAATACTAACACACTACATCTAATATGATTGAGTCCAAAACTGAGTCACAATCGTTCTTTTGCATGCCATTTAGGGTTGAGTGCGATTCAGCAGTCGCACTGGGTATAACGGGCGATTGTGATTCAGTTTTGGCTTTAACATATTTAATCCCATGGGATTATTATTGGGTTTGGCAGGCCATGAGTTCGATCCAAACCTAATGTGACCCATTAGGGTTGCTTGACGGGCAAGTTAGGGTTACTTGGAGGATGAAGCAACCCACCCCTACACAAAGAGAAGCACGGTTTTATACTTAGCCTATTAAACAAGGAGGAATTAACAAATATCCCCTCCTTTGAATAACGAGCGTAATTTTTTTTGCATTACAACTTTGTGATGATAGAGTTTGGCTCAATTTCAGTGAAGAGGGAGCGCACTATGGGTGCCCGTCAGCAGGCCGGCGCCCTGGGCGCCAACTGTGCGGCGCCCAGTCCCCTGCAGGCGCCACCTTCTCGGGTTGGTGCCCTGGGCACCCATAGTGCGGCGCCCAGTGTGCCACTCTCGTGACAGGATTTTTTTTTTTTTTTTGGGTGGGGGGGACTCCAGGTTCTGGTGCCCTGGGTGCCAGGCACAAAACGTGCCTAGACCCACTTTTGCACGATTTGTGGAGACTTTAAATAGGGTTGTCATCCTAGATTTTGTAAGAGGTTGTCATTGTGTTTGACGACTCGTTTTAGGGTCTTTCTTCGAACTTCTCGCTTGTGTTTGAGAGACGAAGAAGATCGGAGATCGAGATAGGAGATATATCTCCTTGAGATCCGGTGGAGACGAGGAAGAAGAAGAAGAGGGTTGTAAACTTTTGAGTTTTGATTCTATTGCTCCAGGGCGGTGACCGACACCCGCATAGGTAGGATTTTCGAACTGCGTGAACATATCTCTTTGTGTCGTGTGGATTGCTTTCTTATTATTTTTTTTTTCCTCTCTGTGATTGTGGATCGTTGTCGGTGGATTCGATCATTCTCTTTGGATTGTCAAAGATCCGAAAACCCTAGACCTAGTCCACGAGCGTGAGGCGGCGGATCGAGACTTTGTTTGAGATATCCCACACCAACATATAGTGGGTTGTTCGATTTAGCACCGTCAGAGTAAGATGTGATTCATCCTTGGAGACCCATTTATATCAGACAACTGCGTGCAACTCACCCAAGTCCTAATTCTTTATCGGTCATGTTGCGGAGTCAAGTGGCTAGCTCAGCCTAAACTAGAAGATCGGAGATAATCGTGGCACGCGATGGCATTTCCCCTTGCAAAAAATCTAGGAGCCGACACCTGTATTTTATCGGGCCATGCAGACCCCACCTTCATGGGACTCCCATAAATAAAATATAAAAACAATTAATGCGGCTACGTGGTTATGATTACAAAGAGTTTCAATCTTCTACGCTTCCAGCAACCTACAATTAAGGCAATATACGTGCCATGTGTCACTAGTGTCATCGTAGCCGTGACGTATCGTGTATGTCTGCCATAGGTTTCCCTGATGAATCACACGATTAGCAATGACGGCTGCAGATGCCCTTAGTGCCATGTGGCGCTCATCCGCCGGCTAAGGCTGACTTTGGTGGGGTTAAGTCAGCGTAGCCCCCTACCTCAGTGTTTTGAAAACCGGACCGGACCGGGCGGTTCAACCGGTTTGGACCGGAACCGGAACATGTTTTGGTTCGGTCTTTGAATAAACCGGTTTGTATGTTAACCCAGGAATCAAACCTTCCCATTGAAGAATTTAGTAGATATCTATATTAAAAAACATATTTTCATACTGTTCAAACGGTTGAACCACCGGTTTGAATCGATTTGGACCGAACCGGATGCCTTTTCGGTTCACCTTCCGGTCCGGTTTTGAAAACACTGCCCTGCCTACGAAAGGGGGTACGTTACCTTAAAGACCACCGCCCAACTAAACTGCAGGATGATGCTGCGGTCAGAACTTTGAATAGAGTTGGGCCGTTGGGCAATGGATCAGCTGGGCCCAGCGTGAGTATGGGTGGAAGCACAAGGGAGGAGTGGATTTTTGCTGCCGACTCCGTTTGCTGTGTTTACTTCCGGCCCAATCACAGTGTGCCACATCATCCGACCCCTAATATATATCTGAATATGGAGGACATGGCACACTGGGATTGGGCCGGAATCAAACACAGCAAACAGAGCCGACAGCAAAAATGCACTGAATGGGGTGTCTGTTGGGAGGCGTTACTGTTGGGTGCACACCCTGCCATACCTTATCGACACTCCCTCGCCGCCCGGCGGCAACGGGAGAGTTTGTTGGGCCGGAGTTACGGAGTGTCCGTATCTTAAAGGCGAGTAAGGATATCACAGCTTCTACGAGCCTAGCATGGGCCGAAGGGAGGAGAGATCAAGGAGGGAATCGCTTCTTGAATCTTGACTGATAAGGCATTGACTTTTAGGTTTGCAAGAAGAAAAATACTATTTACCCCGAATGCTTTTATCGATTTCTTTTCACATAATGACATGTTGAGATCACAGTCGTCAGTTACAGCCAATTCCGCTTATTGAAAGACATCTAGGGGGTGTTTGGTATCTGGAACATATGTTTCCCTTAATCCTCTTCCAGAAGAGGTTATTACCGTCAATTACTATTTCTAATGCAATTTGATGGTCCAGTGTTTTGGTCGACATTAAAACAGTCGGAATTATGTTGTTTTAATTCCCAGATCCTTCATTCCAGCAGAACAATTACTAGCCGTTATTTTCAATTCATGGAATTCGGAATGAAAATAGATTGTTCCGAAATAACGCCAAACACCCCGTTAGTATAGAGTGATTTTGTTCCAGCATCCTTAAAAAAGGTTGAAACAACATCTTCCTACTCTTTGGCCCACTTCAAGGGACGTATATGTTATTTGGGAAATGTTAGGTAGCCAACTAGTTTGCCAACTTTTGGGTTGCCAGTTTTACATGGCATCCGCCTAGGACTCATCCCATGGTCCCCACAAAAATGTTCCAACCAATGAGAACCTGCCAACACGTCACATCAAGTGGAGTTGGCAATAAAAGTGGGCAAACGAGTTGGCCATATAGCATTACTCATGCTATTTTGCTTTATTTCTAATGGTGAAACGATCAAAAGTTCTTGAAATGAGCCACCAAACCCTTTTAAGAAGGTTGGAACAAAATCGTTCTCCATTTAGTACCATATAGTATACTTGGTAGGCAAAGAGACGATGTGATTGGATGTCACATCATTCTGTTTAGGTAAGTCCATGCCACATGTCATGTAATCCACACCACGCAATCCAATATCTTTTGGAATTCCTTCCTATTTTAGAAAAGTAATATGTGGCATGGGATGGCCTGGATAGATTAGTCAAACAACTGAAGCTTCGTTCCAACAACATCATCAATAAGTAAACATTTCAATATTTTGTGGCGCGCGCACAGAGAAAAAAAAAATAATAATAATTTACGTATTAGAAATCAGTGTTTTAAAAACCAGATTAGATCGGGAGGTTGGACTGGTTTAGACCGGAACCGAAACGTATTTCGGTTCGGCCTTTGAATTATCCTATAATCCTATTCGTTTGTAAAATTTTATAAAAAATGAACTACATGCTATTTTTCTTTATAAAGACTAGGTTATTAGTTTCTATTAAAAAAACTTGTGTACATGCTTAGTTAACCAATGAATCATAGTTTTTGTTAAAGTATTTAGTAACTATTTATTTGAAAAAACCTACTTCTCATGCGGTTCATACAGTTGAGCTAGGGTTTGAACTAGATCAAATGCTTTTTCGATTCGCCTTCCGATCCTATTTTGAAAACATTATTATTAATATAATATATATAATTAAATCATAACACCTACTTTATCTCTAATTTGTATATCGTCACTCTCTTAATTATGCATTACCACTACGCTACAATATGGCACAAATAATGTCTCAAAATCTTTTCACATCATTCATCGAAGGCTAACAAAGTGAGCACTTATAGACATGAGATGTGTTGGCGCAGGCTACGCACCTCAAACCCTACTCGGGATCAAGATGAGCCAAATCAGGATTGTCATATCCGTCAATCACATTTTACACAACGAACCTAATCCGTATGTGCATAAAACCCGACCCATCTCTATATACATTAACAAAAGCAACCCCTACACAACATTACTCAATAAATAAATTAGGATCGCAAAAATTATTTAATGCTTGAGCAAGGGTGGTTTCAATTCCTCAGCATAAAGGCTCTTGTACCTGGGATCCTGTAAAGTGCTTCGTGATCCTGGTAATCTCGATCTGTACTTGAATTTTGTTCTCTCATAGTGGATTCTCTCTGGCTAGCTCTCCCTGTGGGGTAGGCAATCTTCGCCCCAACCATCATCAAAACCCTGCCGATCTTCGACGACATTCGCCTCTTTTTGGCCTTTGCTGAATTTTCTAAAATGATAGAATGTTAAATCGACCTTAAACCCTATCAAAACTTATCCTAACACCTTAACCACATTCTATTAAACCCTCTACGAACCCTAGATGCTCCAACAACAAAATCCCCAGTGTCATATGCACGAATTCCTCTATGATTGAACCAAATTCAAGTTTGAATCAGAACCGTCCAGATCTAAAACCACATTTCCAAACCCCAATCCGAGGCCTAAAATTTCACCGATCCAATCCCTTAATGGCACTACCCGAAAATCTTTGATTCACACATTACCTTGCACATGCATTGTGCGCAACCTATCAATGCACGTGACTGAGTGGCGCTAAGCAAATAGCCATAGTGGGACCCGATTAGGCCGGTCCATTAGGCCCTTCAAAACGGACACCCGGCCCGTCAAAGTCTGTCTAAAACCCGGCCCAACTAAAGCCCGGTCCGGCCCGATCCGCCATTTTCAGTCACCGAACATTGACAACAAACTTTTGTGTTATTTCTCCACTATGTACTTCGCTTTAATTTTATAACTCTATAATCAATTGATTGTTTGGGGGATCAAGCGACATATAATATCATCCACATAATATATTATCTATCATTGCACTCATTCATCTGATGTGGTGAATCATACTTAGTCATTGAATGTGATACTTAGTCATTGAATGTGAGGAATCACACTTGGACGTGTCAAGTTGTTGTCGCCAGTCACACTCAGTTGTCCGATTCTAGCAATCGAGTACTGAAAAACGATGAGAGCTGACAGTGGCAGATGCTGATGTGTGGCGAGCTGGAGTTGGTGATGACGAATGGTCTTGACATTAGTAGGCCAATGGAAATAAATATTATTTATTATCGCACTCAGTCATCCCAACCATAAATCGCTCTTAACTGTTGCATTTGAATAGTATAGTAGGCATTATTTATTATTGTGTTTAGTCGTCCAATGCAATGAATTACACTCAGTAGTTCGATTCAGATAATCACACTTAACTGTTTGATGCAGGCAATCGAGTTGATTCACAAGAAAAATTAGTATAGGAAGAATGTTATAAAAATGAACTTATATTATAGAGTAGCATATGAGAAAATATTACTGAGATAAAATATTCGAGAGTGAAAATATTATAGAGTCTACCATTTATGTTACGGAGAAAATACTGTAAAGAGAAAACATAATATAGAGGGACTATTGTAGTGAGAAAATGTTCTAAAGTGAGCAATTATTATAGAGAGGATGTATGAGGGACACATGTTTTAGAGAAAAGTTACAGAAAATATAAGTCATAGAGAGAAAATAAATAATATAGTATATATTATAGAGAGAAGTAATAAAGAGAATATTGTAGAAAGCTTATTATATATGTTATAAAGAAAATGTTGTAGAGAATATTGTAAAAAGTCACACAATATATGATGTAGAGAAAATGCATACATGAGCATATGTATATATATGCACTTGTATGAGGATGTATGCATACATGTATTTGTACATGTATTGTGTATGAGGATATATGTTTTATAGAAAATATTATAGAGAGAATATTATAAAGAGTCTATACAATATATGATGTAGAGAAATGCATACATGAGCACATGCATATATATGCACTTCTATGAGGATGATGAGTACATATATTTATATGCTACAATGACATTATTTTGTGGAAATATCTATAGAATGACATATATATAGAAAAAAAAATTTCAATATATATCCCGGTTTTACATCAAGACGGTTACATCGTAAGATGGCTCCAATCACAGCTGTTGCACCCAGGCCCGATCAGTGAATCGAACTCAGCCCCAAATTGGAGGGCAAAAGGACGAATGTGATTGGATGCCACATCATGATGTAAATATCCAGATGTAAAATTGAATGATTAAATAATATTGCTTATATTATAATTATTAAACCGCTAGTCGTCATTATTACATATAGAGCTCAATCTCAATCAGCCATTTCGAGATGTATTTGCATCGATTTACTTCTCATAAAATTCTAAATAAATTTATATATAAAAAAAGGTTAAATATAACTCAAAATAAATAAAAAATCTTTTTTATTTTTTGTTTTTAAGTGACCTTAATCGTATAAAGGTCTTATTTATCTCACATTGATTATAAAAGATAAATATATAAATATACAATCATAACCTTCATCATACGGGCCACCAACTAGTTATTAAAATCTTGAAACTGCCCTCATTCAATGAGAGGAATTTCTCAAAAAAAAAAATCTTGAAATTGACATGCCTGACAAATACTAACACATCACTCTTTGTTTAGTCATTGTAGTTTCAATCTGGATGGAATGCTGAGTAATACAATTAAGGAATCAGGATTAGAGGGTGATGCGGGTAGAGAATAAAAAATAAATGGGGGAAAATTAGGGAGGGCAAGTAAGGCAAAATGGGCATGGGCTAGCCCGAGACATATCGGACCGAGCCTGATTTTGCCCTAGTTTGGGTAGAGTTAGCTTGAGTTTTGGGGCGGGCTGGGCTCGAACATTCAAGCCCAACTGAGTTCTGGGGCGGTAATACACAACCGCTAACCTGTCCTGAAACCTAAAATATTTTATTTTTGTTTTTATATATACAATAAATATATAATTTTTAAAGCGCCTACTTTACAAATATCAATGCCTTAGACTTTAGGAGCATTATTTCACATATACCTTTTTAATGTATACCATATAATCAATTATATTTTCTACTTTTATTATATGATCAGGAGAAAGAATAAGAGATTTAGGTATATACCACTCTAGAAATGCAAGCTTAATTTGGGTCAAGTTTGGATTTGGAATTCATAACAAAGTTTCAGGTCGGGTTTGGGCCAAGCCCGAAAATTCTAATTTGGTAAAAGATAAAATTTGATAAAAGAAATTTCATGAATTATGAGCCAAAGGGTTGATGTGAAATCAACATTCCCCTTTCTATGCTTCATGCCTAAGTCTTTAGTCCGACAACAACATATAATTCCTTTTGTCTTGGGTCCATTGGAAGCATCGTTACAAAAATTATAGAAGCTCGGTCATCGTGCAAAATGTAAATTTCAGTCTTTGGGTCCGTTCATTTATCTTTGTTGGTCACACACTCACACCCTCACTCTTCTTTAATCGAGACCGTTGATAATAGTCCCACATCGATAAAGGGATGGGAGTTTCATGTCTTCATATTATGTTGCCCCCTCCTTCTCATCACCGGTTTTGAGCGGGAACGGAAATCGTAACATGGTATCAGAGTTAGGTCCCAACCCATCTCTCCTCCATGTGGTCCCGTCGCACCCTTTTTCTCCCTCCGATCAAGATCTTCTCCCTCCCTCTGATTGAGAGGCGCTCTGCTTGCGGGCGGGTGTTGAGAATAGTCCCACATCGGTAAAGGGGTGAGAGTTCCATGTCTTTATATTATGTTGCCTCCTCCCTCTCATCACCGGTTTTGAGGGGGCACGGGTATCATAACATAGTATCCGAGCTAGGCCCCACCTCGCCTCCCCTCCATGTGGTCCCGTCACACCCACTTTCTTCCTCCGATCGAGATCTTCTTCCTCCCTCCGATCAAGAGGCGCTCTGCGTGCGGACGGGTGCTGAGAATAGTCCCACATCGGTAAAGGGGTGGGAGTTCCATGTCTTTATATTATGGTCTCCTCCCTCTCATCACCGGTTTTGAGGGGGCACGGGTATCATAACATAGTATCCGAGCTAGACCCCACCTCGTCTCCCCTCCATGTGGTCCCGTCACACCCACTTTCTTCCTCCGAACGAGATCTTCTTCCTCCCTCCGATCAAGAGGCGCTCTGCGTGCGGACAGATGCTGAGAATAGTCCCACATCGGCAAAGAGGTGGGAGTTCCATGTCTTTATATTATGTTGCCCCCTCCCTCTCATCACCGGTTTTGAGGGGGCACGGGAATCGTAACAAAGACAAAATTTCATCATAAGTGGGCAGCGAGTACATCATGGACGTTGTTTCTGCATCATGTGGTTATGATTGTTACTAGTCAATTACTGGCCACTTTCATTACTGGAGCATAGAGGAACTATTAGAAGAAAAATATCAAAAATAAAAATAAAAATAAAAATTTGTACACAACGGATATTGTTTAATAAAATATCAAAAATATCAAAAATAAAAATAAACTATCAAAAATATCAAAAATAAAAATAAAATTTGTACACAACGGATACGACTCGGCCTTAGAGGCCAATACGGTGTTGACTCATCCGATACAACTCTGTATCAGCCGATGTAGACCAAGTGCTAGTGTCGATCAGTGAGAATGCTGTAGCAAGTATAAAACCGGATCATACCAACCGGTACGATTCGATATCCGCCAAGTTTTAAAACCGAATCATATCATGCGGTTTTCTGCGGTTTTCGATTTTAAACCACACCACTGCCATCCCTACTGGTCATGCTCTTAATCATCGTTGTTGTGGTAAAGAGTAGCTCTATTTGAACATACTATGAAACAAATCCGTGTACGGTGGGGTGGGGCATCGGCCAACGATCAATGCATCTGGATTCGAACCAAGCTGCGCTGAGCGCTGGCCGACACCCCCACACCACCGCGGGTTGTCCCGCAGCATGTTCAAATAGCATTACTCTTTCGGTAAAAAGAAAACAATACATGGATTCCAATCTTGGCTCCAAAATTAACATATTCCTTCAGTTCCCGACGAGATTCTTTGGGACTACCAACTCATACCCAGTAATTTCCTCGAAGGCCCAGACAAGAACTACGAACGGGAATCGATCCAAGGTCTCGGGTACCAAAACCCCCAGACTTTGCCAACTCACCTAGCTGGCACTCACATGGTCCATTACTCTCTCTCTCTCTTTTTCTCTCTCTCTCTCTCCTAAAAATGGGAGGCTGCCTAATATTCCAAAGCTGGCAAGCAATTCTTAAACCCTAACCCTACCTCTCGGAACAGAAGTTACAACACCATTGACCTTGCATCAGTTGAGTCCATAGGCTCTCCCTGCATTAACGTGCGCCTAACATGCAGAGTTGGCAAGCAATTGACTATTGAGAAGAGTTCAATACTTCGAGTTAGGATGGAGAACAGAGCTCTCACCGTGTGCACCGGCATAAAAATTAAAAAAAAAGGGTAAGTTACACTTTGCCCCCTGAAGTTTAGCTCAAAAACACTTAACCCCCTATAGTTATAAAAACTACATTTTGCCCCCTTCAATTAAGGTTTGAACAGATAAAAATTACCAAATGAGGAAATTAAGTACTTGCCAAAAGGGGGTATTGTGATAACATTTAAACTTTAGGGTGAAATTTGAAACAGAATAACCTACAGGGGGGTTATGTTTTTGAGCTAAACTTCAGGGGGGCAAAGTATACTTTACCCAAAAAAAAAAAAAAAAACGACATCTCGAATTCTACAGATAAACAACAGAAGAGTGTACCTCCCTTCCAATCGTTGGATCTGCTACCTCCACTTGACATTGCGTTTCTACCTAAATGTATGAGAGCTGTCAGGCAACCAAATGTCAAACAAAGCTCAGTTTGAAAGTAAAGCCAGACTTCTGAGAAACCCAACGCTCAGCCTCTATAAGTATGCAAGTCAAGAGGACAGCTCCGGCAGCCCAGAGAGCGCCCAAGATGAAGCACATCGGCGGCGAGCGCACTGCAGCCATTCTGTTACTCTTCGCGGCTGTCGCAGTAGAGATGGGAGTAGTGTCGGCCCAAAATATGCTCACCTGCACAAGCCGCTCGAGTCCGTGCTTCCGCAAACAGATCATATGCCCGCAGGAGTGCCCGGTCGCGAAACCGGCGGACCCCAAGGCCAAAGGATGCTTCCTCGACTGCGACTCGCCCAAATGTGAAACTGTCTGTCGAGGTATGGTTACCTTCTTCAGTGTTTCTCTTGTTTGGAGCCATGGTTGTAGATGAATCCTGACACTTTCATTTCCTCTTCCACCTTCAGAAAAATAGAACAAAGCCCTCTAAGCACAATGTCGGTATTTCCCTGCAGGTCGAAAACCCAGTTGCAACGGCGTAGGATCCGGCTGCTACGACCCTCGCTTCATCGGCGGCGACGGTGCCGTCTTCTACTTCCACGGGAGGAAAGACGAGCACTTCAGCCTGGTCTCCGACACCAACCTCCAGATAAACGCCCGCTTCATCGGCCTCAGGCCTGCCGGAAGGGCGCGCGACTTCACCTGGATCCACACACTCGGCATCATGTCTGGTCCTCACACATTCACAGTCGAGGCAGCTCGAGCGGACCGATGGGATGAATCCATAGACCACCTCCGCTTCACATACAAAGGTGAGGCATTTGAAGTCCCAGAGGGGCACCTCTCCCGGTGGGAATCACCCGACAGAAAACTGACGGTGGAGAGGAGCGGGGGCCGAAACGGTGCAACGATCACACTCGAGGAAATTGCAGAGGTATCGGTCAATGTGGTTCCAGTCACCAGGGAAGACGATAGGGTCCACAACTACCGGATACCGTCTGACGACTGCTTCACGCACCTGGAGGTGCAGTTCAGATTCTTCGGGCTCTCCTCTCAGGTGGAAGGGGTGCTCGGCCGAACCTACCGTCCAGATTTTAAAAATACAGCAAAGGCGGGGGTAGCGATGCCTGTAGTCGGTGGAGAGGACCGATACAAGACCTCATCTCTACTATTGGCAGACTGCCGGATGTGTTTGTTTTCTCCTGTGGCAGATGACTAATGTTACATGAATGTTCAGGCAAGAATCAAGTTTGTAGTATAGTCACAGTATTTAGGAAAAATTTGAAATATGGTCTTTGATGAAAGGAGCAAAAAATTCGTGGGATATAATCAAAATGTAATGCATACCTTTTACCTTCATTTCTTTGAAATGCAGTGCATCTGAGCATATGATGAGTAAATTTTTCTTGGGTGCAAAGCAGTCACTCTAGCTCTTCCCCTCCTCCGTGCACCATCCACACTAGTTTGGAAACCCTGTCCTTATCGGGACTGCCTCTGGTAAATGCTGTACATGCCCAAACCATTTTAATATGTTCTCCATATCTTGTCCTCAATTGGTGCCACGCCAACCCTTTCTCTGATACACTGATTCCTCACTCATCACTCCTAGGTGTACTACATATCCACCTCAACGTACCCATCTAAGCTTGAGCTCTCTCTTAGGGCCAACATTCTGAACCATATAACACTGTAGTCTTATCCTATTCTTGTCTGACGCTGAAAAAAATAACTAAAAAAATGTCAATCAACAATTTCCGCAAGATTATTGAACAATATTTATCATCAACAAAATATCATGGTCTCTTAAGGCAGGCAACATAACGGAAAAGAAATAACATCACCTGGACACCAAGTTTTGCAGCAGATCACAAACTGACCCCAAGTTGGTGTAGCTCTGTCACTGCACCTTTTTTTTTCAGATCATATCAATCAAAATATAATTTTCCATCAAATCACATTCCAATAATAGTGCATGTTATCACCTTCTTACTCACCGAAACAACATTAGAAGAAATACTGCAGCTAGAGATTAATACAGCTCTTTGCTTTTAGCTTACAACAGAGTCATAGACATTACAAAAAAAAAAAAAAGGAACAAATAAACAAACAAATGAAAATACAGAACAAGCAAATCATACAGTCAGCAACTTGAGGTTTAAATTTTAAACTACGACTGACTGGAAGGAAAATGTAACACACTAGAAGGTCTACATATCTCTACCCGTTTTGCGGTCGACCACTTCTTCCGAAAGAATGGTGACCTCTTTGATAATGCTTTCTACCACGAAAGGGTGGCCTCCCCGGATTGAACTGCATAGGAGGACGCATCCCGCCTTGAAAAGTAGCCGATGGAGGTTGTACGTGACTCGGGGCATTGTGCAAACCTGAATCCCCTTGCTCGTGCATATTACTGAACCCAAATGAGGCTTGGCCGACGCAGGACTGCCCCATTGGTCCTATACGTGATGTAGGACCAATTGATGCATTATTGACCTTCCCACCTTGAGCAACAGCTGGCAGAGGCTGTCCATAACTTGAGGGATTGTGTGAACCTGAAGAAACTTGCTCATGCACATTACTGCATCCAAATGGTCCTTGGCTCAACTGCCCCATTGGTGCAGCAAATGATGTGGGACCAATGGATGGATTGAATTGCATAGAAGACATCCCGCCTTGAACTGTAGATTGTGGAGGCCCCCCGTAAACTGGGGCATTGCATGAACCTGAAGTCCCTTGCGCATGCACATTATAGTACCCAGATAGTGCCTGGCTGATGCTCGACTGCTCCATTGGTCCAAGTGGTGTGGGAGCAATGGATGGATTGAATTGCATAGAAAACATCCCGCCTTGAACTGTAGATGGTGGAGGCTGCCCATAAACCGGGGTATTACATGAACCCGAAGTCCCTTGCTCATGCACATTACTGCACTCAAATGGGGCCTGGCTGACACTCGATTGCCCTATTTGTCCAAGTGATGTGGGACCAAAGGATGGATTCATTGGCCCACCAAACCATGGAATGTTAGGCGGGCCCCCAAAATTGGGAATGAGCTGCTGCTGACATAGCATCACATTCGGAAAACTGCTAAAAACCTGATTTTGATGCTGGTGACTAGGTAACATATTAATTGGATATTGTCCTTGTATGCCCATCTGCTGCTGCTGAAGTTGGAATCCATGTGACAAAGCATTTGCTTGCTGCAGTAAGAACTGCTGAGATGGATCAGTGAAACAATTGACAAATGCATTTCCAGCACCAACGGGTGAAGTGAAACTGCCACAACCAAAATTAGCTGTCACTGGTGACGTCTGAAGGGAGCCGGGAACGCTAGGAAGTGGCTGGCCCATAGCCCGTGGGGCACTGAGGATGGGAGGCTGCATGTGCTTCTGAATTGGGGCACCCTTAAAATTAGTAATATTCTTATCGATTGGAGATTTTTTATTCCCATGCCACCTAGGATTAGCAGGAGCTCCCTTAAAATTAGTCCTCTTATCAATTGCAGGTTCTTGATTCCCATGCCACCTATCATTGGCAGCAGGACCCTTGAAATTGGTCCTCCTCTTATCAACTGCAAACTCTGGATTCCTATCCACCCTATTACTGACTACTCTCTTCGATTGCCGCATAGATTTTTTGTACTCGGCCTCCTTCTCATCATCAGAGAACTCCACCTCGTCGGATGCCTCCTCATCATGATCGCCAGATGCATCGTACCCCTTCTTATATAGGTCTTTATCGTTAAGGATGTTAGTGGCAAACTCCATGACAACAGAGACAGATGTGCCCACATTGATTCCCACAGGCAATTCCTTCTCAGAGTTGTACCTGACAATGTAGTAGGGGCTTTTTACAGGTCCAAATATTTCATCTACTAGGCCTAGTGGCGATCTAGTTTCTGCAATCCATAGAATAGAACCCTCGCTGACAGGGTTGTGCTTCTCTGAACCCTCAACAATTACTTTGATGCCCAAAATCTGAAAAAGAAAAAAGAGCAAATAAATAATCCATATTCATGTTAAGCATCAGGAATAGCGAAACTTAGTCAAATAAAGCCGACTGAAACATCGAACCAATACCAGAAGTTAAAAACTTTAATAATAACAAATCTTCAAAAAAAAAAACCTGAAATGGAAGCAAGATCCCTACTAATAATAGACTCGAACTTGTAATTCACATGCAGAATATCTATAATAACAAAAGGAAAGATGCAGAAGGAAGCTAAACAAATAAACAGTGTTGTCGGTTCACGGGGTGACACATTTGACTATCTTATCCAAAGAATAAAAAAGGAGAGCTGGCCAGGAGTTTGTATGTGCCAATACAAGTGACCAGCCTCTTCACATGTAAGACTGCAATGTTTCTCTCCCTCTGAGTATTAATCTCATGTAGGTAACAATCTAACAATGTGTGTAGAAAATTGAGACCAAATAGCCTCTTTGTTGATTTTAAAATATGCTACTTAGTTAAGAGACGAGCCCTTCAATGTGTTTCAGGTAGACCACAGAATAAAGGACTCAGTCCAGTTCATGTACCGGCTCTTTTATATATGACTACAATTTCTCTATGTTAGAAACCCTCGCACCTCACAAAACCGGCTTGTAAGGGGAGGTCCACAGGGGGTATATTAAGCGGGTGATGGGTGCCTCCCTTACCGATGTGGGACTATCCGTTAACACTCCCCCTCACGCGGAGCACGCGTGGCAAGGATCCTCCCATGCGGAGCACGCATGGCAAGGCACGATCGGTGGGGAGCACCCGGAGCAGGAGCAGGAGACAGGCTAGCTCTGATACCATGTTAGAAACCCTCGCACCTCACAAAACCGGCTTGTAAGGGGAGGTCCACAGGGGGTATATTAAGCGGGTGATAGGTGCCTCCCTTACCGATGTGGGACTATCCGTTAACACTCTCCATTAGTACATAAACATATGACAAAGAATACACATTTTTAGGGTATAGTATATAAAATAACTTCTCGTGCTTCCAAGAACAAAGTAGAATGAATGACGAAGCATTTCAAGTTTGATATAACTTACAGATGAAATCACTCCCACTGGAACCGTCCGGTGATGTGGTTCCAAAAATACTTCAAACTGAGGAACTGGAGGAAGAACCTGTAGTAAGAACTCTCCAATTAGTACCCAATTTACTTCGGAAATTATAGCGGAAACAGTAGACAAGAAAAGCTATAACTAATTTGGATAATTAAGTTGCGAGATTTTATACAAAAACATTATGGTTGACAAAGTTAGACTAAAATAGAACCTTTTGTGTGTAGATGTCAGATCGCCCAGCAATTCGTCCAAAAATTGAAACCCAAATTTTTAAACCATGTACAAGCAGATCATATCTTCGCGCTTGAGGTGAAATATATTGTGAATTTGTGATTGAATGCTGGAACATGAACGATTCTACTGGAAAACTTACAAATGCAGCACTTACAATATTATTCAGATGAAGAAAAGTTATCCCTAACAACATTTGCAAAGAATGTGATGTTAAAGAATCATGCGCAACAACACAAGGGAGGAGCAATCAGAGCCTTAATCGTGGAGCAGAACATTAAGGATAATGCGATGGTGGTTTTGGAGGTTTGTCAATCGTTGGCAAAGATGAAAGGTAAGAAGCAACATTTTCTCATGAAACTTGAAATGGATTGCCCATGATAGACTTAAATTTGACTTGCCATGATCAAAATGGAATGTTATGAGAAACGGTTTTCTTGAACTACGGGATGTACCACAATGTGTAGCTTTCCCGTGATAACTAATGGAAATTAAAGGTCTCACCTTTTACCATAACCGATAAATTGCATCGGCAAGGGGATCCTCTACTATCCCCAAAAATTTTCGTTTTTTGGGCTAATTGCTTATCAGCCATTTCAAGATTTTCGCATTTATGACTTGACGCTTACTATGATTCATTTACTCTTTGTGGTATATTGATCATGGTGATTGCCGATAATGAAGTTTAGGCTATTCGAAGAATTATGGATGATTGTTCTCAAGTGTCAGGTCAACATATCAAAAATCTGAGTAATGGCCATTTTCTACCCTTGAAAAAAGTATCCCAATATTGGGCTTGGCAAAAGTAGCAGATATAACTTGGCATGTCAATTTGTGATGTTGTCAATGTCTTGAACAGGAACACTTCAAAGATATTATGACTAAGAAAAGGAAGCAACTAGCTGCACGGAAGATCAAGTAATTGTCATTTGCAGGCAACTCTATGGAAGGTGATTCTATGTGTCATTCCAGTTTATCTTCTCAGAGCTTCGTATTTGCCTTAAGGTTTTCTATCTTTTACACAGAATTTGGTATGGAATAAACAAAAATGATGCCTTGTCCCATCTATTTGTGGTCGATGTTATGAATCCTTCTTCACCATTCATTTATGTTACAAGCTGTCTTTGTTGCCACCACAAGCTTTTTCATATTTCTTCTGGAATAACAGAACTAAATAAAAAATGCACATAATCAGTAGTGATAAGATATGCCAAATATATGAATCTTGTAGCCTTGAGGTTAATGTGATGCACAGGGAAGCACCATAAAAGCTTAACGAATCTAACAATATTTGGATACAACAAGTGAACCTATGCAGATGATATTTTACTCTAGCTTTAGGCTTATAATTTGTGCCACAAAGATGAGTGTAATTTCATGTATAAACTATAAAGCCTTCCCTTTTATCCTCTTTGTCTCGACTCATTCCAAGTCTAGCGCATAGTCACCAAAATCTCTTGTGTATTTGATAGTCACATTTTAAAAGTGAGTTTACCATAAACCAAAAATTATCGATTTCTATCATGACTTATTCAAGTCACTAAAATCGTCGAGCTTAACAGCGACTCTCAATAAGTCGCAATTTAACTTTGGTGACAATGAATCCTCATAAAATGAAGACTATAGCTATAGAGAATGATAGAAATTTGGGATTTGATGCTTTTGATCAATGACTTTTGAATGTATTGGGTTTCGTTATATTTATTTTAGCATGATGTTACATTGATACTTAAGTAATTTTGTTAATGAATTTTAATTGGGATCATTGTTGTCAAGGCGCGCGCCTAGGCGCCTAAAGACAGCTAGGCCCCAGTGCGCCCAGGCGCACCTCACTAAGCGGTGGCCTAGGCGTGCCTAGGCGCACCTAGGCTAGGCGCACGCCTAGTTTTAGGTAATGATTTTTGTTTTTTTTAAGTAAAACCCAACCCGCCCCCATCTTCTTTGTTCATTTTGTTGTTGTATACTTGTTTATACTATGTGTTCATTGTGTTGTATGCATTTGATTAGAATATGCTCAATTTTATGTTAACAAGTGTTTGTATTCTATTTGTTCCTTTTGTTGTTTACTTGTTTATACTATGTATGTGTCATGGTGTTGCATGCATTTGACTATAATATGTTCAATTTCATGTTAGTAAGATGTTATATTGCTTCCGATTACATATATACCTGTAAGTATAGACTATACATATATACCATGCCTGGAGAATGCCTATGCACATAAGGCCACGCCTAGGCGCGCCTAGGCTCCTAGGCTCCCTCTGGGCGCCTAGCCTCGCCTTGATTGGGATATAGATGCTTTTGTTAAGAGCATGGTGCTTAATATTATCATATTCATATTTATGAATTATTAATCTTGTTACTTAAATATAGATAAACAATGTGTGTTATTTGCAGATGATATAATGTTAGTCGATGAGACAATGATGGGGTTAATTACTAAATTCGAATTATGGAGGGAAACCTTATAATATAAGGACTTAAAAATAAGTCAAGCTAAAACGGAATACATGGAGTGCAATTTTAATGAAAATAATAATGATAAGGATGCCCATTTCGCAATTGATGGCAAAGAATTACAACAATGTGATTGTTTTTGGTATCTTGGATATATCATACAGAAGAATGGAGAGAGAGATGATATATCCAATAAGATTAAAGCGGGTTGGATGAAGTGGATAGGGGCCTTGGGAGTGCTATATGATTCACACATTCCTTTAAGACTCAAGGGTTAATTTTATAAGATAGTAATAAGACCCGCAATGTTATATGGTCCATAATGTTGGCCCTTAAAAAGAGCACAAGCTCATAAGATGGGCGTGACAGAGATGAGGATGTTGAGGTAGATGTGAAGAAAAACTAGGAGGGATAGAGTGAGGAATGATTGTATTAGAGAAAGTGTTGGAATAACACCAATTAAGAGCAAGATAATAGAGAATAGATTAAGATCGTTTCGCTGTGTACAACGTAGAGTAGAGGCGACCCCGATAAGGAAAGGGTCCCATATTAGTATGGAAGGTCCAAGGAGGAGGGGGGGACCTAGTATAACATTGATAGAAGTTGGTAGAAAGGATATGGAAAAACTTTCATTAACAACAGATATAGCCCTAAATAGAAATGAATGGTGAAGAAGGATTCATAAATCCAACCCTAAGTAGATGGGACATGGCTTGATGGTTATGGTTTTTTTATTATTAAATCTTGAAGTTTTTTGAAATTGTCTGACTTTACCAAAAAAAAAATTCCTGAATTTCACTCTAGCCAATTAATTACGAAACCCAATCTTTTTTCTGATTTTTTTTACATTTTAATTCCATTTTTTTTTTTGCCAATTTTTCTCGAGCTTTACACGCCAAATTATTGCTGAACCCGAACTTGGTGACTATGGTTAGTAAAAGCATGGAAGCAAGGTTTGGAATTCATGTTCGAGTTCGAACCGGGCGATAATGAACTATTTCAACCGAGTCAGGTTCGGGTTTGTCCAACTCTGCTTTTTCGAACAACACATAATATGATAAAAAAAATAAAAATTTTAAAAAAATTTAAAACACACAAAAAGGGAAAAATATAGGAATCCTATAACTTGCAAAGGTGAATAAATAACAACTATCTTGTTCGAAGTGGATGAGAAGATAACTAAAAACTACATATATGCTACGAAGTGGAAGCACGAATACTTCAAGGGCATCCACGTATTCATATTATGTCTATATCGAATACAAATACAAATATGACACGCAAGTATCGGATACAGCCCAAAATATCCTTGAAAAAAAAAAACCTAATATGACATGATACCTTTTAGATACCATTATTTCTCTTCAGTGATTGCATACACATACACAAAATTGCATATTCGGTCATCAAACAAATAGATTTTGGATTGTGTACCACAAAATATCATGTGTGACGCACAATCGTATCTGTGTTCGCACAACCCAACGGCTAGCATTGAAGTTGTGCAGTCGCACAATGAATAATGCGACCAGACAAATGCGTTGTAAAATCGCATTGTGCGGGCATATGCACTTGGGGACCTAGGATCGCACAGACCACAGACTCGCACTCAACAACATTGTTGGATACATCTTGAGTGGACTTATGTCATTCGGATCCTATACTTACGCATATTGGATCTTGACTTGAAGCCTTACTGGATCCTTAAACCTAGTTGGATCCAAGACCTTATTGTATGAAAGAAAGCTTTTCAAGTTGGATCCTCAAAGAGGAGATGAAGCCTCAAACTTGTCGCCCCTATTGCCCCCCTCTTTTCTGTGCACATAGGACTCTATACCCAAGTGAGGGTGCTCTCTCTCTCTCTCTCTCTCTCTCTCTCTCTCTCTCTCTCTCTCTCTCTCTCTCTCTCTCTCTCTCCCCACAATGGTCCTCTCTCCCCACTTTTCCCTTTCTCACATGCCTCTTTCCTACCTCATGCATTGCTACTCTCTCTCTCTCTCTTACCCCACAATGGCCCTCTCTTTCCCCACTTTTCCCTTTCTCACGTGCCTCTTTCCTACCCCATGCATTGCTTCTCTCTCTCTCTCTCTTACCCCACAATGGTCCTCTCTCCCCACTTTCCCCTTTCTCGCGTGTCTTTTTCCTACCCCATGCATTGCTTTCTTGCTATTTTATCCCCCCTCATCTTCATTACTGAAAATCAACTGACTGAAGATGAAATTTAGCAACTATCTGAGCCTTGTGTTTGCACTTGTTTCCCTAGGTCTTCATTATTCTTTTAGGCCCACACTTCTTGGTCATTTATTTCCCATTCACAGATTCATTTCTTGCCATAGTGCTGCATTTGCACAATCCATCCTTCTTTCAAACGAGTTCTTAGAACGCAAAAATGAGTAAACCAAGCATCGCTTTACTATCGAATTTGATTGAGACCTCATTTTTTTGCTACTATTTTCCACTAAATCTGCATTCCATTGCCCCTTAGAAAAAGGGTAACAAATGATTCTTACTAATTAAGATATTGTAGAGAGAGATTCAAATTTTTCATTAGATCTATAGTTTGCATACATAAAGTAAATGTGTTAGGTTACTAGTTACTCCATAGGTGCAAATTGAAAGTTATACTTCATCATGTTTCCTTGAGTATATAACTAACTAAAAACAACAGTATTATCCAAATGATATTCAGCAACAGTTCTATCCACATTCTTTTCAAGGTAGGTGATGCTAAGAGACTGCCACCACAAACAGACACGAGAACAAGCTGTAACATACCTCAATCTCGTGTTTGGACTTGATGGGTCCTTTGATAGCCACATTCTCTTCATCACTACATACAACTACCTCCTCTTCATCCAAATCCCTTATCTCGCCCTCTTCAACATCTGCCATCTCATCCGCCTCTCCAACTTTGTTTCTTCCATCATTGTCATCATGAATATCATCGTCTTCGCTGCTCGAAGAAGAGGAGCCATTGGTCGAGGAGGAGTCATCCTCCGACTCGTCCGACTCTGTTTCACCGCTTTCCTCCTCGCTTTTACCGGCCTTCTTGATTGAATCACTAACCGAGCAAACGTCGCTCTCCCCATCAACCTTCACGGCCGCCATAAGTCCACCAGGCCCATCTCGCACTTCACTCCCACCTCCACCCACACTAGGATCCACAAAGATGCCATTTTTAGGCACTTGGTCGCCATTCTCCTTCAATCCCGCCGCTTCAATGCCGGCATCTATCCCATCTCTTTGCTCTCCATCCCTGATGTCGGGGTTCCCCGAGCACTCCCCCAAGCAAACCTTCTCCATCTTCTCATCGATCGAGGTGCCCGATAGCTCTCCAGGGTCCACCGATCCGTCCCTCGTTGGACTGCGCTGGTCTGGGTTCCGTACCTCGGCTTCCTCCGCCGCCATCAGGGGGGCGTGATCGGGGTCGACGAGCCACTCCTTGACGGGGTCGAAATCAGGGATGTACGAGTCGAGGTCGATGAATTCGGGCGGGGACTGATCGGGGGAGGGGTAATCGCTAGGGGAAGAGCTCCACAGCCGGACCATCGTCGAGGCGGCTAGGGTTTTGGAGATCGGGGTGGGGCTCCGTGGGGGCGGCGTTGTCCATTTAAGCTTTTGGCGGGGAAGCTTTGGGCTTGATCTCCAGGACCCCCTCTAGGGTTTAAGAGAGTTCCGCTGCTGGGGATGGGGGACGGCGGAGGGCCGTCGGATGTGATGGCTCAGCAGATCGGAGCCACGTGTTTGAAAAATGAAATGAACAAAATACTTCGGCTGATGTGGCTTCGTGTTATTGGGTGAGTTAATAATTTAAAAGCGATACCTTTGCGTACTTTCGGGGCGCTCTCAGCCCCCTGCCGTTCAGAGGCGCAGAGAGGATCCTAAGAATTGTGGGGCCCACTTGTATAGCCATCTCATCCAAATCTCCTTGTTAGGAGAGGTTCATCTCCAGCCGAGTCCCAACAAAAAGCTCCTAGCCACTTTGCAGTAAACCCCCTCCCACCCAAACCACCTCCCACCTTAATTTGTTTGATTCGGTGTCTATAGAATCGGGGGTTTTAATTTTCACCGTGTGAATTAAGGGGGGGTCTGTGCAAAAAATCCGATAGGGTCGGATCCTTGGAGCTCTCCGAAGACTATTCGATCTTTGTGATGGGCTTCAGATACCTCAAGCGCCACATCAGAATTATCCCAAGGTTGGAGTGCCACGTAGGTGTTGGGACAATCTCTCGGACTCGGTTGGAATGGGGTTCTGTGGCTCAGAGCGCCACATAGGCCTTTGGATAATCACTCAGACTCGGTTGGAGATGCTCTTACCTCGTTAAGGATGGATAGTCAAGTGAAGCTCTGCTCGTAGTTGTGGTGAAGGTCACAAACAGAGCAAAATTCACACACGGGATAATCATGATGTGGCGAGTAAGTTGACTGAACAAAACTCACCGAGTCCGAGCAAGTTGACTAGACAAAACTCTCCCGCGCATGCAATCACAACCGTTCGCTCCCTCTCTCTCTCTCCCCGATCTCTCTATCTCTCTCTCCGTCTCTCTCTCTTCCCCCGATCTCTCTCTCTTCCCCTGATCTCTCTCTCTCTCTCTCTCTCTCTCTCTCTCTCTCTCTCTCTCTCTCTCTCCCTCTGAGGCTCCTTATCTCTCTTTCTTCCCCCGATCTCTCTCTCTCTCTTCCCCACGATCTCTTTCTCTCTCCGTCTCTCTCTCTCTCTCTCTCTCTCTCTCTCTCTCTCTCTCTCTCTCTCTCTTCCCCACGATCTCTCTCTCTCTCTCCATCCCACGATCTCTCTCTATATCTCTCTATCTCCGTCTCTCACTCTCTTTCTCATCTCTGTATCTCTCTCTCTCTCTGTCTTTCTTTCTCCAGCTATACCCATCCGCATGCATGCCCGAGCCTCGATTCCTCCCCCCCGAGCGATCTCCTCTCCCCATCGCGATTGTTTCTCTAAAATTTTGGTGATCTCCTACAAAACCTGCAATCCCCCATTTCTATAACCTAATCTTTCTCTTTTCCCTCCTTTTTCTCCTATTCTCTCTCTACCTAACTCTTTTTCCTTATCTCTCTCACCTCATCGCAGCCGACCCTCTAGACTATCTCTCTACTAAATCTTAGCTGTCCAGCCTGGTAATTCCATGCATAACCCACCATCTAAGTCCGACTCTCTCTCTCTCTCTCTCTCTCTCTCCTATTTTCTCTCTCTAAAGATGATCGCAGTCGCCGCCCCTCTCTAACGTGTCCAGGTCGCGTGATCTCTCTCTATCCCCATTAATCCCTTTCCATAACTGAAACCCGATCATAGCCGTCCAAAGTCTTCTCTCTCTACCCCATTCGTCCATGCAGTCGTCCGTCCCTCTCTCTCTAAACCCTGCTCGTGGTCCACTCTCTCTCATACCTGAATCGAACATCTCTTTCTCTTCTCCCTATTTTTCATGCGATTCCGATTCTCTCTAGAATTCTACCCGATAGCATCCCTCTCTCCTTGCCTTACATGTAGCTAATCTGATCCTCTCTCTATCTTGCCATAACTCTCTTTATCCATCCATTCCTCTCTCATCCAAACTTAATCACAATCGTCCATTTTCCCCAACTCCCTCACAACTTCTCTTATCGATTCCTTCTTTCACATGCTATCTTTATTTCTCTTTTAACCATACACCTAGGCCTCCTTCTGGTGGAGCATGATTGGGGAGAGGGCATGGTTACGGCCAACACACCCGCCAACCCCCTTCTCTTCTTTCTCCCTCGGTTCAAGCGGTAGAAGAGTATGTGCATTTTTTCAATTCCGTCCTCCCGGTTAAGTTGAAGATAAGGGGGGGCTGCGAAAGTCGGGAGGGGAGCAGAGAAGCGTGAAAAGATGAAGGACAAGATGATCGGTATGCAGCGTTTGCTTGCTGTTCTTGCTTGAAATTTTCTTGGTTGCCGCCAAATACGACTGTGTGGGTGGCCGTGATGATGCCCGGAGGATATCTTGCCGTCGAAGACGGCCCGCTGTAGTGTCGACAAGTGTGTTACCACTGAATGTGGCTCGCTGCAATGCCGACAGGCACGTGCATGCACTAGTCTATATAACATGCTACGACTATTCACAAGCTTATTAGGACAAAAAGGCATGGGATAGATCTAGCCGCCGATCAAGATCTGAAGAGAGAGAGAGAGAGAGAATTCAAACGAGCCCTCTCTCCCGTGTGTAAATATGGTGCTCTCATAAATTCTATTAAAAACCTACTATAAGATCTGAAAAGAGAGAGATGCAGCCCATAAGGTAGGTTTTGAAGCCCTGATTTTGTTTTCTCTCTCTCTCTCTCATCCATTTCCCTTGGTTCTATTTTTTTTCTTGGTTCTTCCTCCTTGGTTCTATTTTTTTTCTTGGTTCCATTTCTTGGTTCGCTGCAATGCCGACAGGCACGTGCATGCACTAGTCTATATAACATGCTACGACTATTCACAAGCTTATTAGGACAAAAAGGCATAGGATAGATCTAGCCGCCGATCAAGATCTGAAGAGAGAGAGAGAGAATTCAAACGAGCCCTCTCTCCCGTGTGTAAATATGGCGCTCTCATAAATTCTATTAAAAACCTACTATAAGATCTGAAAAGAGAGAGATGCAGCCCATAAGGTAGGTTTTGAAGCCCTGATTTTGTTTTCTCTCTCTCTCTCTCTCATCCATTTCCCTTGGTTCTATTTTTTTTCTTGGTTCTTCCTCCTTTATGCCTTCATTGCTGATTTTGTTTGCCTACCATCTCAGAGGAGCAACCGGATCAACATCATTGTGGTCGACCACCCATTGGATCTCTCTCTCTCTCTCTCTCTCTCTCTCTCTCTCTCTCTCTCTCTCTCTCTCTCTCTCTCTCTCTCTCTCTCTCTCTCTCTCTCTCTCTCTCTCTCTCTCTCTCTCTCTCTCTCTCTCTCTCTCTCTCTCTCTCTCCTTTGCTATGTTTTTCTTTTTTCGTCTCAGGATTATGTTATTTTTAACTTTCTAAACTTCTTTGTGTTCAGCTGCAACTTTTTTGAATCCGGAGGTTTGTGTGGATCAGCATAGCAAAACCTTAACTTCAATATGAGATCGTCATCAAGTATCCTTTTGTTTATACTATAATTTTTTCTCTTTAAAAAAATTTCTTTTCTGGAGTTCTAATTGTAATCGGATCCCATCATTTTCATATGGTATTGGTTGGATAAGAGTCCCGTGATCTTTCTTTAGGAATCATAACAAAAGGTTTGAGTTAGCCTGATGGTTGGGGTTTAGATGATTTTGGGTTTGGTCATAGGTTCAAAGCCATCCATTATCATTTTTCTAGTTTTCACATTTTAATTTATTTTACAATTGGTCAAAGGATTAAAGTTTGTATACGGTTTTTGATCGTTTCGTCAAGTCGGACGCATTGGAGAAGTCCGATTTCAGGTTTGAACAACTTTTGATTTGGTTTTTCTTGAACATGCGTTTTTCTCGATTAAAAAAATGTTTAAAATTTTTGGGTATTACAGCATTACACTTATAGCCTGTTTGGTTCGCTGTAGTACGAACATGGGGGGTCAACATTTCATGCTGCGGGCTATTTGGTTCGCTGTAGTTTTTTGAAACTACAACAGTTTCAACTCCTACCTATACAAAATCGGTTCGGCTCCTTTTGGTTTGGTTCGGCTCGGTTCGATTCGACCCGGCCCAGCCCAGCCCAGCTCGGTTCTGTTCGGCTCGGTTATGGTAAGTAGAGCAACAATCATTGGCTCATCCACTTGATAGATCCCGATACATGAAACTGAAGACCATAAGAGATTGGGTGCTTGAGATTGCGGATTATCTGTACGTTCTAATAAAGGTGAGAAAAAACTGCGATGCAAATCTCAGTTTGGATTCTGTTTCAGTGTAGCTGTTGTGGCAACGCGCCCACTCATCAGCATCCTGTGGTTACACCTTTCTACTCCCCTCGTCCCGTGTAATAGTGGCTCGGTCACTTTGCTCGGCTCGGCTCGGTTCGGCTCAACTCGTCTTGGTTCGATTTGGTTCAGTTCTGCTCATCTCGACTCAGCTTGGTTCAGTTCGGTTCAGTTTAGCTCGGTTAAGTTCGGTTCAGCTCGGCTAGGCTTGCTTTAGTTCGGTTCGGCTCAGCTCAGCTTGGCTTGCTTCGGTTCAGTTCGGCTTGGTTTGGCTCGGTTTAGTTCGGTTCGGCTAGGCTTGGCTTGGCTTGGCTTGGTTCGACTCGGTTCAGGTCGGCTCGGTTCGGTTCAGTTTGGCTTGGCTCGTTTTGGTTTGGCTTGGCTCGGTTCGGTTTGGTTCGGCTCGGCTCGGTTCGGTTTGGCTCGGCGCCACTTGGTTCGGCTCGGCTCATCTCGGCTCGGCTGGGCTAGGCTCGGCTCGGTTTGGATTGGCTAGGTTCGGTTCAGTTTGGCTGGGCTCGGTTCGGTTCAGATCGGCTTGGTTCGATTCGGTTCGGCTCGGCTCGCTTTGGCCCGGCCCGGCCCGGTTCGATGCAACATCTGTACCGTACGCACGCCTTGCACAGCCTATCAGCACGCACTGAGCGCTGGGGCCCAGTACCCCTTGGCAGTTGGCACCCGATGATGCGGCAATCATTGCATTGGATTCAAGCTGTGGGGCCCACGTGTTTATCGGCTTGGTAATTGCTTTAGGTAAATCAGCCCCACATCACCCCTCTTTAAAGTGAAAAGATTTTCCCCTGTTTATCATAATAATGTCAAATTTTATGCAGTGTTTTCAAAACCGGAAGGCGAACCGAAAGGGCATCCGGTTCGGCCCAAATCGGTTCAATCCAACGGTTCAACCGTTTGAACGGCATAAAAAAAAAATTAAATAAATATTTACTAAATTCTTCAATAACAAGGTTTGATTACGGGGCTATCAAATAAACCGATTGATTCAAAAACCGAACCGAAGCATGTTCCGGTTCCGGTCCAAAACGGTTGAACCACCCGGTCCGATCCGGTTTTCAAAACACTGATTTCATGGCTAAACAAGAAAAGAAAAAGGCTGTAAAAAGATCAAACTGTTTGTATATCCACCGTGTCAAAGATCTATCCATCTGACCAATTATCAATACAAAGACAAGCAGGAAGTTGCCATGCTTCGAAGAAGCTATACACCTTCCCAAATGGAAAAAATTTACAAAAAAAAAAAAAAAGAAAGAAAAAAAAAAAGAAGCAATCATTGTTTCTCCACCGCAGTAATACACCCTCCATAAAATCCGCAAACATGTTTGAACCGCCGTTGGGGAATACCGACAATGAACGGATCTTCCTCCCTGCCTCGATCGAGTAGCGCTCGAGCCCCCGTGACACATGGAGCGCATCATATCGCTGCCCTCATGGCACCGCGTGCTGCCTCCTGCCTCATCTGTGCAGCTTTTCCGCTCCCTCGGAAGTACATGTATACTTGCTGAACAGCATAAAGAGAGTAGGGTGTCAAAATAAAATGTCACGGTCTCTTTCGAAGATCCACAGTTGCATTCTAATTTCTACCTGTTATTAGATAGTGGCCAACCGATTATTTTCGCCAAAATATTTAGGGATTTTCGTAGAACAAAACTTGGTTCCAACAGTGGTTGAAGCAGGAGGCACCAACCGCTGATGTGTCATCCAGGGATACGTCCATGGATTATGCAGGTGTGTGGTCAACATGAAAAAGGTAATGTATAGCCCTATCATTGCATGACACGTCAGCGGTTGACGCCCTTGCTTCAACCTCTGTTGGAGCCAAGTATTGTACATTTTTAAAATTTTCGTATGTACTCCAAACAAAGTTCGATATTGCAGAAAACACCCATGTCTTACATAATTCTCTGGGCACCATTCACATATCTTGATTTTTGCCCAAAAAAAAAACCCATGCAGCTTATTTTTTGGCCATTTTACCCTTGGACTAATCGAAGATTGTGCACACGAGCACCGACGGCATCGATGGTAAAATGATCATAAAGTTGACCATTTGTTTTTTTTTTCAGAAAACAAGATATATGAAAGGTGCCCAGATAATTATGCAAGACATAGGGGGTATTCTGCACTAGTGAACTTTGTTAGGGGTACATATGTAAAAAAACCCACAATTTTATGACGGGCCACTGTTTAATAAAACAATTTAGCCACGGTACAAACCAGTGCATATACCGAAACAGCATTGAACAAGCATACCTGAATGACCCAGACACTGAGCAGTGATTCGATGCAGAAGAACGCAAATCCAATGAAGTAGAAGATCTACAAGTAAAATGCATTTTGTTAGCGATTCCTAACAACCTATTTAGCAGTCCAACAAGAAGCATTTCTACTGAAACTTGTAAAAGCAAAGGTCATGCAGTTTTCCTGACTAAGCCATTCTTTTTTTTTTTTTTAAAGGTCAGACTAAGACATTCATATAGATATGAACTTTGAATCTAACCGATAAACCTTAACCAAAGTCAGACTGAAGCAAAAGCCCCCACAATGATCATCAACAACCGTTGATAAACATTCCTTACAGATGCGCAGCAGCAAAAATCACAAATTGCAATTATTGTGGAGAAAGAGGAAGAGGGAGAAAACAATTAGAGGTCAGGAATCCCAAAGCTCCTAAAGATATGATACCGTATAGCAAAGAGCGTTTCCACACCTAGTTTGGGGGGGTCTAGGGTTCCAGTCTCCGCACAAACAGAGTTAATGACCAACAAAAGATTTCCATAGCCTTGTTTCAGTTAAGTACCCTCAATCTGTCTGTTCAAGGAAAATTTTTCTTCATGCACTTGAAGTAGAACTAATAACCACAACTTACCCCAACCAAAACATGATCGCCGATGAGATCTACTGCCGGTAAAATACCTCTGTAGCACAGACAGAAAAGAAACAATTAGCAAGCAAATTATCTATAATGCCAAGACAGACGTTACGCATCTTAGCAACAATTAATTGAAATTACACGATCAGATTGCATTGTCATGTTGATGAGAAAAAAAACACTAAACTAGATTATAATGTATAACAGCTTATCATGGAACTAAACATAAACAAAAAGAAGATTAAAAAAATTTCTAGTAAAAAAAGTAAAAATGTATACTTCAAGAAGAACTAGAAATAAAATCAAGAAATAACTTCAGCTACCGCAAACATTTGTGTCCTTAGCAAGGGGGCATGCTGCTTCACTCTGACACTCCCACTATCTCGTACATGAGCAAACCCAGTGTCATCAAATATGTATCCTCAAGTTCCAATAACATATTCTCTACCACGGATCAATTAATATTCTTCTAACCGCATCCCATTTCCAAAACAACTAGACACCAAAGCGAGTAAATTCTTCAGAACAAGTCCCAGCTTTATATGTATTATTTCCTAAAGATCTGGAGAAGCAGCCACATTAGCCTTCGTAACAGAACCAATATCCAAAAATTCAAGGTTGCCAAGAGAGATACCATCAAAGCTGAGCGTGGCCCAGTCCAGAGATGGCAGCACAGAAGACCCTTTTTTGGTTATAAGAGGTGGCAACACTCTTCCAATGAGTAGCTCTGAGACTCTGACCCACATTAAAAAACTTAAAACTCCTTGTATTATGAGTGAGAAACATATTGTTCTTGGAAGATTGGATTCTTATGGAAGGTGATACTTTTTTCCCTTGCAAACAATTGTTGGAAGAATCGTATTAGTTACCAACCTCTCTTTTACTAAATTTTGTAAGCATCTTTAAGAATGGAATATTTGTTAGACCAAATATAGTAGATCTATGTATTCTTTCCATTCGTGAATTGTAGTTTCTTACCATTGTTGTGACAATACGACCTTGTATAAAACCTGTATGTCTCGGGTTGTCGCTCTAATGAGAAAACAATGACAATAACATATTGCTAATCATTGCTTCAATTCTCATAGATTGCTAGAGAGCATTGATCGTCAATATTTGGTAAGTTCCTGCAAATATTGTTGGTCTTGTCAGATCTGCACTGTTCTCTACTGGTGATGTAGCAAAACTGGTTGCAAAAGAGGAAAAATCGGCCACATTAAGATTACCATATGGGTAAGCCCATTTAATATCCAAAAACTGCTTAGAAACAGTTGGACAAGTGGGTAATGTTCGGGTGAACCAAAAAAGTTTGGGTAGAGCCAGATTTTAAGTGTTGGCTAGGTAAGTGTCCTGTAGGGTTGTAATAAGAGTATTTATGAACCCGTATATCATCCCAACAAAGGACTGGTTTATGGATGAGGAATTAGTACTAGTGGATTTGTTTGCCTTTCTTCCTTCCCATCCTTTGTTAGTGCAATGGAAACCTTTTGAACTTGGGGTTTCTGTATATAGCCCCCCCTGAAAACTAGGCTAATTGCATATTAACCCCTAGAAACCTAATATTGACCCTTGAAAACTAGATTACATGTGCACATCGATCCCTAAGGTTAACTTCGTTTATTTCATGGGACTATTCCAAGTATATTCATGGCTTGATTATTACTAGAACAATTTTACCCTTAGCCTGAAAAGAGAAAGTTAGGCCCGAAGAATCACACAAAAAAACTAGTTTAGGACCAATGAAGAGCAACGGAGGGAGGTTTTAGTCCTAAATTAGGGGTTTTTTGTGTGATTCTTCGGGCCTAACTTTCCAACTTTAGGTAAATTATGGGTAAAATCATCCCCGTAAAAGTCAAAACACAAATATATCTAGAATATTTTCCCCAAATAGATGTTAGAGGACTATATGAAAAAATCCCTTTGAACTTTTCGGAAGGCATTTCAACGTTCAACAAACAAGATATTTCACAACTGAAAGAGGAGAGCATATGAAAAACGTAACAGGTATTTTTTTTGTTTCCTTGGTCTATTGACCATCCACAGGGAGTTTGAGGTTTAATATTGATATTTTAGCAACAAATCTAGTACAGATATATTTTACATCCAGGGTGGGCTATAACCTAAAATTCCACCTTGGCTATTATTGCTCCCCTAGAAAGCATATCCATGTTACCCTTGGAACACAGATCCTGCTATGAAAACTTTTACATTTATGTATTTACTTTCAATTAAGTGGTTTCTTTCTGATTGCTTAAGTGTTGAATCCATCGGTCTTGTTTGATCTCTCTCATGATCTCATCCATATTTGGCCTCATTTTTGAAATAAAGGTTTCTCTTACCTCTGAATCATCCCCTAGAATTCGGAGCATCCTTAAATTTCGGAGGAAATTCTAGCTCTCAAAAGCTACTCCTACTGGATAGAGTCATGTCTACTTGTTTGAAACCTTAATTTTTTCCTTTAAACTTGCCTAACAATTTTATGCACATGGTTGTTCACCACTTCAAATACTTCCATAGGGTTTATTATTTATTTTGAGTATATTGGGAGAGGAGCTAAACCCTTGTTCTGCCTTGTATGTCAGATTTGCTATATTTGGAGAGGAGCTAAACCCTTGACCTCATGTTTGCCTTTGCTTGCTCAGCGTTTTGCGATCCTCATTTAACATGCTTGAAGCTTCTTGCAACTCTGTGTGCTTAGGAAATTACATCTTCATTAAATTCAGTTTTTATTTCTTTTATATTCCTCTTATATTTGCAAATATCATGTCCGATCTGACCATGGTCATTGGACGACTCTTCCGTTATATTACCTTACATTTTTATGGACATGAGCCTCACAAGGAAGATGATTTTAAGGCATTTATAGAATAGAAAAAAGTGGACAATCATGTCGTGGCTATCAATTGGCAAATGCTGATCACATGCATTCACCTTTGCTTTGGTCAGTTTGTTAGTGAGTATCCAATTGTTTTTATGTTCTGTTGAGCTATGAGAGAGTAGTACTAATTAAGATGTGCTACTCCACCCATTCGGGGAATGATACTATCATGGAGTTCTACATTAAGATGATGGCTAATATTGGTAACTATCCAATGTGGAGCTTTAAACTTGCACCACTTGTTTGCTAGAACATCAACAATGTGTTACTGCCAGTGTCTCTAATCCATCTTGAAGTATATTCGGCCGAGTTGAGACCATTAATAGGAAAATCTTGCACTAATCCCCTTTACACTCTCTCAACTTAGCTTTTCGTAAACTTATCTCCAAAGAGGCTTGTATCCACACCCTGACCACCCTTCAATAGGCCTCACACTTTTTTATTCGCAGCTCAACGCATTTCTCTTTCACCTAGTTGCACTTCTAGCACGTTTACTAGTCATGGAGTCAGTTTGTATCTTCTATCACTGCATCAATTTTTTTATCACAATATTAAGAGATGCGTCATGCTCACCTGCCAGCAGTTCACTTTCAACAAGGCAACCACTACACAAAGCCTACTATTTTGCCATACCTCTTGGAATACATAAATTAGTTGAACATCCCTCTACAGACTACCACAAAAGCTAATACCATGGTTTGGGGATCTGAGTTCAGGTTCGGACTAGGCAAAAATCAAACCAATTCGACTGGTGTGATCGGTTCAAGTTCTGGTTCACTCGCTTCAGCCAACTGATGCAGCCAATTAAGATTTGATTAAGACGATTGGGTCCAATTTGGCAGATTCATGCTTGATCAAGGATGGCAGGGGTGAGTTTGGGATGGGGCGACCCCATCATGCATACCCTGCCCCGAACCCATCCCGTGGGTTACTACTGTTAATGGTGTATGCATATGGGATATATAATTGGGTTGAGTTCTAGATGGAGTAGCCTAAGCCCAAACCCGACAAGTTTTTTTAGAAAATTTTCAAACCTACCGAAAGCAATTTAAAATCATCCCAAACTTGTCTGGTGGAGTCATTTGCTCGGTTGCTTCAGCACATTAGAAGTCCTAAACTCCTATCAGGACAAGAATTTTTATGGTTATAACTTATAAATAACAAAATATTGATGAGATGCAACTTGAAAAAGAAGAAGCACCATAGTCTTACGGATTGTACACGTATCCTTTGTGATGGACACAAAGAGGAACCAAATCATTTCTTTAACAACTGTCCATTCTCTCAATAGACCTAGAAGACTATTAGAGATCAGATGAACATTATAGGTAGTTCATGTACTCTGTGCTCGTTGAGGACCTAATGGGGAAAGAAAAGAATCAACATTCTTTTGTTTGTGACACTTTAATGATTGTAGTTTATTAGAGCATATGGAAGGAGAGCAATAAAGCATTTCTAAACAAGTTATGAAGCTGATTGACATCCGGTTAAAGACCTGAAAGGCTGAAAGTCGGCTCTACAAAGGGAGGATAAGAAGCTTGATTCTGTTAGTTGTAAAATATTTTAGGGGGCTTTCAAGTCTTGCGCCTGCTTTATACACTTTTTTTTCCCTTTAATAAGTTGTGGTAGGGATCTGGATAGGACTACTCTTCAAATAAAAGAGATTGCTTAAAAAACATCTCAAACTGATCACAATAGGGGTGAGCAGATAACTTGGCAAACGTTTCAATTGCCATCCCTAGGCTTGATTCGGCCAAAATAGTAGGATTCATGTCTGATTCGCAACTATATTCAAAACAAATTGAATCAGATCTGATTCTACTAAATCGGATCCAAAGCAAGAAGTTCTAGTTCGGAGGGTGTTTTTGTTAGGATTGGTCGTAATATGAACGGCTAAGAAGCACGAACACGGATACGACACGATATAGGTACGGCGATATGGCAAATTCCAAAAAAGTAGGGCACGGGTACGGCTAGGATACGGCAATTATATATATATATATATATATAGAGGGCCGATCCAGTGAGAAACCCCTTATTTGCGAAACCTTGTGCGAAACCCCCCTAGAGGTTTCAGAATTTGATGAAACTTGGTAGGCATACTACCTATGCCATGTTGATCATCCTCACAAAATTTCATCAAATTCTAAAATTTCTAGGGGCATCAAATTTGATAATCAAGTTAACGGTTTTTATGAATGGTCGGTAAATTTTCCAACATTTGATGCCCCTAGAGGTTTTAGAATTTGATGAAATTTTGTGAGGATGATCAACATGGCATAGGTAGCATGCCTACCAAGTTTCATCAATTTCTGAAATCTCTAGGGGGGTTTCGCACAAGGTTTCGCAAATAAGGGGTTTCTCACTGGATCGGCCCTATATATATATATATATATATATATATATATATATATATATATATATATATATATATATATATATAGAGGAATGGGATGCTGCCTATCAAAACAGCATTTTTGCTGCTTTGAGACATTGTTTGACCATCCTAGAAGTTTTGGAATTTGATGAAATTTGGTGAGGGTGTTGTCTAAAGTAAGATGATCATCCTCACAAATTTTCATCAAATTCCAAAACTTCTAAGAGGTCAAATGGTCGAAGCAAAATGCTGCAGATTTTAACGGTGACTGCAGACGACTGATTTTGCTTCGACCATTTGAACCCCCTAGAAGTTTTGGAATTTGATGAAAATTTGTGAGGATGATCATCTTACCCTAGACAACACCCTCACCAAATTTCATCAAATTCCAAAACTTCTAGGATGGTCAAACAATGTCTCAAAGCAGCAAAAAATGCTGTTTTGATAGGCAGCATCCCATTCCTCATATATATATATATATATATATATATATATATATATATATATATATATATATATATATATATATATATATATATATATATATATATATATATATATATATATAATAACATGGGAAGGATGTGGATAGTTTTAAAAGATAAGACGCGGTTCAGATTTATTTAAGAAAGAGATTGATGGGATGCGTATGCTTAATTTAACCCAAGTGCAGAATTTAAACAATAAAAATCAGATTTCAGCATATATAAATAAATTTCAGCAATGATTAAAATCACGATTCAACAGTCATTCATTCCCAATCAGACTTAATTCAAAGAAGCAAGAACAACTGGCAAGACAATAATTAACTTCAGATTATATAACTGAATTCCAGCAATGAAACAATAACAATCTCAATAGATAAGGCCAATGTATCAAAGAACAACCATAGACCTAAACGATAAAATCCTAATGGATGAGAACCTCAGAAAAACCAAATATTTAGGAACCCTAATGGAAATTCAGCAATAAGGCCGGTTGAAAAAAAGATGATTTATCACATGAAAATTATCGAAGGACGATACCAAACCGTGCTTAGGTCAATGCCGGCAGCTTTCCGATGCTCCGTTGTTGCAGATGAATGGCGCGAAAGGGGGAGGCGTGGTCCAGAAGACGGGGTGAAGAAGCCGAGGCGAGGGATCTTTGAAGACGAAGAAACTTCACGTCGATCTTCCGTGAAGCCGTAGACGAAGTGCGAGGCGACGGGATAGAAGCTTGCGGAAGGAAGAATAGGCTAGAAGCAAAGAGGATTTCATCGGAAGAGATACACCGAGCAATCGATCCGCTTCTCCGTTGTTAGGGTTTCAATTCAATTCATCTCCCCTTGTGCAATTAGGGTTTTAGGATTTATAGGGAACAACTAAAGAAAATAAAAAAGGAAAGAAAGAGAGAGAGAGGCCGGTCGGGTAGAGAGAGAGGGAGAGACGCACGGGTGAGAGAGAGAGGATCGGGGGTGTCCGCGGGAGAGAGAGAAAGGGCCGGTCGGGTGGGAGGATAGGCTAGGGTTTTGGGTTTTTGTTTCTCCTTTGAATCTCATCCATTGAGATTAAACCTAACTTAAGATCCTATGGCCTAAAACCTAACACAGAAATGAGTCAGTTCGGCATCTGTGGCTCGAACCGGATGCGAACATGGCTCGCACCTACCCAAACCAGAAATAAAAACTGAAATAACTAAAGATCCGTTGGTCGGATCGAAATAAAATAAAAACCAAAGTTGTAGGGCTTCGATTAAGCTTTCCACTGATGCAGACGGATCGACGATCGGCTTCCTGGATCTCCGGCGCGGATGAAAATACGCCATCAGCTGTAGAAAAACTGCACGTAGTAGGCTCGTCTGCATCAAGTCCCCCGGACTCAAAAGAACTCGACTCCTGTCGAGCAAGGTCCTGGATCCGGCGGGGGCGCTCCTGGTAGTAATGGCAACCGCTGAATCCGCTCGAACTGCTCTCCCGGGTCTGGTGGCCAAGTAATCCGCCTCAAGTACGCAGCAACTCCATCTCGTAGCCTCTGCCCCTCGACGCCAAGCGAAGACCTGAAAGCCAAAACCAACATCCTCCGCGGCACGATAAGATCAACATACTCAGATAATTTCATGTGATAATAGGAGTTTGGGTTGACATGAAATTCAAATGACATGTAAAAAGAAAGGCCGCGGGAGCATAATGAGTTGCGGGTCATCGGCTTGCGCGATAGGCAGTGGGGTATCTGAAAGGCCATGGGGTGCGGGTGCATTATGTGTTGCTCAATGTGGCCTGCGCACGGTGCAAAACAAGTGGATTCTAGATGACGAAGATATGTCATGCAATCATTGTCGGGGTTCAGTGGATAAAATGAGAAATTAAAGAATTCATCATGCCACTTGTTATGATTTCGAAAAATTAAAGATGATGGGTTGGCTGGAAGTTGAAAGCATGTTTCATAAGTATTCTGCATCGAAAAGTGATCAGACATGCCAAAATCGTCTTTAAGGTTAAATTCAACACTTGGATGATATGGATGCACATATGATTGGTCTATGATTGTAGAGATGTCAGGCAAATGATTAATGCGAGTGTCATGAATGCCTACAGACTCTAAATGCGATGTGCACGCAATGGAATGCAAAATGTTGTCTAATCCCTTCTCAATTGCTAGTGAACCAGATGAACACCCTACTAGATTATCAGCGAATGGGGGTATGGAATGTTTCTGATTCAGAAGAGCTTTAGGTGCATGGGGTGATGGAGACTGGTGAATAACCAGCAGTGGTGCAGTCACATCATCTTCCCCCAAGACTAACTCATTGAAGTGTTCGCCCTCAGACCCATGACTATCCTCTTCATTGTCCGCCAGATTTGTCTGTGAATTGACTTGTCGTCGAGGACAATCAACTGACTTTTGACCTGGCTGATCTACCAATTTGTGTTCTTGTCGCAGGTGTTGGCAACTTCTGTTTTGGCTGATCTGCACGTAGTACGCCATCAGATTTGTGCTCTTTTCCCTAACGCGACGACTAGTGCGCTCGGATACTTTCGAGGACAAATTCTGGAACACACGTTGTTTGGAAGCAGAAGGGAGGAACTTCTGTTGCATCTTTCCCCTTATGTGTGTCCAAGTGGAAATTTTCTCCTTTCCTTTCCTACCCCTAGTGGTCTGCAACTGTTTCCACCAGATCAGTGCATGACCTTTCAGTTTAAGGCTGACAAACTTAACTTGTTTGTCGCGGGGAATTTCTTTCCATTCGAAATACTGGTCGATTCTCTCGGCCCACTCTAGAAACTCTTCGGGATCCTTCCTACCCTCGAACTCAGGAATTTCTATTTTGATGCCTTGATCCCAGCCCCAATGAGATTTCGTTTTCCTAGGTGTCCGTCTACTTCGCCTATCAGTCCCATCAGAGGAACTGACGCTATCACCTCCGGACTCTAGGTCTAATTTGCTACGCCCTGGCGACGCTCTAGTCCTGTGTTCTCGATGGGGTCGAGGTGGATTCTGGGATTTGGTGAAGGCCAAGGTCAAGTTTTCGACCTGGGTCTGAAGCCTACCCATGTGTTCCTGTTGCCTTATGAAGGCATCTTGCCAAGTACGAGGCGGAGACGACCCAGCCATTCTAGATTCTATTGACTCACTACAAAGAGAAAGGGATGGTCCTAATATGTATGCGATCACGCGATGGGTGTTACAAATTAATGCAAGGCGCTAACTAAAATGAAAGAAGGCAAATAAAAAAAAAAATTTCAGCAAACAGGCAATGATGCGAATGATGCGAGAGGACCGGCCGTTGCGTAAGAACGCGACGACTAGTGCGCTCTGATACCAACTTGATGGGATGCGTATGCTTAATTTAACCCAAGTGCGGAATTTAAACAATAAAAATCAGATTTCAGCATATATAAATAAATTTCAGCAATGCTTAAAATCACGATTCAACAGTCATTCATTCCCAATCAGACTTAATTCAAAGAAGCAAGAACAACTGGCAAGACAATAATTAACTTCAGATTATATAACTGAATTCCAGCAATGAAACAATAACAATCTCAATAGATAAGGCCAATGTATTAAAGAACAACCATAGACCTAAACGATAAAATCCTAATGGATGAGAACCTCAGAAAAATCAAATATTTAGGAACCCTAATGGAAATTCAGCAATAAGGCCGGTTGAAAAAAAGATGATTTATCACATGAAAATTATCGAAGGACGATACCAAACCGTGCTTAGGTCAATGCCGGCAGCTTTCCGATGCTCCGTTGTTGCAGATGAATGGCGCGGAAGGGGGAGGCGTGGTCCAGAAGACGGGGTGAAGAAGCCGAGGCGAGGGATCTTTGAAGACGAAGAAACTTCACGTCGATCTTCCGTGAAGCCGTAGACGAAGTGCGAGGCGACGGGATAGAAGCTTGCGGAAGGAAGAATAGGCTAGAAGCAAAGAGGATTTCGTCGGAAGAGATACACCGAGCAAGCGATCCGCTTCTCCGTTGTTAGGGTTTCAATTCAATTCATCTCCCCTTGTGCAATTAGGGTTTTAGGATTTATAGGGAACAACTAAAGAAAATAAAAAAGGAAAGAAAGAGAGAGAGGCCGGTCGGGTAGAGAGAGAGGGAGAGACGCGCGGGTGAGAGAGAGAGGATCGGGGGTGTCCGCGGGAGAGAGAGAAAGGGTCGGTCGGGTGGGAGGATAGGCTAGGGTTTTGGGTTTTTGTTTCTCCTTTGAATCTCATCCATTGAGATTAAACCTAACTTAAGATCCTATGGCCTAAAACCTAACACAGAAATGAGTCAGTTCGGCATCTGTGGCTCGAACCGGATGCGAACATGGCTCGCACCTACCCAAACCAGAAATAAAAACTGAAATAACTAAAGATCCGTTGGTCGGATCGAAATAAAATAAAAACCAAAGTTGTAGGGCTTCGATTAAGCTTTCCACTGATGCAGACGGATCGACGATCGGCTTCCTGGATCTCCGGCGCGGATGAAAATACGCTATCAGCTGTAGAAAAACTACACGTAGTAGGCTCGTCTGCATCAGAGATAAACAAGGGCAAGTATTCATCCCCCTCTTAAATTTGAATTCAAACTCATTCCCTCTCTCTTTCCCCCTCTTTCTCTCAAATTTTAATTCAAAAACTCTCCCCCATCTATCTTTTGCTTTAAGAAAAAAAACAAACAAAACATTCATTACAGCTATTCCCCCCCCTCTCTCTCTCTCTCTTCACAACTCTGCAAAACCCGTACAAACCAACCTCCTGCACCATAGCGAAACCCTCCCCGTCTTTCCTCATGCTGGACCAGCCAGGCGGTCAAAGGACTAGGCGCTAGACCAATGGCTCAAAAAGGTTCGAAGATCAAAAGACGGGGAGGCAGTCAGCAGCTGCTATTTATTCTTTCCACAATCTCATGAACATGATATCAACGTACTGGATTCGCATGCGCAAACAATGCACATCAGTCTTGAGGGAAAGTTTACTCCACGGCGTCCTAACAGGGAACCTCTCCAGCATGGGAGAGAGGAAGTACCACTAGGCCAAGGACCTGTTGGTTCTAGTGGTAAGAAGTGAAAACCCTAAAAAAAACAGCCTGCACAAATCCACGAGTCCACGGCGTGACGGCACAGGTTACTCAAAATTCTCTCCTCCTTGGCTCCTCTATCCCGTTGATTCCCAAACAGAAATCGATACTCTGGAGCACACCCAGCTGTCGTCGCCGTGCTGGTTCCTTTTTTCCAGTCGTCTCTCTCTCCATCTCTTTCTCTCCCTTCAGTATTTCGTCCCCGACGCAGTCGTCTCTCTCTTTCTCTCCCCGGTGATGAGGATCAAAAGATTAAAAAAATAAGGCAAACAGGTTCAGTTCGGCCGAATCTTTGCCTTTGCCACATTACTTGCCTCTTACTCCTAGTGTAGATCTAGTCGCACTTTGTTACTTGACTTCAGTGGTTCACACCATATTCGCTTGTGTTAGCTCGTTATTCTTCTTCACAATCATCTCTGGAAACGGACACAATTGATGGCTCTCGTGACTCTACCAATTATGCATGCATGGCACCCTAACCCAAATTTGAATTCTTCATAACCATTATTTTGTCCTCATTGTTCCTTATGTTCCCAAACTTGCAAGGAATGTTTCTACCAAATGACTTGCTAACTATCATTGCATTATCTCTTTTGATTCCTCCTGTTTTTATGCAAGATCACCAACCGGCATGTTCACTGTGCCATGAATTACTTTACAATAATCTTTTTCTACTAATTGACTTGCGTACTATCATTCGATTATCTCCGTTGCTTCCTCTTGTTCTAAGCAAGTTCATTAGATAGGAAGTCCATAGGAACATGTGTTACCCATATTTGACCACATTAGTCTCCACATTAGCATCAATATACTATCCCATCTATTTATATTCCTTTTAGACATAATACACCATAAGCTCCAACATCTTTCTAGTGATACTTAGTAGTGAATCTAGTGATGTTCATGTTTATGTTTTCATCTACTCCTTTGACAACTAGTATGGGGTGTAAACATGCTAATTAGATACTCATGATGCTAGGATTACTTCTTCTCCTAGAATTTCACACTTGAACCATATTTTGATGCTTGGGCTTCGCCAATTCCATATAAAAGTGCAAATGGATAAATATATTTCATGACCAGAATATATATATGAGGCTTTATTCGATGCATTAAAAGTCTGTTTTTAAGTTTAAAAAGATTTCGCAAAATGGTTGTACTTAATTTTCTAAAGTCATTAAAGTCTTCCACTTAGATTCAGGTGATGAGTAATATACCAATGTCCTTTGTTCTTATTTCTCAAGGAACTCAGCTTCAAAAAAAATTTCTCGTGCATATCAGTAGAACAATGTGGTTGATGGCAAGCACCATCATCCAAAGGCTGACAGTGTTCTAAAAAGCGGACCAGGCGGTCGCATAGGCGCTAGGCAGCCCCCCACTGCCTCGCCTAGGCTCTAGGCGCTCCAGAAAAGCAGTCAAGCTCCCAAGCGGAGCTAGGCGGGGCAAGACGGCCACCTAAGCGAGCTCAGGCTGGCCAGGCGGACCATGTTTGCTTTTGTTCTTGTTAATCACTCAATATTGAATTATGGTTATATACTTGTTCTTTAAAATAATGGTTTGGGATAATCTTGAACTTATATTAATTTTTAAACATATATATATTATATAATATCAAAATAATAATTAAAAAAAATTAAAAAAGACAAAACGCCTAGGCGCTAGGCGGCCCCCCACCGCCCGACTAGTGCCTAGCGCTTTTTAGAACCTTGAAGGCTGCTCACTCTTATGTCACATACATTCTAAAGCGGTAATTACACTACATCCGAACTCACTGCTTGTGTCTCACCTCTGAAACGACTCTATCCCTAGGTGCCTTCATAACTCTAATCTTTAGTTTCTTTAACAACACTTGCTTTTATCTTCTTCCCCCCACAAAGAGGACCAATACCACCTTTAAATATATATATATATATATATATATATATATATATATATCAGGGTTTTAAATCTCGGCCGATACCGGTACTGCATCCGATCCCGATACCTGGCCCGTATCGGCCGGTACCGGTACGTAGCGGTCCGTATCGGCCGGTTCAGGCCGGTACCGACTGGTTAAATTTTTTTTTTTTGGGTTTTTTTCAGATTTTTTTTCTCAACCGGTATCGGTCCGGTACCGGTACGTACCGGCCGGTACATACCGATTCGGGGCCGACCGATACCGTGATTTTAAACCTTGATATATATATATATATATATATATATATATATATATATATATATATATATATATATAGAGAGAGAGAGAGAGAGGGAGTAATGCTATTGTGCAGCGGATTAACGTGAGGCTAACATGTGGCCAAGTAAATGGCCGCACATGTAGTTTTTTTTTTTAAAAAAAAATTAAGGGTGATCACCTGTCCCTTGATGTGCCACATGTCAAAAATCAACTCATTCTATGACCTATAGGTGCTTCAAATGTGATCGGCTTTCTTGACCGTTCAAAAAATCAAGGGATAGGTGACCATCCTCAAAAAATAAAATAAAAAATAAAAAAGATCTACACGTGGCCACTATGGAGGTGGCCGCACGTTAGCCACATGATAATCCGTTGCACCATAGCATGACTATATATATATATATATATATATATATATATATATATATATATATATATATATATATATATATATATATATATATATTGGGTATAGTCTTGATTTGAAGGTACCAGATCTATGATCTAGTTTCAAGTTACTTATGTTACATATTTCTAATGATGCCACCTCTTTGAGCAATGAGCATCAACCCTATATACTCCTTTCTCCACACTCTCCTTTTCTTCATTTTAGTATTAATTGTCTCACTTTCCTTGAAGCTTTACACATTTTATGTAGAGACCAAAACATATGATCCTACACAATCTTCCTTGCCCACATGTCCTCACACTCTTGTTTACACCACGAGGTTTCATGATGTCCACCTATGGAGGCTACCCCCATGGACTCTACAAAGATTGCTCATGTTTCACCTTCCTCAGATGACGGTCTTATTTATGCACTATGTCTACTTGCCACTATTCCCTTCAAAGTGCAATAAAAAAGACTTCCTTGCTACCATAATACCATTAAAGTCATTTCCCTCAATGTTTAATCATTTTTCAGCCATTCACCATCATCATAAGCCATTGATATATTTGAAGGCTATCGAGATTCCTCAGAGGACCACTTGAGCATATTTAACAATCATATCCCCGTACCTCCTAGTAACGATTACATATGGTTTTATAAGACTGACTATATGAGAAACACAAGTCTGTCTCGAACATGGATTCTAATAGAAGTATGGACTGATTAAGAGACCCTTGTTCCTACCCCGAAGGTGACTATTGTGTGGCTATCAACTGGTGTTGTCGTGGACCTCAATGTCCTCTATACCAATTCGAACTGGAATGGATTTTTTTGCAATAATCTTCGTGAGAGGATTATATGTTCCCTTCTGTCCTTCACCATTCATCTCAGCCTTGTTTTATGGAATACAGAATACTTACCGTGGGAGGTAAAATTCTGTGCTAAGCTGCTCGAGAATGTGGAAGAATCAGATCTCGACATGTGGGGTGTAGCCAACAATGAGGATGGGAATCATGGTTTGTTGACAAAAATAAGGATAAATTGTGAGGTTAGATAATCTTGTCGCTTAATACTTTTTCCTTTGGTTGTTAGGGGCCTTAGGGCACAGATTCAACCAATTTCCACCCCAATTGTGCTTTGTTAATACCCAAAGGGGCCGAAAACATTTTGCAATTTTTGGTGATATTTGATAACAAGCTTGTCATAGTGGCTGTTAACATGACCTGCAATTATTGTGAGTTCGGAACATATGTTACTCATATAAAAAAGAAATAAAATTTGAAGTAAGAAACATATTAAACTATAACTTCCAAATAGATAACATTTTTCTATATTCCATCTTTCGCCATGTAGGAGAAACTTACGTCAAGGATTTCCCCTTGAAAATAATTGGAGGAGCCACAGCAGAATAGATGACAAAGCAAAGGTGAAGCTGTGGAGAAGATAAAAAAAAAAGTGAGGCGTCTACCACAGTACCAGTAAACATCATTATAGAAATCTAAAAGCCTGTTCATATATAATCACCAATACAAAAAATAAAATTACCAGGTAAAAGAGGAAAAACCATCCAAACTTCAAGGCGCTTTCAGTCCTAGAAGGTGTTTTAAAATTGCCATGACAGTTCATCAGATCCATAATAATTACTTAGTAGATACATGAAAGTGCAAGTAATGTTAAAGTATTTGAGAAGTTTCTGTAACAGAAAGATCACCTCATGGCGTTATAAAGAGGTCGATACCACAACACATATGCTCCCGGGCAACCAGAGATGAAGTAGATGATGGCAAGGAACCAGATCGTTACACCTAGAAGCCAAGAAAGGAAATGACAGCATCAACGAATATGAAGAAATCACCCGGAGAGAGTCAGAATAGACGTTGGCTAGGACCGAGCTGTCCAAACACACCTTCCCCCTTAATCCATGCTGTTGTAACTGCTATGATATTCCAAAATAGACATGCAACCAATCCTGCGCAACATTCAAACAGTGAAAATTAAACCTGTTACTTCTGCACATATCCACAACTGAATAAGTCTTGCATTCAACATGTGGAGACAAACTTTAAAACCATAATATAGCTTGAGGAATATTGGAAATAAATCCCCCCCCCCTCCCCCCGCCGTTTTTGTTCTCCTTTTTCCCTTCTTTTTTTTTGGGGGAAGTTTGACATAAGTCCTTATTGAGAGATGACTTTTAGTTGCAGGACACATTAATTTCGAAATATAGCTCAAGTCCCTCCCGACGAATATATACTCTTTCTGAAGACGAATGGATACTCTTTTTGAAACGAATGCATGCTCTTTCTAAAGACGAATATATACTCTTTCTAAAGACGAATGTATACTTGAAGGGACCTTAGCTAATATAGCAAATTATGGTGTCCTATGGCTAATATTGCAAAATAGTTAAGGACCTATGCCTAATGTACCGGGTTTTTTTCTTACACTTCCTCCCAATGAACATAAACCCAAACCCTATAACAAATCGATGCCATTCAACTCTTCCTACATAACTTTCTATCTTTCCCCAATCTTATCTCCATCTAGAGCAAAACCACATCAAACCATTCGATTCAAGATAACCCACATTTCACACCATCTGCATGACTTCCGATCTTGCCGATGCAAGTCTCAAAAATTGTAGAAGGTAACTATACGTGGGAAAAAAGCAGACATGGTTGAGGCTTTGGCACCACAAGTCTCGATGAACAAGAAGAGACAAGATTACTGGAAAAAAAAATGAGCTACAGTAGTTTTGGTAAGGAAGAAAAGGTCTACTTACGTAATAAGTACAGTGTATGGTTTAGCACACACAAAGGGCTTTTAATACTTGGATATTACCTTACTTCGTTGTACCATTTTTTTATGGATGGAGAAATACTTTTGAAGGTAAAAAGAGATGCAACTAACCAAGTAAGGAGAGTCATGGGATGATGTCCCAAACGTACAACATACAATAATTCACAATACAGCAGCTAAAACTGCCTTAGCATCCCTATCTACAAGATCAATTGCAATACATACTTCACTGGACCTCAATGTGATCCAAAAAGTTGCACTACAAGGGGACACTACTCCAGATTAAGAAGCCAAGAGCAGAAACAAAAATGTGACCAAGCATTGAAGGGCGATTTAAAGAATGATTCATTTTTGGCATGCACAGTTCGAAATGATGCAAAGCAAGGAGAGGGAGTGGGACTGGACACAGTTCGAAAATGGAGTCGAAACAAGAGAAACATGCTTCCAACCTCCATTGATACTAAATCTAATTCATGCATTACTTTTTCTCTCCCTGAAATCTAAAACTGAAATTTAAGCTACATGTAAAATGCTCAATCCATGCCAATAATAGAAGCATGTGTATCGTTGTCTTATATATGCATCCTATTACTTGGGAGAACACATCTCTCTAGAACTTAAAGTCATGTTGACAACATTAATATCTGACAAGTGTCGAGACTTGATTTTAAGGTTTGGGGTGTATGCCGTGAAGAGGAACAAAAAGAAAGAAAAAAAAACCAGAATGCTATAGGAACAAGCAAGGGGAGAAAAGAAAAAACTCCCCCAATGATCCAATTATTGAACACATGACGATGATGCTCAACGCTAATGAGAAGAATACGATTGATCCATTATAAGCTCCTGCTTGAGGGTATTCTTTTTTTTTTTCTGAGTGATTAGTTTATTTGTAAAGGGAGTTCCTTTTTATATCTGGTATCTATTGAATGTAAACATAGAGTCATTTATTTGGTTAATATTGTACTTTTTTGGAGCATCCAATATTTGTCGTTTATACTTTATACTTTGCTTACATTCATATAAAACCCTCCTCTATTTTTATCGAAATTTACAAAGTTTCAGTGCCCAAGATCTACATCCATGTCAGAAGAAGACATGCAACCTCTATCACTCAAATCACAGCATATATCAGGAAAACACTGATATTAAGTTTAAAACAATGACGAAAAGCAGTTAAATTGGAAAGCAACATTGGGAAATGTAGTATCATGAGATGGCAAGAAATCTGGTTCATATCAGAATGGTTAACTCAAATTCCGTCCCAGAAAATCTAGTAAAAAATCAAAGGTTTTCTTAACACATCTTGAAGAAGAAGCAATCAAGAACCCAATACTTATAGAATCGATGGAAGCATACCTAAGAATGATGCAAACGCAAAATATTGCACTCTTTGCAGGTGGATGGGTATTTCATTTGCAATATCATGATGAATAATGGGGAAAAATGGTGGCCAATTTTTCTCCTGTATAACGATTCCAGCTGCAAAAGCAAAAGCAAATGCTCAATTTTAGGTTACATGCAACAAACTGACATAGCTGCTCAATGATTATTGCAATAATTAGGAATGCTACATGTAAATTGGCTGTCCCAATATGACTACTTTACTAAATAAGAGTACAATGAAAATCTACCCCTTGCTGCAGCTTCTTCCCTCCGTTTTAGTTCCTATACGGCAAGAAAAACAAACCAAAAGTCAACAAAGGTTTGCACATATAGAAATAAAATCTAGAGAACAACTGAGCCTTTGCCAAAAAATTGGTAAACAAAAGTTTCTTCCTCCATATACATCTAAGAAGTATGTAATGTGCATTATGTGATAGCTAAATGTCATTTCATGTAACAGGGGAAAGTGCAAACAAGATGCATGAATAAGCTGCTTGTTTGTGTAACCTTCAAGGTTGTATAGAACCTCTCTCCGTTGCCATGGTTGTGCAAAATATTGAAAATCAGATCCTATCCTCACTTCCCATTTCTTCTATCCCATCCTTCTTTCATACCCCACTAGCCTCTCTTACCCCTTTCTTTGCATAGCCTATTATTCACAGATATGCTTTTGCTTTAACAAAACATTAAACCCTCCCCCCTCCTTCCCCTGTGCCCTCCTCTTCCTCTTGGTAATAGAAGCCATTAAGTACTACGCCTTGGATTTGAAACATTATCCCTTGCCTACCTGTCGTTTTTCTAGGGATGAGCATTTATTACAATACACGAATCTATAACCGTCTAGTACATCTTTCTCCTCTTATGGTAAATCTTAAACTCTTACAACACACTGGAGGTTTAGGCTTTTATGAACTATATCGTATGAGAACCCTAAAATCTGAGAAAATGATATGGCACTTTGCAAACAACCTTTCTTGTATAAAGAAAAAAAGAAATCACTTTGGCGAAATCTTGTTGCCGTGCTGCTATTCTTAGTGGACATGATCTAATATTTCTGTTTAGTTTCCAAATGGATCACCTAAGCTAAACAGTAGCACTACCTACTCTAAAAAAAGATCAGTATATTGATAAAGGGCAAGACCAATCAACACATTAGGAAAGAGAGGCGATCTGCGATAAAAAGGACCTTTATCGGAAATGAGATACTTACCAGCTGTTCCATGTTTCCAATTAGAATTCACGTCACGTAAACAAGTATGGATATAAAATTTTAACCAAATCCTGCTTGTGGTTACGTTTCCTATTCAGGCCAGGGCAACCCCTTTTCCTTTTGGTGTCATTCTAGAATCCCCCCCCCCCCCCCCCCACACACACACACCCCAAATCCACACACACAACACATCTCTGTTCTTGAATCTAATATGTGTGTACCGAATCAAGAAACAGTAGTTTCCTTTTAAAGTATATATGTTGGGTTCTCTGTCACCCTACAGTGAACCAAAACCATACCAACTTTTTTCCATTTTAATAATCCTTTTCTGAGCTAATTCTAATATTTAATTTATAAAGATTACGAAAAAAGTATTTCCCATTCGAGGAACTGAAGTTGGATTCTAAATACTACTGCAACATACTAAGCAAATTTTGGTTATACTTACAGCAAGTCTACAATTTTACTACCCATTTTTTCTTATAAATCATTCAACCGAAATCAAGACATCTCAAACAATATGCTTTGATAATTACCGTTATATAATACCTTTAGGTAATTATCTAATCTACATGATAGATTTATAAGATATAAAAAGAGTGGGCATTAAAGATGAAAGGTGTACTTTAAAATTAAATTGTATCATTAAGGACGATTTATGATCTCTATTATGAGATTATTGACATGGAGACACCATGGTGTAAGTTTTTTCCTCTTAATATTGGGTGATGAGAATATTCTTGGATAATAGTGGAAATCTTGGAGAAATTTTTTATAGAATTAGGGTTCTGAAAATTAATTCAACTAGAAACAAACATGTCGAATACAATTTCAATAGAGATACAACAATGAATCCAAAACCAGAATTGATGACAAAGAGACAGCACAATCTGATCATTTTGTCATCCTGGATCCATAGCATACAAGAATGAAGAGATAAACAATGGCATCTAATAGAAATTAAGATGGGTGGATGAAGTGGAGAGGTGCTTTAGGGGTACTTTCTAAGTAAGGGATGCCTTTGAAACTAAAGGGAAATTTTATAAGGGAAATTTTATAAGGAAACAACAAAGCCCGTAATGTTATACAACTCAAAAAGTTAATAAATAAAAACTGTTCAAACACATAGGATGTGTGTGGCAAACGAGTGTATAGCAAACCCAAGGTTTTAAGCTTCAGTTTCATGTCTGGCTTCGGTCCATGCCAAAACCAAAATATCGACCAAAAATTCGAAATTTCAACCGAAAGTGGACGAAGGCGCTTCTCATAGTTGTTTTCGCCATTCTTTCTAGGAGAGGGAGCCATAAGGTTCAGACGAATCATCTTCCCCTTGTAGATAAAGGAACACGAATTGGATTTACCATAAATGGTGACATCCAAATCGTAGAGCCAAGGTCTGCCGCCAAGGCTAATGTGTCCGACATCCATGGGGACAACATCGCATCAGACCTTACCTTTATACTCAGCAAAGTTGATTGAAAAAAGGCAGCACTCAGAGACTGGTATGGATGTCTTGTCGACCCACGACATGTTGTAAGGACTAGGATAAGGTACTGACTTTATTTGTAGTCTTTTCACAGTGTTGGTGGACACCGTATTGACGCAACTCCCACTGTCGATGATGACCTTATAGTTGTACTCTCTACATTTTATGTACGTGTGAAAAGTTGAGCAATGTTTCCAGTCATCATCATCCTTCTTGGGCTTACCAAGGGTGCACTTAACTATGATCAAAAGGAAAGATCCCCTTGGGAAGCTAGTTTGTATGCATCCTAGTCGATCCTCTAGTTCATTCAATTCATCAGGTTTATAGATTATTTCCTCTTGATTTTCCTCATCCTCTTTCTCTTCGATAGGGCTTTCTTTGTAGGGCACTGACTCGCGATGTGCCCATAGTCGAAGCATCGATAGCATTGCTCTCGAAACACTATGGGGGTTCACCTAAGACTCCATTATTCTTAAAGTCTCTAAAGTTGGAAGTATGAGGCTTCTGGGATCCTCCAGCATGATTTTCATTATTAGGCTTGCTCCATGTGTTGGGCTTGTTGGTTTGATTCAATCTGATCAAATCACTTGAAAGTGGGCATGTTGTTGTAATGTTCAACGTCCTGGACTAGCTAGTATGCGTGCTCCAGGATGTTAACCTCATGGAGTTCTTTTGAAGCTCGTCTTGTAAACCAGACCTAAACCTAGACAAGGTCATCGTCTCACTTTCTTGTGCTGCAAGCGCATGAAGAATTCATTGAAACGAGCGATGTACTCAGTTATAGGTTTGTTCCCTTGAGTCAACCTCAGCCACTGATCTAGCTGTCGATTTGTGTAGGAGATATGAAGATATTTTTCTTATATATATATATATATATATATATATATATATATATATATGGGTCGAGATCCATGGACATGTAATTTTGACGTCGTTTTGACATGCCGCCAAGTAAACCAACATAGAGGTTTCAAAATAAACTGAATTTTTGTGAGGATGCTCACATTGCCATAGATTGTATATCCACAAAATCAATCGATTCTGAAACCTCTAGGTTTGGCAAATGTGCCGAGGCTTATCGATCGTCGGTTTTAACCGTTGATTTGAAAAGCACATTTGTGACACTTGGAGGTTTCAGAACGATTGATTTTTTGTGGGTATGTTATCTATGACAACGTAAGCATCCTCACAAAAATTTAACAAATTCTGAAACCTCTGTGTTGGTTTACTCGACAACATGTAAAAAATACATGGCCACGGATCTTGACCCTATATATATATATATATATATATATATATATATATATATATATATATATATATATAGGGGCATGCTATGCTGCGGCATGTGGTAAGTGCGGCACCGCACTGCAGTCGTCTGATGCACGTGCTACGTGCATCGCATGCACGCAGCGGTGCATCAGACAGCAGTGGTGCGGTGCCGCACTTACCGCATGCCGCACTATAGCATTTCTCTCTCTCTCTCTCTCTCTCTCTATATATATATATATATATATATATATATATATATATATATATATATATATATATATATATATATATATATATATATATATATATATATATATATATATATATATCCCTTCATCTCATCCAAGAGAGCTATGGAGGTTGGTTTGCTAGGTTGATCAGGCCCTCTATCATCTTCCAGTACAAAAAGCTGGATGGGTCAGTTTCATCTTCACAAAGTGAACTGATGGGGACATCGAGCAGAGCCCATGGCGCGTGTACGAGCGCAGGAGGCGCCACCTGAGCCTATGGCTCTGATCAGACAGCCTGCACCATCATGGATGTTTGCATTTGTTTTATTTTCTGCATTGTGTTATTTAGTCCCACCTCGACTTTCAGGGGTTTTCGTTTGTTATCGCAGGCCTTTATATAGGCCTGCCCATGGAACATATAAAGGCACTGAATGATGAAATGAAAATTTGTTTCTCCACTTTTGTGTTGAGTGACAACAGGGTAAGGTGTGTGAAACCCGATCCCAAACCCTAGGTGTGTGAAACCCTAGGTGGGTACTAGGCGTGTGAAACCCTAGCCCAACCCTTACCTCATCCCCTTCCTTCCCCTCCGCCGGCCACCAGCCCCGCCTCCCTTTCCTTCCCATCCGCCGGCCACCAACCCCTGCCCCTGTCCCTGTGCAGCCGGCCCCCGACGCCACCCCTCCCGTCCGATTCCCCCACACCCTGCCCCTGCCCCGCGCCTTCCCCACCGGTCACCTCCCTCTTCTCCCGTGCGGCAGCTCCACCCCCCCTTGGCCTCTTGTGGCTGGCCCGATCCGGCCACCCCACTCGGCGCCGCCGGCCCGATCCGACCCCGACCTCCCTCCCCTGCCTGCTGTTCCCCCCACCCGACCGGCCTGCCCCCATCACCGGCGCCACCACCCCACCCCGATCCCCTTCCCTTCTCTCCCACTCGATCGGCCAGCCCCACCACCGGCGCCACCACAACCACCGAAACCCCTTACCACCACTCCGAGCCCTCCCTCCACCCTACCCGACCGGCCTTACCCCGATCCCCCTCCCTCCCTCTGCCGGCCACCATCCCGAGCCCCTCCCTCCACCCCTACCCGACCGGCCTCACCCCACCACTACCCCTTCCCTCCTTGCAGCCCACCCGAACACCTCCATGCCCTCTCTTACCTGATTCACTCACACCCCTTTCGGCATCGCACCTCGGCACCCTCGGCATGCGTGCAGGACCGGACCCAATGGGGATCACGGTATGATCCCGGACACGGACGGATACCTCGACATCAACTCCCCCTTCTTCGGACGAAAGGGAGAGCGTGGAGGAGCACGTGGCTTGTGACGTTGACGTTCCCGCACCGCCATTACAACCCTCAGTAGGTACGTCTCTTTCCAGTAGGGTATTTCCGGTAATTCTACTAATCGGATCTCCAGTATATTATCTGTGCCGACGGCTGTCCACCATCGTGAGGTTGTGCGTCCCCACCTGCCTGTTAAGTTCTTTAGTATTTGATATTGCGGGACGGACTCGTGCCGTTTAATTTAAGCATTATTTATTGTAATTCTTAGAACTGAGATCGAATTGCCTGATGCGAGTAGTTTCTGTTAAAACCCATTATTCCCTGCTGATGGTTTGAATAAACTTCCTACCTGAGACTCTTAATTCATAGCGAAACATTGCTAGGACAATTAAACTACTGATTTCCTGCCCACCCTGCATTGTTTCGCATCATTTTGGTATCAGAGCATGGTTATAGGTAGGAACTGTCATGCATTAGTTGTACTGCATCTAGAAAAATTTTCTTTTAACTTTTGCATTTGATTGCCATATTTAACAAAAAAAAAAAAAACAAAACAAAAAAATTTAGCATGCATCATGTTGTGAGTTTGTCTTTGCATGCCAACCCCTGAGGTAGGTCCTATCTGTTAGGAGAGTCGAGTGAGTCGGACAATATGGATCCTGATGTCTTAACTAGGGCACTTGCCGAGTTAGCCCAAGGAATAGCAACTATGAACCAGAACCTCACCGCTTGTCAGCGTGACACCAATGGCCGTTTTGTCCGTTTGGACCAAGCTCCACCGCTAGGTCCACCACCCCTAGGCACTCAAGATTTTCGGCCACCTTGGCAGAACAATCAAAATCCGGGTAAACAGTATCTCCGGAGCATTAGGTTAGAGGTGCCCTCTTTCGATGGCAGGCACGATCCCCAATTCTTTTTGGACTGGCTCCAGTCCATGGACCAATACTTTGCCTGGTACCCTTTAACCGAACCGCGAAAAGTGCAATTCGCTGCCATGAAGCTTAGTGGACCCGCCAGCCAATACTGGACTAATTTAGAAGCCTTGAGAGCCGCCAAAACTCAGGACCCCATTGATACTTGGGTCGCCATGAAGAATGAGCTAAAAGGCAGGTATGTGCCCCCATCATATCGAGCCCACCTATTGGACCAGTGGCACCAATTCACCCAGGGCAACAAATCAGCCAGGGACTATGTCACCAGATTCGACGAGTTCCTAACTCGCTGCAATGTCCTCAGAACAGAAACCCCTGCCCAGGTCCTGGCACGTTTTCGATCAGGTTTGAGAGAAGACCTGAGAAGTGAGCTCCTTGCCCGAAATGTTACAGAGTTGGAAAGAGCATATGCCTTAGTTCAGAACCTCGATAGCATTAGGGATCAAGATTCCCGAAGTGAAGTCCCTCGGCCTTTCTCGGATAGCTACCTAAGTCGGCCCTACCCCAACGAACCCCAACCAAGAGCCGACTTCACCAGTAGAAGCAATGAGAGAGACAACCATGACAAGGTCCCGGAGAAAGACTTCTCCAAAGTTAGTCCCCTCATCAAGTGTTGTAAATGCCAAGGCTACGGACATGTGGCCGCAAACTGTGCAAGCTATGTCAAAGTCAACATCATTGATGACAATCCCAGTGAAGTGATAGAGGCTAAAGAGGCAAAATTCGTCTATCAAGCTGAAGAAGGAGATGGAGACTTTGATGATGATGACGAAGCCATCTTGACTTCCCTTAAACCAATGGCATCTCCCTCCATGTCAGTTGTTAGGTGCGCCCTGTCTCAACCCAAGGACAAGAAGGTCAAACTGGGTCCCTGCCAACCTAAGAGTAGTCAGGCCGAACAGCAATCAACTCTAGCTAAAAAGATTTTCAAGGATCATGATTCGGTCCTAATCTTCGTAGACCGATTTTCTGAGGTGACCCATTTCCTCCCTTGTTCCAAGATGTCCGATGGCGTCATAAAGTTACACGGGTTGCCTGAAATCATGCCCAACAAGGTTGTCAAGATCACCAGTTTTTGTTGGAAAATCCCATGGCACAAGCTGGGCACTAGGCTCCAGTTCTCCACTACCTTCCATTCCCAGACCAATGACCAGACTGAAGTTGTCAATAGGAGTCCGGGAAACCTTGTACGTACCTTGATGGGTGAGCACGTTAAGACTTGGGATCTGAAACAGTCAGTAGTCGAGTTTGCATGTAGGTCCACAGGTATGAGTCCTCATGAAGTCGTGCATGGGTTCAAACCTAGGCAACCAGTCGATCTTATTCCCATATTTGAGCATCATAGAATTTCCGAGTCGGCATCTGCTTTTGCATCTCATGTGCATGAACTACATAAGGAAATCAGTAAAAAAATTGAACAGAGCAATGCGAGCTATAAATTAAGGGCCGATGCCCGGAAGCGAGTTCAAACTTTCAGTATGGGAGATTATGTGATGGTCTGGATTCGTCTGGAACGGCTTCCTTCGGGAGCCGTTAAGAAACTACATACGTGCAGTACGAGTCCTTTTCGGGTTCTAAAAGATATAAATAATAATGCTTATTTTATTGTACTACCCGAGGGTTTTGGCGCCAGTCCCACCTTCAATATTAAAGATCTAGTGGCTTATAATGGCCCATATTTAACCCTGAAAATCCACTGATAGTTGAGCCTACCCTGAACCCTGCCCCTGAGTGCCCCCCCTACCCCCACTCCCAGAAATATCCCCACCATATACAGCACAAGGCATTGATAATATTCTGGATGACGAGATTGTCTCCGGTAGACGACAGTGGAATCCGGCGGTACCTGGTTTGCTGGAAAGGAAGGCCCCATTCTGAGGACGCGTGGATTGAGCATCAGGGACCCCAGCAGATGGACCCAGACCTGCTGGAGCTGTACGAGAGCCGCACCGAGCCTTACTCGACGGAGTCGAGTTCTCTCCCACCCCGGGAGAATGATGGGGACATCGAGCAGAGCCCATGGCGCGTGTACGAGCGCAGGAGGCGCCACCTGAGCCTATGGCTCTGATCAGACAGCCTGCACCATCATGGATGTTTGCATTTGTTTTATTTTCTGCATTGTGTTATTTAGTCCCACCTCGACTTTCATGGGTTTTCGTTTGTTATCGCAGGCCTTTATATAGGCCTGCCCATGGAACATATAAAGGCACTGAATGATGAAATGAAAATTTGTTTCTCCACTTTTGTGTTAGAGTGACAACAGGGTGAGGTGTGTGAAACCCGATCCCAAACCCTAGGTGCGTGAAACCCTAGGTGGGTACTAGGCGTGTGAAACCCTAGCCCAACCCTTACCTCATCCCCTTCCTTCCCCTCCGCCGGCCACCAGCCCCGCCTCCCTTTCCTTCCCATCCGCCGGCCACCAACCCCTGCCCCTGCCCCTGTCCCTGTGCAGCCGGCCCCCGACGCCACCCCTCCCGTCCGATTCCCCCACACCCTGCCCCTGCCCCGCGCCTTCCCCACCGGTCACCTCCCTCTTCTCCCGTGCGGCAGCCCCACCCCCCCTTGGCCTCTTGTGGCTGGCCCGATCCGGCCACCCCACTCGGCGCCGCCGGCCCGATCCGACCCCGACCTCCCTCCCCTGCCTGCTGTTCCCCCCACCCGACCGGCCTGCCCCCATCACCGGCGCCACCACCCCACCCCGATCCCCTTCCCTTCTCTCCCACTCGACCGGCCAGCCCCACCACCGGCGCCACCACAACCACCGAAACCCCTTACCACCACTCCGAGCCCTCCCTCCACCCTACCCGACCGACCTTACCCCGATCCTCCTCCCTCCCTCTGCCGGCCACCATCCCGAGCCCCTCCCTCCACCCCTACCCGACCGGCCTCACCCCACCACTACCCCTTCCCTCCTTGCAGCCCACCCGAACACCTCCATGCCCTCTCTCACCTGATTCACTCACACCCCTTTCGGCATCGCACCTCCGGCACCCTCGGCATGCGTGCAGGGCCGGACCCAATGGGGATCACGGTATGATCCCGGACACGGACGGATACCTCGACATCAACTCCCCCTTCTTCGGACGAAAGGGAGAGCGTGGAGGAGCACGTGGCTTGTGACGTTGGCGTTCCCGCACCGCCATTACAACCCTCAGTAGGTACGTCTCTTTCCAGTAGGGTATTTCCGGTAATTCTACTAATCGGATCTCCAGTATATTATCTGTGCCGACGGCTGTCCACCATCGTGAGGTTGTGCGTCCCCACCTGCCTGTTAAGTTCATTAGTATTTGATATTGCGAGACGGACTCGTGCCGTTTAATTTAAGCATTATTTATTGTAATTCTTAGAACTGAGATCGAATTGCCTGATGCGAGTAGTTTCTGTTAAAACCCATTATTCCCTGCTGATGGTTTGAATAAACTTCCTACCTGAGACTTTTAATTCATAGTGAAACATTGCTAGGACAATTAAACTACTGACTTCCTGCCCACCTGCATTTGTTTCGCATCATGAACTCTGCAATCAGTCATACTGTACCACTCAAAGTAGTAATCCATTTCAGCTTGCCAATCGATGAAGGCTTTGGATCGAGGTGACCATCATAATTTGGTGCTTCTATCTTGATGCTGTGCATTGAGTGCTCATCGAGTGTTTCTCGCACTCCTTGATAGTCCCTAATGTTTTGTTGTCCTTCACCTCTTTGGCGGGGTTGTTCGATGCCACCAATTTCAGATTCTCCCTCATTTTCAGGACGAATATTAGTGATTGAAACCTCAGCTAATGTCAAACATGCGTCAGCCGGGAGTTAACATCAGCGAGTTGTGTTCTGAATCCGCTCTCATGGCCGCGATGGTAACAACTGATGGGTCGAAGGTGGATCCATTTCAGGAGAGTAAGTCGAACAACTACGTATTCTCATGCACCAAAGTGCAGGCAAGGCTTCACCCTAATCTAAACCTGGTTCTAATACCAAAGCTAATGTGAGACAGACGCAGAAATAATACCTATCGTAAAAATTTAGGTATTCTAAATAAAATTCAGCAATTTAAGATTTAATAGCAGTTGAAGTTTTTATGTTATTTTGGAATTAGCACATTTGATAATAAAATGTTAGGGAAGGCATAGATTATACACGTCTACATCCGAGGTCATGCGAAAATCTTTGCAGGCAGATCGTGTAGAAGATGGAACTTTCGAGCAAGATGAGGGTTTTGACGGATCAATATAAAATTCCTAATTGCCTCAGAGGATTTGAATGATTAAAATATGGCTCAACTGGTTATTTTAAAGGGCACAGGCTTATGTAACTTTAGAGTTCTATCATAAACCGACAACTTGTGAGTAAAAGAAAACTTTAATCTAAGTTTTAGGGTTTTGTTTTGCAGGGAAAAGTAGAAAGGGATTATGATAGATCACACATTTTTCTGCAAATTGAGAAACGATGGAATAGATCCCAATGATTCAGAGATTGTCAATGCTTGCGGATGAGATCCAGGGTCTTCAAACGATTCCTAAGGCACGATCTCGTGTTGAAGATAATGAATAACGCTTTCGGAAGGTGCGAGAAAGAACCAGAAGGGTTGCCGAGTTGAGGAGTGAGACCGGAAGGGTTGTCGTGACGCGAAAAGGGGCTAAGAGGGCTACCACATTGAGAGGGGACCTCAGAGGAGTCGTGCGGTTCTTTGTGAAGCCTGGGGAGGCCGTATAACCCCTCTATGTATCGTGTAGCCCTTTTAGGGTTAGTTGGAGTGCCTTTAGTGGCCCCCAATTAATAACCCTTAGTTTATTTCCACGCAGGGTGCCCTGAGAGAATAAAATGCCACAAGAATTATCATGTGGCTTCTTCTGTGCGTACATGTCGCGATAGGAGGCCGGGACTTCTCTGTTCCGTGCGAACAGTAACACAGAAATGGGGGGTTTTGATGGTGCTTCATGTGGAGGAGGGAGAAGGGGAAGAGAGGGAAAGAGAGGGCCGAAGGCCCTTTCCTCTTCTTTTCTTCTCTTCCTTTTCATCTTCTTTTGCGATGCCTTCTTTCTCGCGCTTCGTCGTCGATGATCTCACAACCAAAATTATCATTCGAAACAAGAAAAAGGGGGGGAGAAGAGAACATAAGAGGGAGGAGAAGATATGGAGTCCACTATATGCGAGGAATCCTCCTTTGATGAATCCAATCCAAGATTCAATGCAATCAAGCAAATTTTATTTCAATTGTTCATACCCATAAAAGAGAAATGCTCGACTCTTATATACTGAGCTAGTTTACACGCATAACCATCTCTAAGCAAGGCAAGACTTTAAAAAGTGAAAAAGTGACTTCTAGCCCAAGTCAAAAAAATGTCCTAATAATTATAGCAGAAATGACAGATAAATAGTAAATAAATAAACAACTGCTAATGGGCCCCAATGAACCAGGCCTCTGGCGGAGGCTGACTACTCTCCTAGCTAGAGAGAGATTGGCGTAGCTCTGACACACTTGCGACGTGTAAACCTACTGAAAGGGTGCAGAAGGGCTCCCCTCACCAGTCCAGCTTCCTCACTAACTAGAACCAACCTACAAGTTACAAGGATCTTGTGATGTAGATTACCTATGCATGAAACGCTCAATTTATACACCATGTCACCTACATGGTGACATGTGCACACTTACTCGGCTCATTTTGATTAGCGTACATGATATATAGAGTTGATGCGTTTGGATGTACCAGATTATATAAAAGTACCCAAAATGATTCTCAAAGGAAAGTTTATTCATTAATATAAAAAACATTGGATTTGAGAGCATAATTCCAAACAAAAACACCATTGTTATTACTAGTCTTCAATCTTTTCATGGTTAAGCTTTATTCTTTCTTTAATATTTATAATCGTTCAGTTGTTTCCTAATCAAATCGCTGATAACATAAATATATCAGTTGATGATTCCATAATTACCAAGATCTAAAACCTTTAAAGCATGCTTATCTAGCTATATTACCCACATAATTTTTCGAGAGTTGCACTCTACCAATATAGTTGTTTACGACTCAATAAAGCCAACTTAAGCATGTTGGAATTTTTCACATGATTGAGCACAAATAAAGCTTCAAGACAATGTATATGAATTGTATTGATCAGCATTTAAGTACCTTTTCCCTTTTATTTAGTTCGGCCTCCTTCGCTTGGAGTTCCTTTTCCATTTTCTTTAGATCCTACATGGGAAATGGATAAAAGATAATATATAAAAGCATTAGGAAACAATGGCATCATGCTGCAAAATAAATGTGAATGGAGCTACACAACTAATGGCATGACCAAATGGATTGCTTGTCCACCGAATATCCACATGCCTAGAACGAGGTGTCATCAAGGAATTGGCGGCATATCTTTATAGATTAACTGCATTACATACTCAATAATTCTTTCTAAAATTTCTACCAACCTTTGCATTATCAAGAGGAATATCAATTGTTGCATTGCGATCATTGTAGAAATCAGCAGGTTCAGGAGGAAGCGGTGAAAGCCTAGAATTTGAAGCAGGAGGAACACTGCCTGGGTGCTGAAACATTGGAATGTAAGTAAAAATTATTATCTGAGCAACTACAACTAATAATAACACTCATAATACTATCAGCAGGCAAGTCCACCCATACATATCACGGTACATCGTCAAATATAAAAGTATCAGCGAGTACTGGAAATCCTTAAAGATTGATTTCAGGAATGTCAATAACATGTTCACAAAATGGAGAAGAGGCACTCCATAAACAATTTCAAGGAGGTCCCTAAAAAAATTTCGTAGGATTATCACCACAAAAGTATAAGACTATAAGGATCTTTGTCTTCAACGGTTTTGTGGATGTTTGTCTTTCTCAATTTTAAGCAAAGCATTCTACAAGACAAAAAAATTGTCTCCGGACATCGGCATCAGCTACTGAATAAATCACTTCCAAACGTTAATTTGTTAAGAAATGGATTACATAAAAATATGGAAGCGGAAAATGTCCCAACTATTAATTCTTGGAAGAGGTGGTAAATCATTCAGATTGAATTCGATCTAATGGTATCTGCTTGTTGTCATGATTCTAATATTGCTGAAAAGTGTCTTAATGGTACCAAAATGTGCTTATCTAGAAACATTGATATAATGAGTCCTTATCATCATAGTAAAACAACTATGCTATGGCACATTGAATCCATCAGTAGATGGATAGATTACCAAGATCAGACCATTGTCGTATCAATGTCACAAATATATTAAGTCCTTCAAACCATCACTGCAATGTTAAGAACTTAAGGTGATTTTATGTTTACTTGAAAATATTCATTCTTATAATCAGTTTTTGAGGGAAGTTTGCTCATATCTCAGAATAAGTTCTAGAAGTGTAACAGTAGGAGCCAAATCCACAGACTCCTATCTATATGTTCTTATAAGGTTTAATTTAGGAAGAAAAGAGGGAGAACACCTATAAAACCATCTCCAAAGTAATTGAAGGTAAATATACCCACTTCCTTACTTTTCCTCCTCACTCTTCATTATACACTATAAGACTAATCACAACTGCTAGATGAAATATAGGAGAAAGGTCTTCTGGAAGTGACAGATGAGCGTATTCTGTCACTTTTAGGCTCTCTTATTTTCTTTATTGTATTGATAGTGAAATGCAAGCAAGCCCCAACCCCCATTACTTTCCAATTGGAGTAAACCTAACCATTAATAGAAATGAATAGCAGGAAAGAACCCTGTGACCAAATCCTAGATAGAAAGAGATTTTGGTAGTGTAAGTTAGCCAGACAAGATAGTACCAAAATCAAAAGCAACATACAGTGGAAAAGGATTAGAGATGGTGCAGTGCACAGGTCTATGTTGTGACCACTCCCATTGTGTTCAAGAATTATTGGTCTTATTATTCATAAATTTATCATTATACCATTCTACTTCATAAATTTACTTATTCGTTTTGTGAATATTAATATGTTGCTGATATATGGGCATAAGTTTTATAATAAAAAATGAGTCGAATCCACAACATAAGGGTGCACATCAGGCCGCTACAATGTGAAAATGGAAGGAGCCATGAGAAAGAAACAAAGAAAGAGGGAGACAGCCATCCACAGCCATCTCCAAAGTTCCTGAATGTAAATATACCCACTTCCTTATTCATCTTAGCCTTTGCCTGTTGCTAGTGATGTACACTATAAATTTGACCAAAACAGCTAAAAAAGATATCCAACAGAGCTTTAAAAAATGATCCACAAACTTTATGCTAGTAGACTTCATCAATTTTTCTTTGTTGTTTTCGTAGAAAATGCAAGTAAACAACTTGTTGCTTTTTCTAGTTGAAGCCGATCCAGGCTATCCAGCCTTTGAAATAAATGAATAGCAAGAAAGGACCCTGCTATTGACTCATAAGTAGTTAATTTTTTGGTGGTTGGTGATTTTGAATAACGAGACAAGATATTACAAATAGCCCAAACAACTCGAAAACGATTATAGCTAGAGTTTTTAAGGGGGCAAAGGTCTCAAGTTCACAACTATCGTTCTTGTTATTAATGTAATTACCATGTATTAATATTCTGCTATTTTTCATTAAATTTTGCTTCCAATTTAGTATTACATATTTACTCTCTCTCTCTCTCTCTCTCTCTCTCTTAAATAGCAGATAAATCCTAATAAAAGCAATTTAAGATAACTTGGTCCGGGCCTCTAGTAGAGGCTAGCTACTCTCCTACCCAGAGTGAGATTGGTACGACAATGAGGTGACAGTGGCGTTGGTATACCCACAAATCGGGTGCTGAAAGGGTGTCCTCAACAACATGAAAGAACCTTGGGCAGTTTTGAAAAACCGTGTTTCGAAAAATTGTGGGCTGATTTTGTAAAATTGTGGGTTGTTTTTGAAAATCCGACGAAGTTGGACTGTTTCGAACGAAACCACCCAACTTCGTCGGATTTCAACTGAAATCTCACCGGATTTCGCTGCAGGAAGACCAAAGTCACCAGAGCTTGCCAGAATCGCCGGAATCCAATGTCGCATCTCGTCGGAGTCATCGGATTTTGCTGGATTTCGCCGTTGGAACTCGTCGGATTCATCGAAAAACATTGTCGGAGCTCGCCGGATTCATCGTTCAATTCATTGCATCTCGCCTCCCAATTTGTCGGATCTCGTCGCCGGGTACAAAAGCTTGTAAAGTAATCAGTATTTACAAATTATACATTTTTAAAATATGTTTTTTTTTTTTAACAGATGCCTCACAACCTCCTCTGTATAGGGATTCGAGGTCAAAAGAAGTAGGTTGGCAGCATGAGTTCTCTTTGGACACAAAGAAACCAGAAGTCACAGTGTAGAAACTGAGACAAACGGATTGAAAGTAGAGGTGTTACATGACTGAAGTAATACCTCGTCGATTGCTTCCCCGATGTAGCAGAGTACTTGAAGGCACCAACTGAGGTCAAAATAGCCATGCACATTTTATTAAGGAGTGGAGAATACAAAGGAGTTCAGATTCGGACCCCCAGGTCACGGAAGAAGAAGGTACGAATCCATCCACCATTCAACAGGAGACGTTCAGAACCATATGATATCGAATACCCTCTAGATATCGAGACAGTAGAGAAGATGGATCAATATCAACAGGCGGTTTAAGATTTGAGACGGACCCAGTGAGAGCGAGCTAAGAGAGATTGGTTATCGGCGCAGTTTGGACCCAACGACAGTGGACCTGGTTCGTCAACCGAAGGTAATAGTGGTGCTGGTGCGTCAGGAACTAATGATGATGAGTTTAGTTAGACGAGCAAATAAGAGTTGCCTTGGATGAGCGAAGATAAGTAATTTTGTCTTATTTGTGACGTAAACAATGTAAATTTATACAGATAATTCAAGCTTCGGTGTGTGTTTTCTTCAAACAATTCAAGTAAATATGCATGCACAACTATAAGACTTTAATTAAAATTTCAAAAAAAAAAAAACTAAAATACCCCTTTTTGACTATTTCGAAATTTCTCAACCATTTCGGTCGAACAATTTTAGCCATGATCAAAACCACACATGAAACCGAAGTTTAAAACCATGATATTAAATACAAACTTTCTGAAACTTATGATTTGAGCAACAAAGTATTGGTGTCGTTCAGCTAAGTGGTCAAGCACAAACAAATTTATGAATTTTAAGATACTTGAGTGGAATGATATTGTCCGCTTTGCCCGTGTCACACGAGACTTCTCAAGAGATCACCCATCCTAGTATTGCTCTCTCCCAAGCACGCTTAACTACAGAGTTCTTATGGGATCCATAGTGGCTCATGATTTTAAAACATGTCTTATCTATTTGGGAGGGGATAAATAAATAAATATATATATATATATGGGTCGGGATCCACAACCAACTATTTTGGTGCCAACACATCCATGAAGGTTCGTAGAAGTTTCAAAATTTGCTGAAATTTGGTGAGGATGATTACCTTCCTATAGATAGCATACTCACAAAAAATTAGAACATTCTAAAACTTCTAAGTGCGTCAAATAATCATCTTCAAATTAACGATTAACATGGACAATTGATAAAACTCTTCACATTTGATGCACCTAGAAATTTTAGAATATTCTAATTTTTTGTGGACTTGTTATCTATTGGAAGGTGATCATCCTAACCAAATTTCAGCAAATTTCAAAACCTCTAAGAACATCTATTGATGTGTTGGCACCAGAATTTCTTATCCAGGCAATGTAGGACTAATTTATGGCATTGGAAACCTTACCTCACCACATCCATCTTGGTTTTCCCCGTCTCAAGAGTCTATCATTGGAGAAAGACTCCCGCGACAAGGCAATCCAACTGCTTTCTTTATCTCGCTTGCCGCGTCTAGCATCTTTTGGTGCCCCGAGGGTTAGACCGCTTGGGAACTCTTTTCTAGTTGATGATGCAGTCAACATTCTTCTCCCATTAGACTTTTAAATCCTTTGTTAGCTCTTTTCCTTCTTTCTTCCAGTTATCTCTTTCTTTGACAGCGGCGGAGAATACCTCTCTATAAATTACAAGAAGAAAAAACAAGCAACAATGAAGTTTCAAATGTTTGAGCTTGGAAGCAACCTACTATCTATTGATAGGCGAGAACAGACTGATATTGGCTTCTTTGCCTATCTATTATATTATTTATGTATGGTCGGCTTGGAGAAATCAGAGGAAGACCATCATCTCTATCCGAATTCGATCAACACTTTATTCATTCGTTGGCTATTGGCTATTGGCTATTGACTATTGAATCTTGGTCGCCACAATTCACCCCCCTTAAGGATCACACGTTTCAAATGTTTGAGCTTGCAAGCAACCTGCTATCTATCGATAGGCAAGAACAAACTGCTATTGGTTTTTTCGCCTATTTATTTTATTATTTATGTATGGCTGGCTTGGAAACATCGGAGGAAGACCATCTCTATCCAGGTATGATCATCACTCCATTTATTTGTTAGCTATTGGTTATTGACTATTGAATCTTGGTCGCCACAATCCACCCCCATTAAGGGCAACACTTCCTCGTATGGGATTAGAACCCCCACCCCCATCGCGAGGAGAGCCGGCTCTGATACAATTTTCTAACAACTCGCCCCATACTGACATGATATTGTCCGTTTTGCCCGTGCCGCATGAGAACTTCCCAGAAGGTCACCCATCCTAGTATTGCACTCGCCCAAGCATGCATAACTGTGGAGTTCTTATGGAATCCGTAGTGGCTCAAGGTTTTAAAAAGCATCTTATTTATTTGTGAGAGGATATTATATATACTATATAGCCCAAATCTCCTATCCAGGCGATGTGGAACTAATTTATAGTCTTGGACACCTCACCTCATCCATCTTAGCTTTCCCCGCCTCAAGAATCTTGGCTATTGGAGCCTGGATCTTGATTTACAATGTAGGACAAATATAACCAATTAAATTATTAAAATTTAATCAACGCTCAAAATAACCATGCACTCCAAAAAAGAGTTCAAAATAATATATTAATTCAATATATCTAACCAAAGTTATTGCACGATAATTTTGAATTTGTTTCACTACCCAAAATAGATTAGCTTTTTCAATCCAGCTACATCAAAACAGTTATGTACCAAATACTTTTACGTAAATATACTAATCACTTAAAAAAAAAAAAATGGAACATCTCTGCAACTCTGAATCTTCCCAAAAAGAAAAATAAATTACAATAGATCCACCCAATGTCACCCTCTGTCTACTTAACCTCTCTCTCTCTCTCTCTCTCTCTCTCAGTGTAGTCAAGGCGGCTAGGCGCCGCCTAGGCATTTTGCCTTGTCTAGGCGAAGCGGCGCTTAGGCGACGAGTAATTATTAAATATTTTTATATATAGTATAAATATGTATATATATGATTTTTATAATCTAGTAGCATGTTGATTATAATTTCCACCACCTAAAAGTCAAATTATATAGAAAGTATAGGAATACCACACTCATAAACTGAATCAAAAAATTTAAAAAAACTGAAGAAAAAAATCAGAAAAATTCTAAATATTACTAAAAAAATCAAGGAAAAATATATTAGGGTTTAAGTTTAGATTTAATTCAACTCAATTTTGAGTTAATTCAACTCAAATTTGAACAGCCCATCATAAGAATTTGACTTAATTACCTTAATTCAATACAATTAGAGTTAATTCTACTCAATTTGAGTTATTTTACTCACTTTTGAGTTAATTCAATTTAATTTTGAAAAAAAAAACCCAAATTCTTATAACCCATCATAAGAATTTGAGTTAATTCAACTCAATTTATAAACCCCCAAAATTCTTATGAATCAATCATAAGAATATGAGTTAATTAAACTCAATTTTGAGTTTATTAAACTCAATTCGAGTTAATGCAACTCAATTTTGAGTTAATTCAAGTCAATTTTGAGTTCATTCAACTCAATTTTGAAAACCCTCCCAATTTCTTATGAAGTCATCATAAGAATTTGAGTTAATTCAACTTAATTTTGAAAACCCCCCATATTCCTATGAATTCATCATAAGAATTTGAGCTAATTCAACTCAATTTTGATTTCATTCAACTCAATTTTGAAAAAAACCCCAAATTCTTATGAACCCATCATAAGAATTTGAGTTAATTCAACTCAATTTTTAGTTAATTTAAGTTAATTCAACTCAATTTTGAAAAAACCCCAAATTCTTATGATCCCATCATAAGAATTTGAGTTAATTTAACTCAATTTTGACCTTATTCAACTCAATTTGAGTTAATGCAACTCAATTTTGAGGTAATGCAATACAATATGAGTTAATTCATCTCAATTTTGGAAAAAAAAAATTCCAAATTGGACCAAGTGAAAAACTGTCCAGGGGCCTAGGCGGTCCTAGGCTGGCCGCCTAAGGAAAACCGCCCGCCTAGGGGGTCGCCTAGGTGCCCAGAGGTCCAAAATGCCTAGGCGCCTGCCTAGGCTGCGCCTAGTGACGCTTTGACTACAGACCAGTCTCTCTTCAAAATTCACATAAAAAATAAAAAACAAATAAATATAAAGTGGACTGTCGGCATGTGTGGGAGAATATTTGATCAGAAATTAATCAACTTATTATTTTAATAAATAGTTTTTTACTGTAAATTGCAAGTCTTTTGTTTGTTAGCAGAAAATGTAAATCTAAGTTCTCTCCACAACTAAACTATCACTGAAATAACTAGTAATCTTAAGTGGGGCAATTAAGATCAAACTCATGATTCTTAACACCGCCAGGCAACACTGATACTAGTTTAACATCTGCATCATTGGGAGAAACTTCTTTATTTCCTCTTTCCTTAATTACAACAAACTTCTTTTTCCTCCCTCCATCCTCTGTTCCTCACTCTCACAATAGATACCTTAAACCCAAAAATCAAGTGAAGAAATGTGTTGACACATGACAACAAGCTAAAATCAGACTCGTCACCCCCAAATCCTGGTCAGAAACCCTATGATCATGTTATGTTGCAAGGATAGTCATTAGTCCAATATCATACTAGCAAATGAATATTAAAATGCATTAACAACAAAAACTCCCACAACCTGATCATAACATAACCAAACTTCAGAATGACTCAACTTGAATCTCTTTTGTATCATGACTCACATGCCAGTTGGAAGAGTCATACTTAAGAAAAGTAATAAATCAACAGAGGTTTTATGTGGTTGACCCACATAGAAGAGTGAGAAAGAAAATAAAAGATACATGACAAGTCTCACCAGAAGGTGGGAAAAATAGGATGATAGATCAAGTCCAAGGAAAGTGAGATGTTGTCAACCTTTGATTTGTCACTCTACCAAACTTACGCAATGTTGCCAGCTTAACTCGGATGCAATAAGATTGTACACAAATAAATGGTGCATAGCATAATTGTCATATGTTAGGCATTTAAATGGTACAGCATGAGTTGTGTTTTATACCATTTGATAACATTTTGGTTCACATCAAAAAGACTTGGATTATACTCTTCAAAAAGATTTTGGAGGTCCATAAATCATTTTCCTCTTCAATTCTTAGATTGCACTAGCATATAATTTATTGTAAAAAATTGTCATATCCAGACCTTGTGAAAGAATATGATGAGCCTAATTATCATATAACATTTCTTAACATTATTGGTTCTTCTAGCTTCTCTTTGCTTCTACATTGCATTGAATCCCATAAGATTATATTTGGACTAAGTAATCAGGGGATAGAGATCATAGTCTCTCTGTAGCTCTTGCACTTGTGAAGTAATTTTTTTTTTTTTAATTTTTCACCCAAAAGGAATATAATATAAGCGGCATATATATTACATACATCAATCATGCATCTGAGGTCTCAAATTCTGCACTTTCTTCTAAATGCAATAAACATATAAAAGTAATATGCGGTGAACTGATTATAAGCATCTTACAATTGTGTAGAACGGACCACTACCATACTTCGCTTGTCCAGCTGCTTTTCCACGAAGTGCAGGGTCCTGATACTGAAAGATAATAAATATAACTTGCTGGAATGCATAAATCTCTATTTATCAAATTAAACATGGATACTATATACTGCAGGGACCGCTTTTCTCAGCGTCCAAAGAACGAAGATCGTCGATGTAATCGCCAGAACCACCCACCGTAAGTTTCCATTCTCCGTTCTTCTCTTTCTTCATATACTTTATTTTAGTATTCTCTTTTTTCTTTTTTAGCTAGTAAGCTACTGTTTTACTACTTTACTGTGGCTCACTTATCCCACTGTGACCACCTGAAATAATGATGAGTATCTCTCTTGGCCAATTGTGAATATCTAAAACCAGGATGACAATGACAACATACAGTTAAATAAATACTACATAAAATGTTCTATAAAATTTCAGGTGCCTCGATCTCTAGGCGTAGGCGTCCGCCTAGGTCCCCGCCTTTCACCTCGCCACCTTGGAACTCCGCCACCGCCTTAGATCTACCTAGCGCTTTTTAAAACATTGGTTGAGTGATTCTTTGAGAAAACAATGCTATTTCTACTTACAATGGACTTTAATCATGAAAGTTGGGGGACAAAGATGGGGGAGAACCGCAACCCTTAACAAAACGTAAATGATATTTTTATCAAAAATGGGAAATGGATGTGTGAGAGGAAAAAATATAAATACAATGAGTTCCTCTTAGGCAAATATTAATTATGTTGTTGAACCCTAGTTTGTGTTAAAAACTTCTAGAGATGATAATCACATAGTTTGGAATTTTCTTGTTATGAGCAGCTTCCTCATACTGATGACAAGATTACATCTACAAATAATTTTTTGTCCCACGGGATCCCCAAATCCCCCTTGTTTCCCAGTTCCACACTTAAAACCAAATCACATTACCCATCATCACCAAGTTATAGTAGACCCATCCCATCACAGTCTGGTGGTTTTCATGATCTCGCTTACGCTGAGTTTGGTTAGTGAAGAAGTGAGGGGAATTTTCCCTTCTCTTGGCTAAACATGTTCTTCTACCAATCATTAGTATTGCCAATGAGCGAATCCCAGTGATCAGATCTAACGACAATCCATTACGAATCATACCGCTAGGGTGTCAGAAGGCAGGGGAAACCCTAAAATCAGACCCTCCCGCCCTAAATCATCGTGTTTTTTCCCAGATCCAACAGGAAATCAGTAACGAATTCGAATTTCCTCGGATTAACAGAGGGCATGCCGACGGCGGCATAAGGACGAATCTAGAACCGGAAGGAGTGGTGAATTGATGTTCGAACTCACCGCGAATGGATTGACGTCCTCCTCTTCGAACGGGTTGCTGTCGTAGCGGCCAGCCATGCGAGCGCCCTCCCAGAGGTCAGGTCTCTCTCGATCGAAGGAAGATCTGCAGATCCCGCAGAAACCGAAGGAAAGGAGAGAGAGAGAGAGAGAGAGAGATTTGGGAAATGTAAAGAGTTCGGAATCTGGGCTTCGGGGAAGAGGGAGACAACGGGATGGAAGAGAGAAAAAGAGTACAACCGTTCGCGGGCGTGGCCGTATTCCCACGTGAAGTCCAAGCACTTTAGTTTTATTTTAATTACACTTTACCCCATGTAGGTTCGTCCGAAATAATTTTACTCCCTTCGAGTTACAAAAAAAAAAATAACAGTTTACCCCTTCTCAATCCGAGCAATAAGTGGTATTTTTTGTTGAAGCCCCGTTTGGCTTGGAGAACTGCAACTTGAAAGGGCACAACCATGAGTTGCAACTATCGTATAGTTTGCAAAACGACTATTGGATTGTTTTGTGGTAAGTGAGTTAGGGAGACGGTGGGGCCGGGAGGTGACAATGGCCGGTGGGGGTGATGTTGGTGGCCGAGAGATAACACTTGACGACGGTGGTGGTGGTGGTGGTGGAGGTTGGCGGCTAGTGATAGGGGCTGGGTGGCCGGCCATAGACGGCGCCACCCATCTTATCAAAAAATGATGGGGTTGTTGAAAATCTTCTCAAATCCTATGAACATTTTCTCCAAAACACAAGAAATATTATTCCTGTTCTTAAGAAAATGAGGGGCTTTTACTTGTCTCAATGAGAGCAACCAAAATCTTCCCTTCTAACGCACGTGGGGTTCAACATTCGCTGGAAAAAACCTAGGGTTTCCATCGGAGCAAGGGTCTCCACGGACAAGGTGCGGATGGCTCGAAGAGGAGAAAAGCATTTCGATCGGTCAGGCATAGGGAAACTGGGGCTAGTTCAATTAAATCCCTACAATCTTAGCAAGGCCAAAAAAGCGTGCATTTTCACCTTCCGCCAGCACCATTTGCTGAAACTCAAAATGAGGTGGGTAAAGTGTTGTTTTTTTTTAACTAGAAGAGGGGTTAAGTGATTTTTTTTCTTGAGATCCCGGATGTCCCGAAACCTTTCAGGCAATGGGCCCACTTTGGGCGCAGACTAATCCCTCTCAAAATGCACCAACCCACTTGGGGATGGGGGAGAAAATTTTCAGTACATTCTGCGTGCACTACAACCGCAGGGCCCACTGTGATTCAAGAGACATGGGGTACCAGGTCCATGACATGGGGCTAGTGGTCCCCATCACTTAGAGCGTTCTGATAGGCTTTGGGCAACGGTTGTTGCGTACGCAGGATGTGCTGAAAAAAAAAATTTGGGGGGGAAGGGCAGGGGGGAGGGGGGGGGGGGGGGGGGGGCGTTCCTCACCAAGCATCAAATTGCTTTGCCAACCCCCCTATTCCTTGGTGGGTGAGTTACGTGGTTTTGGATGTAGCTACAAAAAATAAAAATATGTTTTACCCAAAAAGAACGAGTTCAGATCTCCTCCAATCGATCGGTCGGTCATTAGCCCACATGCATCATAGTCGTACGATGGCAGGTGACTAGAGAGTGAACCGTACTCCAGCCAACTACATGCGGCTGTGATGGGTGCCGAGCCCACCGACCGGTTGGAGAAGATCCGAACTCAAAAAGAAAAGGTTTGAGGTGGATGTGAGAAAGTCCCCTTCAATCCAAATGATATTTGAATCTAACTGATTTTCAACTGTTCCTTGATGCTGCCGTGCCTTGCACCCCATTGCATTTATGAAGGGGAGTGGAGTCCACCATATAAAAAAAAAAAAATGAGAGGTGGTGATAAGTTATTTATAAAATATGCTTTTAAGTACTCGTCCCTGGATCCCGACAATAGTTTGGTTTGGGCTAAGACCCAACCCAAAAAGACACTTGTACATTAAACCTCTGTTGACCTAATCAATCCCTATCAAATGACTTAAATATCCCTACCATTACTCCTATGTATTAACTGAATTTATACTTCATTAGACCCAATTTATACTCTATAGTTGTTGTAGTGATTTCATTGTAGCAATAATATTTCAGTGTATAAATTTGGTTGCTACAGTGAAATCACTATAGCAATCGAATTTATACTACGCTAATCCTGAATCTATATTTCATGTTTTGTAGCTACAGTGATATTAATTCCGGATATTTGAGTGTAAATTTGATTGTACATGGAGTATAAATTTGGTCACTAGTGTGAAATCATTGTAGCAGCTACAATGAATTCGTTGTAGCGACTGAATTTATGCTCTGAAAATATTATTACTAAAGTGAAATCACTATAACAGCTATGAAGTATAATTATGTTGTATATACAGTATAAATTTGAGCGCTACAGTAAAATCATTATAGCCGCTACAGTGATTTCACTGTAATATCTGAATTTATACTTCAAAAATATTATTGCTACAATATTTTCACTGTAGCAGCTATAGTGTTTTGGGTCAACTATTAGGGCTTTTCACTATACAATGTATTTAAAAAAAATAACTATACATCGGGTTCTACATGGATAGTTAGAGGGATAAAATGGTTATTTAAAAAAATAAGTGAGGGAGGGACCTAACGCACTACGAATCAATTAGAGTGGGGTTACAAACTACAAAGTTACTTAGTAGGGCTCAGGCTAATAACCCCTTAAAAAAACTAAAAAACCGGATAAAGTAAGAGACGGGGCATAGGTCGGTCTATTTGCACCCATGGAATTAGTGATAGCATCCCAAAACACTTTAATTTTTTATATTTTTCAACCCCCAACGGTCACCATTGATGTCTCCCATGTCTCGCCCTCCACCTCCTGTGTCGCCTACTTTTCGAACGTCACCCTCCTTTCCTCCTCCTTCTTCTTCCTCCATCTTCTCCGTGCCAAAACCCTAAGAGGGTGTTTGGCAAGAGGAACAAATTGTTCTGCTTAATCCTCATCCAGTGGAGAGTATTCCCATCAATTATCATTTCTACTGTAAATTTCATGGTTCAACGTCTGATTGGCAGAGAAATGCACTGAGCGATAAAATTTCGTTCCCAACTCTTCGTTCCACCAGAACAAATACTAACCATTACTTCTAAAATCTAGAACCAGGATTAGAAATGACAGGTTCCAGAACGATGCCAAACACCCCCTAAGCTGATGTCCCTCCTCCCCCTTCCTCCTTCCTCCTCCTCCCTCTTCTTCATCCATATTCCCCGCACCCGAGCCATAGCCGTTGGCCGATGTTTGTGGCAGCCCACCAACACTGCATTGGTTGTTGCCCACCGACATCGGTCAGCGGCTAGGGTACAAAAGTGAAAAAGATGGAGGGAGAAAGAGTATTGACGAGGAGGAAGAGGGAGGAGGGAGGAGGACCAGTGGTTTAGGGTTCAGGCATGAGAAAAATGGTGGAAGGAGAAGGAAGGGGGAGGAGGCCCAATGGCCTAAGGTTACGGTGCGGGGAAGCTGGAGGAAAGAGGAGGAGGAGGACAGGAGCGCGATTGGACGGGACCGGCGTGACCGAGGCCCAGGGTGAGCCGTTGGACATTGATGACGGTGGCTGGGGCTGAAAGCGAGGGACGTATTTGAGGGTTATATTGGACACCAAGAATAGCATGCCAAAATAGATTGGAAACCAAGAAATATTCAGATGCCAGCACTAATTCTATGGGTGCCAGTAGACAAACCCGACGCGTTTTCCCCCTATAATGACTTGTATCTCAATTTTTTTATATATGGGTCCCACTCCCCTTCACCCATCCCAGCCCTCCACCTCCCCGCGTATGGACGGGGCACATGGGGGGTAGCCTCCAACTTAACTTTTTGGGTTATTTTGACTTTGCCCCCCAAATTTTGCCTTGGATTAGACTTTACCCTCCATATTTTCATTAATTAGATTTTACCCCCCAAAAATTAACTGTTCCGTCAGCTCACCCCCTAAACTTTATTTCTTTTCCGTCAGCTCACCCTTCTCTTAGATGGTGAGCTGACGGGACAGTTATTTTGGGGGATAAAGTCTAATTCAAGGCAAATTTGGGGGCAAAGTCAAAATAACCCTAACTTTTTCCCTTGAAAACGAAGGGCGGTCCGGAAGCTTCTTCTTGCCTTTGTTTTCCATAGTAAACCTTCCACTTGAAACTTTGAACGAGGGCCATTGAAGGCGTACCCGTCCATAAGTTTGGCTCTACAAGTTGGGCGGCGACAGCAACGCCTTGACGAAGAGGCTACAAACAAAGAAATAAACGCTCCAAAGACTTTGTCTTAAAATCCTTTAACATATGCTATATTAGCTAAAGGGCACGCAATGTTTCACGTTTGCACCAAGTCTCTTCTGAACATCACATGTTACAACAAGTCCCATACTCTTATTTTACCCCTTCAAATGATAAAACTGTCCCCCCTCCCCCTCCCTCCAAATTCGTCTCCAGTTAAGAGTATCCATTCACCAGTTGGCACTGTGCATGCGGTGGTTGCTACAGTGATTTCACTATAGCTGTTACAGTAAAATCACTATAGCAAGAGTATCCATTAGGTTTTGCAAGAGTATCAATTTAGGGAATTGATACTGTTGCTATTGATTTCATTATTACTGCTGTAGTGATTTCACTATAGCTGCTACAATAATTTTACCGTAGCAAGAGTATTAATTTGGGTTGTAAGTATCAATTAGCTGAATGGATACTCTTGCTATATTGATTTCAATGTAGTAGTTATAGTGAAATCACGGTAGCAACAACTACATGTATAGCGTCAATCAGCGAATGTATATTCTTGCTGGAGACGAATGGATGCTCTTGCTGGAGGGGTAATGGATCGGAGGGACACTTTTGGCATTTAAAGGGTTGAAAAGTCAACATTTTTTTGCTAGGGACTTGTTGTACAAATGTGTCATTCGGAAGGGACTTCAGCTTATATCTTAACAAGCCATATCCTTTAGCTTAAATAAAAACCTATGGAGAGATTTAAGACTAATTAACCCTAGTATTTTTTTAAAAGTTAATTATAGTCCGATTTTGTACTGACTTTGTGGTGTAGAAGTTTGAAAAATGCTACTCCAATTTCGAGTAGGAGCATCACTCAGGAACTAATGAACACCTCAAACGATGTGGTCGAGCAGAAACCTTCACCGATAACAACCTCAGAGACGAACTTCCACATGTGAAATTGTCCTCAATCAAGGCTACCGCGAGCGACTTCGAGGAGGCCGGGAATTGTTTGGCTCTTCTCCTCCCGCCATCAAATCATCGTTGCACGCTGTGCCTCTTTCAATCAAAATTCCTCTGGTTGTCGGATTCTCGTCGGATTCCTGATATTGGCCCGTCTGTGTTTAGATTGCTTGCCGCAATACTTCACATGTGTAGCCGTTGGGGAGACGACTGCATCCTACGGTCCTCCGCACGATCTGCCTCGTGGTCGGCATCTTGGGATCTTCAAAAGGAACATCACGACGTTGCAGCGGATCAAGCCTACGGATGCCTAACAGTCGGGGTGAGACTAGTGTTTTGAAAATCGGATCGGACCGGACGGTTCAACCTGGTTGGTCCAGATCGGAACATGTTTCTGTTTGGTCTTTGAATAAACCGGTTTGTATGTTAACCCAGGAATCATATCTTGCCATTGAAGAATTTAGTAAATATTTATTTTAAAAAATATATTTTTATGCAGTTCAAATGGTTGAACCACTGGTTTGAACCTATTTGGACCAAACCGGATGCCTTTACAGTTCGCCTTCTTGTCTGGTTTTGAAAACACTACCGCGAGTGAGAGTTACCCGTTAGGCTGACCATAAATATAGCCATTAAGATGGTCACCAGTCACCTAAGGACACATAGGAAAAGGAGGCCTCCAAAGTCCAAAACCACCTAAATAGCCTAAGGCCCATATGAAAAGAAAGGCCCCATCAATTAAAAGTCCTAAGACCCATACAAAATAGAAACCTAATATAAAAAAGGATTTTTTTTTTTCAAAATATTATTAAAAAAATAAATATTTAACTAAATAGTGGTTAACCAAAACTATTTACCAACATAGCGTTTCGACAGCCACGTGGTATGTCAACGTCGTAAAGCGAGTCGCGAGTTTTTTTTCCTATGCAAGTAGAACCCGTTATTTGGATTACCGGGTTTAAAACCGGTATTGTGGATATCGAGTTTAACCGAAGCCTCTTGTATAGTCTTTCCATACTTAGTTGTTTTTTTATTGAATTTCAGGTAAACCAGGTATCCAGAATACTGATTTTAAATCCAGTAATTCAACTACCGGGTTCTACTTGAAACGATAAAAAAAAAACTCATGACTCGCTCTACGACGCTGACATGCCACGTGGTTGTCAGAACGCTAGGTTGGTAAATAGTTTTGGTAAACAGCTATTTAGTTAAATATTTATTTTTTTAATAATATTTTGAAAAAAAACCCTATAAAAAATTAATTAATAATATATATCTGAATATGTTAAATATTAAAACGTCATATTTAGAATTTTCCACAACCAGGAAAACAGAATACCCCAATGATGGAAATGCCAAATAAACAAAAGCCACATGATATCTTCCCTTTTGAAATTGGACCGGGTTTCAAGTTAAAAGGAGCTGTGACCTTACAGCAATGAGATTTTCCGTAAAAAAATCATTTTAAAAAAATATTTAATTCAATAGCAGCAGACAATAAATATTTATCAGACTTAAGTTCTGACATGCATGTGTCTCGATGGCGCCAAAAAATGCTCGCCACGTCGAACTATGTTTTTTATTTCTCACCTGCTATTAACCTGGCATCCAGGACACTGGATTTTAATCCTGCATCTAGGATGCCGAGTTTAATAGGAACCAAATTTCACCCAAAAAATACTAAGTGTTGGAGCACCCACATTCAATTCAAAACGTGTTATACAACTTCCATTAAACCCGGTATCCCGGATGTCGAGTTTATCACTGTTAATGTATATAGATGGGTCGGTTTTACATGTACAGTCGGGTCGGGTTGTATGGTCATACATGTACATATATATGGGCTTGAGTCCCTCAATAGAGAGCATTGCTTCCTCTCCAAACCCTAGCCGTCATCTCCTAACATGGTATCAGAGCTCTAGGATTCTCCCGCGCGACGACGACGGTCCTCACCCTCCGGCAGCACTTCCCCGTCCGGCCTCCCTCCTTCACCGGCCCACCCCGTCCGACCTCCCTCCTCCACCCTTCCGCCGCCATACAGCCCCCGGCCCCCCCTTCCGCCGCCCGACAGCCCCCCTACAGCTACCCGACAGCCCCCTTCCGCCGCCCGACACCCTGTCCGCCCTCCCTCCTCCACCGCCCCCCCCCCCCCCCCCCCCCCCCCCCCCCCCCCCCCCTTCCGCCACCCGACCACCCCGCCGGCCCCCCCTCCTCCACCCGACCACCCCGCCGGCCCCCCTCCTCCACCCGCCCACCCCCCCGCCCCCACCCGACCACCCCCCCGACCCCCCTCCTTCACCCGATCGGCCCTCCCACCCCTTATCTTCGCCCACCCGCCCCCTCCCCTGCACCCCCGCCCCCTCCTGCACCCCTGATGCCCCACCGCCCCCCTTCTCCTCTGTACGGACTGCCTCAGACCTTCCTTGTGCCGGCTCGCCCCCGTACTTCAGGGATATGGCATCCTACAGCATCTCTCGGCTCCCATACTGCCTGCACACCGTCGTTGATCGTCGAGTCCCTCCGTCTCCTCGTTTTGATGGTATTCTCGGGCCACGTCCCTCCACCACATCACTCGACTGTGGACGTCGTCAGGGTCTCCTCCGCCGTGATGGCGAGACTGCTGTTGCTGCTGATCTCCCTACTCCAGCACCGCCTGCCACCACTCCTGCTCCGTCTCGATCTTACTCCGACCGCCTCCAGCGCTTTGAGGAGTTACTGTTGCGATACCTCGCCTCCACCAGCTCTTCGACAGATCACGGTCTCTCTGCCACTCCGGATACTTCTGCTCAGTCTCGGTCTTACTCCGACCGCCTCCAGAACTTTGAGGAATTACTGCTTCGGTACCTCGCCTCCACCAGCTCTTCGACAGCTCACAGTCTCTCTGCCACTCCGGGTACTACTGCTCCATGGATCTTCGACTCGGGTGCCTCCTGTCACCTCACCTTTGACTCCACTGTCCTCACTGACTGTTCTCCCACTACCACCCACCAGGAGGTTCGCACTGCGGATGGGACTCTCGTCCCTATTCCGCAATGTGGATCCGTCACTACTACCTCTGACCCTTCTGGTCGCCTGACCCTACCCCATGTCCATCATGCCCCCCGTCTTAACATTAATCTGATCTCTATCAGTTCTCTTTGCGACTCTGGCCTGACTGTCACCTTCACCCCTTCTGTTTGTGTTGTGCAGGATTCGCGGACGGGTCAGAGGATTGGGCTGAGCCGTAGAGCAGGAGGACTTTACCAGCTGGACCATCTCCATGTGTTTTCCGTTCCTGTTGCGTCTGTCATGTCTGTTACCTCCGATGCCGACCTGTGGCTTGTCACACCCTCTCTCTCTCTCTCTACCTGTGGCTTGTCACACCCTCTCTCTCTCTCTCTCTCTCTCTCTCTCTCTCTCTCTCTCTCTCTCTCTCTCTTCCCTAGCCTTACGGGCGCACAAACTCCCTCTCCCTTTCTTCTTTTCAAGTGAAACCCCCCCCCCCGCCCCCTCTTTTTCTCTCTCCTAACTGTTGCCTCTCTCTCTCTCTCTCTCTCTCTCTCTCTCTCCTAGCCTTATGGGCGAACAGACTCCCCTCTCCCCTTCTTTTCAAGTGAAACCTCTCCCTCCCTTTTTCTCTCTCCTAAGTCCTAACTGTTGCCTCTCTCTCTCTCTCTCTCTCTCTCTCTCTCTTATTTCCCCATTTACCCTCTCATCTAACCCTCTATCGCTTTCTTTTATCTCAATCATCGGTTTGAAACCCTAATTCTATACATGGGTATACCTCTTTAAGAAATATATCTATGATTCTATATAGGGGATGGGAAAAAAGAAAATGTGGAATTTGGATGTGAGCTTCCTTTTTGTAAGACATTAGGGTTGACTCGTGTTCCCACCCCTTCTTCCTCGACTCTGCCTCGAAAAGCATCGATGCCCGTCCCTGGGAGTGGTACCGGTAAGCGAACCAAAAGATTCGAAAACCTTGATCAACGACCTTTCTTAGCAAAGGATCCCCTAGGAGATTCCTTACAAATCCACGATAGCTTGATTTATCTTTACTTTATTTTCCTTCCGCATCCGCATCATTCTCCATCATCTTCCATTGCTTTCGGATCTTTTTCCTTGCCCATGTTCATCTTTATCATCTATTTGAAACCCATTAAATTGTCATAACCATTACTAAGTTTAATCGGAACGTCGTGGCCCTCTACATGATAATAACAAATATAATATGAGGTTTAAGCTTTAATTGAATTTACATTCTATCTTAAAGATAGGATCTCTTGACCGACCCTATAAGCAAATGCCAACCCCATAAGCAACAACAATAGTAATAAGCATACCATTACATTCAAAGACAATCCTCTTAAGGTACATAACAGCACTGTTAGATATACATCATTCCATTGTGTATGGGATTCGTACCCACTTTCCTATATATTGGGCTGTTTCCCTAATGAGAAAAGTATTCCTTCTCCCCCAATATATAGGAAAGTGGGTGCGAGTCCCATACACAATGGAATGATGTATATCCTAATACATACAAATATTATAATACATCACACAAGATGATTGTCAAAATTGCTATGTAGTTACACAACAATTAGCATCGAATCTGTAGAGGATCACATACCCGGAAGCATATCAGTGATGAGGCTGAAGCAAGAGTTGGACTTAAACTGTGTCGATATGGATATCTCATATTTGATTGCTTTTGATTGTTCGATGCAGGAACAAACATCAGATACGAAGTTATTCAATTATCTGATGAATACAAGTTCCGTGAGCTTCCAAAGCTGATGGAACATCCAGAGTGCATGGTTTCGCAATTGTCGTCTGAGTTGTGAGAAAAGGTCAGAAAAATCTCAGGTTGCATCAGGTGATCACAAATCATGTAGAAGTAGAGTCAATTCTTGTGCATGTTTTGCCACCAACCCTCCTCTCCTGCATCAGACCCACACAAAATGAGAAATATTGCCAAAATTTAGAGTTTTTTTTTCACATATAATTCTCATATATATTTATAAGCATATAATTATATAGAAAATTCATGCAATTAATAGCTCAATATTTATGAAAGAGAAAAAAAACTCCATCCTAAAAGCAAAAAAAATAGAGCCATGAAAAATGTGTATTATGTGATGCAAAAGGCAGCATCAACGTCTCTGGAAGCTTAAGGATTTTGGTGTTGTTAGGAGATGACGGCTAGGGTTTGGAGAGGAATAGAATGCTCTCTATTGAGGGACTCAAGCCCAATATATATGTACATGTATGACCATACAACCCGACCCGACTGTACATGTAACCCGACCCATCTCTATACATTAACACTCCCCCTCAAACTCACGGTGGATCATGAATCGAGAGTTTGCCGATAAAGTGCCGGAAGCGAGCAATCGTAAGGGGCTTCGTCAGAAAATCAGCAGTCTGCTCCGATGATGAAATGAATGGCAAGGAGATGGTGTGGTCGAGAAACTCCTGGCGAACATAATGACAATCAACCTCAATATGTTTTGTTCGCTCGTGAAAGACCGGGTTGCTAGCAATCTGAATAGCACTCCGGTTGTCACAGAAGAGAGGCGTGGGCCCGGATATCACAACTCCCAAGTCAAGCAGAAGGCGGCGAAGCCAGACAATCTCTGCGGTGGTGGAAGCCATAGCCCTGTATTCGGCTTCGGTGCTGGAGCGAGCAACAGACTCTTGTTTCTTGCTGCGCCACAAAATAAGCGAATCACCCAGAAACATAGTATTCTGTAGTAGAGCGGCGAGTGGCTACATCTCCTGCCCAATCTGCATCGGAGTAGGCACGCAGCACCAATGAAGAGGTGGAAGGAAACAGTAGTGAACGGGTGACGGTGCCTAGGAGGTAGCGGATAATCCGAATGACAGCTGCATAGTAAACGGAACGTGGAACCTGAACAAACTGACTGACAATGCCAACAGCATGGGCAATGTCTGGCCGGGTCATAGTGAGATAGACGAGCATCCCAACCAGCCTCTGGTAGCGGGAGACATCCTGGAGCGGCTCACCATCTGTAGCTAGAAGCTTTAAATTAAGCTCCATGGGTGTGTCAGCAGTGCAAGAGTCAGTAAGAGCAGCATCAGCAAAGATGTCGGAGATGTACTTTGGCTGGGAGACCAACAAACCACGAGCTGACCGGGCAATCTCGAGATCCAAAAAGTAACGAAGAGAGCCCAAATCTTTCATCTCAAACTGACTCTGAAGGTGACGCTGAAGGGATGCTATGGTGGCACTGTCATCCCCAGTGATGATCATATCATCCACATAGAGAAGAAGAACGGCAATACCCTGACTGGAGGAGCGAGTGAACAGGGCATAGTCGGAGTGACGCTCAACAAACCCGGCGGCTAAGACTGCACTGCGGAATCGCTCAAACCAGGCACGAGGGGCCTGCTTGAGCCCATAGATGGCTCGGCGCAAACAACACACGTGCCCTGGAAGAACTGAAACGCCCGGAGGAGCCATGTAGACTTCCTCGGAGAGGTCACCGTGGAGGAACGCATTGGTGACATCCATCTGATAGAGAGGCCACCCTCGAGCAGCTGCCACAGCTAAAAGGGTGCGCACAGTAGTCATCCGAGCAACTGGAGCAAACGTCTCCTCGTAATCAATCCCATACTCCTGGGAGAAGCCACGGGCAACGAGGCGAGCCTTGTGCCGCTCAATGGATCCGTCAGGTCGAGTCTTGACCTTGAATATCCACTTGCAGCTAACAGGCACCACACCTGAGGGACAAGGCACCAAATCCTATGTCTGGGTCCGCTGAAAAGCCTCAAGCACAACTGACATGGCCTGCCGCCACTCTGGATGTAAAGCTGCCTCACGGTACGATTGGGGCTCCCGGTGGGTGTGTATAGCAGTAAGAATAGCCCGATAAGATGGCGAATAGGAGGCAATGACAGAGTAGCCAGAGGAGTCAGGAGAGTTAGAGGGAAAGACAGAGTAGCCAAACCTGCAGGAGAGTAGTCATATCTGTCAGGAGGGTGATGTTCGCGCGCTGGGTAGCGCCGAACAGGAGCAGGATCCACGACCGGGGAGGAGGGGGCAGCAGCATCAGACGAGGGAGTACCAGTGTGAACCGACTGTGGAGGAGGAGCTGCAGACCGATGAACATAGACACGAGTAACAGGTGGTGGTGGAGATGTCGAGGAAGACGAAGGAGGTGGTGGCGGTGGTGATGGTGGTGGTGGAGGTGGCGGGGAAGATGGAGGTGGAGTAGGCGTGGATGGGACAACAGAAAATGGGGGTAGAACGGGGATGTGGAGATGTGATGAAGACGAGGAGGATGACGCAGGAGGCAATGAAAGATCCCGAGACTCAGGGAAAAAGTACGGAACATCCTCAACAAAAGAAACGTGACGGGAGACACGGATCCGGCGAGCCAAGGGATCGTAACACCGATATCCCTTGTGCTCCCGACTGAGCCCCAAATGAACACACCTAACAGACCTCGCAGAGAGTTTGGTGCGCTCATGGGGAGGAAAAAGAACGAATCACGTGCAGCCAAACGTGCGAAGAAGAGAGTAGTCAGGTGGGCTGGAGTGGAGGCGCTCATATGGGGTGGCATCGGACAGAGCAGACGACGGAGTGATATTGATGAGGTGGACAGCCGTCATGACAGCTTCAGCCCAGTAGGAGTGAGGAATAAACGCAGAGAGAAGCAAGGCTCGTGCAGTCTCAAGGACATGACGATGCTTGCGTTCGGCAACGCCGTTCTGCTCATGGGTGTGGGAACAAGATTGCTGGTGAAGAGTGCCGTGAGACTGAAGAATCTCACGCATCTCAGAGGAGAGATACTCCTTGGCACAATCAGACCGAAAGGTCTTGATGTGCCGACCAAACTGAGTGTGTATCATAGTGGTGAATCTCCTAAAGATGTGAGGGACTTCAGATCGATGACGCATAAGATAAACCCAGGTGCACCTAGAATAGTCATCGATAAAACACACATAGTACATGTTTTTTTTTTTTTGGAGAAATCCCTCTCAGTGGATGAGGGGGGGTTCGGCCTAGACCCCTACCGGTGCATTAAAAACAAGGTTCGGTTACAAAAGAAGAAAGAAACACAATCAAAAGAGATTACAGATAATATTATCTAATTGCTGTAGTTCCTTCCCTTGAAGGGCCACCTTCCACTGGATCAGCCTCCTCTTGGCCAAACTGCTGACCACCTCTGCATCCGAGCTCTTCTGTCTGAAGATTCTGGAGTTACGCTCCATCCATATACTCCAGCACACAGCCATGACCACTAAGTCCCAGCTATGCCGAAGGCGTCTCTTGACGCGCTTCTCCCTCCAGACTGTCCATAAGGAAAACACCGAACCGGGCGCACCTCTAATCTTCAGACCAATCCTCAGGGGGTCCCAAATTCTCCGAACAAAGGGGCAATGCAGAAACAGGTGATTAACGTCCTCTCTGCCATTACCGCAAAGGACACAGACAGCATCTGAAACCTTCTGATTGCCTCTACGAAGTAAGTTGGTCTTCGTCAGAAGTTTTTTCTTCACCATCAGCCACATAAAGATACGTATCTTCAGAGGGGCTTTGGTCTTCCACAATGCTCCAGCAACTGGGCACACCACCCCTCCTTTGTTGATGAAGCTGTAGAAAGACTTCGTAGAAAAATGCCCTGAGGCTGCCAGCTGCCCTGAGTACATGTAACCCGAAATAGATGCAACAGGAGCAGGACCCCAAATGTCCGAGTGTACTAAATCAAATAAAGCATCAGATTAGGAAGCACTAGCAGAGAATGGAAGAGCTAGATGCTTTGCCAGTCTACAACCCGTACACACAGAGAGGGGGGAGAAGGACGCTCGACCCAAAGCGCCCGAACAGAATATGCTTTTGAGTCGATCACTCGATATATGACCTAACCTTCTGTGCCACAGGTCGGCATCAGAGGTAACAGACATGACAGACGCAATAGGAACGGAAGACACAAGTAGATGGTCCAGCTGGTAAAGTCCTCCTGCTCTACGGCCCAGCCTAATCCTCTGACCCGTCCACGAATCCTGCACAACACAAACAGAAGGGGTGAAGGTGACAGTCAGGCCAGAGTCACAAAGAGAACTGATAGAGATCAGATTAATATTAAGACGGGGGGCATGATGGACATGGGGTAGGGTCAAGCGACCAGAAAGGTCAGAGGTGGTAGTGATGGATCCACATTGCGGAATAGGGACGAGAGTCCCATCCGCAGTGCGAACCTCCTGGTGGATGGTAGTGGGAGAACAGTCCGTGAGGACAGTGGAGTCAAAGGTGAGGTGACAGGAGGCACCCGAATCAAAGATCTATGGAGCAGTAGTACCAGAGGTGGCAGACAAGCCATGAGCAGTCGCGGAGCCGATGGAGGCTAGGTGGCGAAGAAGGAGCTCCTCGAGGCGCTGAAGACTATCCGGCTCAGGCTGAGAAGGTGCTGTGGTAGCAGTGGGGAGCGTCGAGGCCTCTACAGTAGCCGCTGTACCACCAAAGTGGCGGAAGGAGGACGAACCACGTCCACGGCTCCGTCCACCTCGACCGCTGCGTCGATCGTTGCGGGAAGTCGAAGCCCAGCGTGGGGCTCTCTCATCCAGACCCCAGCGGGGGTTGTGTGGAGGACGTGTAGGGCATTCGCGCTTCATGTGTCCGGGCTCCTTGCAGTAGTGACAGAAGACAGCCTCATCGGAGAACCCGGCCGCCAGGACAGTGTCGGAGCTAGGAGCAAGTGAAGGAGGACGAGCACCCTGAGTCTGAAGGCGGATCTCCTCATCAACCAAGGCGAGTAGAGCATCCTCTAGCCGAGGGAGTGGCTCACGGTGCAGGAGCTGAGCAGCGATGAGAGCAAAGTCCGGCCGAAACGCTGCCAGGAACTGGTGCAGGTGGCCCTCATCGAGGTAGCGCTGGAAATCCCAAGAGTGGGGGCAAGCACACCACTCCGGGATCAGGGAGTCCACCTCATGCCAGTATGCACTCATCTGACTGAAGAAGTCCTGAATCGTGCGCTCCCCCTGACGTGCAGACTACGAGTCACAGATAAGCTAATGCCGGCGTGCGCCGCCGCGCGGGAGAAACCGGTCCCGGAGATACTCCCACATCGCACGCGCTATAGGAAGGCGACCGATGGGAGCAAAGAGCGGAAGAGCAACAAAGTCCAGGAGATAGGCCCGGATGGCCTGATCGTGACGTCGCCACGTGAGAGCAGCAGCCGTGGCTGTGGTGAGAGTAGACAGGACAGTAGCAGTTGCAGCAGAGGATGCGGCACTGCTGGTGACAGAGGAGCTGAAGAGGACAGCTGGAGGAGGATCATCGCCGGTGATGTGACCCCACAGATCACGACTGGAGAGCGCGGCCTCGACGGTGAGTGACCAATCAGGCCAGTCGCTGGCCGAAGACAACTGAAAGGCGACCGTCTTCAGCGGTGGAGAGATCGCAACGACGGACGGCACGGCAGGAGAAGCCATGGAGGAGGGTCAACAGAGGTTATCGTGCGAAGGGAAGGAGTGGGAGGGCCGGTCGGGTGGAGGAGGGGGGGTCGGGGGGTGGAGAAAGGGGGGGTCGGGGGGCTGTCGGGTGGAGTAAGGGGGGGTCGGGAGGTGGAGGAGGGGGGCCGAGGGCTGTCGGGCGGTGGAAGGGGGGTCGAGGGGTGGAGGAGGGGGCCGGGTGGGATGGGCAGGTGGAGGAAGGGAGGTCAGGGGGTGGAGGAGGGGGTCCGGGGGCTGTCGGGCGGTGGAAGGGGGGTCGGGGGGTGGAGGAGGGGGCCGGGCGGGGTGGGCAGGTGGAGGAGGGGGGTCGGGCGGGTGGAAGAAGGGGGGGCTGTCGGGTGGGTGAGGATGAGGGGCGGGGGGGCTGATCGGGTGAAGGGAGGAGGGGGGCCGATCGGGTGAAGGGAGGCCGGAGGGGAGGTGCTGCCGGAGGAGGAAGACCGTCGTCGTCGTCGCCGCGCGGGAGAACCCTAGAGCTCTGATACCATGTTAGGAGATGACGGCTAGGGTTTGGAGAAGAATAAAATGCTCTCTATTGAGGGACTCAAGCACAATATTTATGTACATGTATGACCATACAACCCGACCCGACTGTACATGTAACCCAACCCATCTCTATACATTAACAGGTGTTAATGTTGAATCATTAGGATATTCTAAGATTTTCAAGCCAGTTAATTTTCCAATAGCAGAAACAAATAAAAAAATGTCGAAGAGACGAGTCAAGTCCGAGATTCTCTAACAAGATGTCAAACCATCCGAAGGTCAGACAGTTGACCTTAAATTTCTAACATTGACCCAATCCACAAAATTAGTGAACATGAAGAGTAGGTAACGTTGAGAATGGCACGGCCAAGTTGATATCTTGTTGTGTTACTAAAAACAATCGTTTAGGAATTTTCCCCAAATATTTTAAAAAATAAATGATTCCCAGATAAATACCCATTGAAAAGTGAAAACTAATTCCCAAAGTAACCTATTTCTCCAGGTTGGAAGCCACGTTGTTGATCTCCCTGGAAAAAAACGCTATTAAGAATAGCAGTTTATGCTGGAAACAGATTTTTTTAAAGGTCAAACCACCATCTTGGGTAGCGGTTTCCTTCAGAGCCTACAGAAATAGGCTAACTTATGGAATTAGTTTCGGATGAGCATTTATATGGGAATTAGTTATTTTTTCAATATTTATCTGGGAAAAAATTCATTGCTAAAGATAGGCCCCCTCTGAGTATGAGTACAACACTACAACACTTCCATTACCTGATCAGTGAAGGAAGCATTTGCTTTATCGTTCTCAAATGCTTGAAACATTGATTGCAATGCTCCAACCTGTGTTCGCAATTCAGAATAGATGATGTGCACAATAAAATTTTAATCATCTCAATTCAAAACGAAGATAGAAAGTATTAGTGAACTACCTCTGCTCGGCTTGGAGATTAACTCCAACTAACAAAGATGCTGACTTGGTCATGAAGATTACTGGTCCAAAGATTTTCCCAAGATCCAGTAGCAATTCAAGGCAGAGAGCGACGTGCCTGAACATTTAGTCCATAAGCAATTCACTACCAACTACATTCTATCAGTGGGAAAAAAATAACAACACTGACAAACTGTACACTTATCCCTTAAGCTTCCATTGGTGTATTATTCAACTCGTTGCATGAATCTTTATAAAAAGTGCATTCATTTAGTGACATTCTTATTGGGGGTGAGTCTTTTAACTTCCTACATTGGTTGCATGTTCTGGTGAGATTTTTTATACCTGAATATTTGGTTTGTGAGGATGAGGGAGTGCACACACTCGATTCTTCCCGTAACCAAGTTTTGAGAATTCGGGTACGAGTTCGAACCGGATGAAAAACAAACAAGTTTGGCTGATTTTGCTGGTTCGGGTAGTGGTTGGGCAATTTCGGCAGAAAGGTATGATATTCTAACACGTAGATCTAGTGGTGTAATCGAATATGCATTCATGCTAGATTTTTCGAATCGCTAGATCGTCGTTATGGTGTTCTCTAACCATGTTTTATTCATGCACACATGTGTAGATTAGTTTGATGAAAGTTTAATATGTAACACACATCACTAATGATCTTCGGATCACTAAAATTCTTCCGCTGCGAACCTGAGCCATAGGAATTATTTCCAACAACCGGTTATGAATGAGCTAGTAAGCTCTTCTCAATCAAATTTCATCAAAATATGGCTCATTCTGAATAGTGTTGCCTGAGTGCAAGAAATCATCTATCAATTGTACGAGAAATGAGAGGAAGGAGTGGTATTGAAGCTGGATTTCGAGAAGGCTTTCGATAGACTTCATTGGGACTACCTATTAGATTACTTAAGGACTAAAGGTTTCTGATGGGGACATCGAGCCTCGGCCCTGGCGAGTGTACCAGCGCAGGAGGCGGCATCTGAACATGTGGTTCTAGCCATGTTGGTTGTTGTTTTTCTGTTTCGTTATTTGGTTTGCGTACTTTTAGTCCCACCTCGATTAGTGGGCTTTTTTGTCTGTCGTTGTAAGCCTATTTATAGGCCTTTCATTTTTCCCTTCAGTATGCAATGAATAATAAAGTTTTGTTTTCCTCCACACTTGTGTTGAGAGAAACCAGGGTGAGGTGTGTGAAACCCCAAACCCAAACCCTAGGCGTGTGAAACCCTAGGTTCAGGCTAGCGTGTGAAACCCTAGCCCTCCCCCTCCCTCTTTGCCTCCTCCTAGCCACCGGCCCCTTCCCTTCCCCTATCTCTCTCTCTCCCGACCTCTCCCTTCCCGTCCCCGACCCCCAGCCGACCCGGCCCGCCCCGGAACCGCCGCCCACCCGACCCCTCCACCCCCGCCTCCCTCTCTCCCCCTCCCTCTCCCGCGAACCAGACCCAACCCAACCCGTGTCCGGCCCCGACCCCACCTCCGGGTGCCGCCGCCACCCCGATCCCCCCTCCCCGACCTTCTACCCGGCCGGACCGAACCCCACCCCTCCCTTTCCCCTCCCGCGACCCAGCTGCCCCCACCTCCCCTGCCGCCCGATTCCCCACTCCCTTCCCCTTCCCTGCGGCCCACCCGAAACCCCTCCCCCCTGCCGATCGAACCCCTCCCGTGCCCCACCACCGGCTGCCTTCCTCCTCCTCCGGGCAACAGCCCCAACCCCCCTACCTCTCCACCCTAGCAAAGCCCCTCCCCCTCGGTATGAAGGCATGGCGGATCCCGATGTTGATCACGGCCTGATCGACGACGAAGACGGCTTCCTCGACATCCGGTCTCCTTTCCTCGACTTCCGGTTCAACGCCGGCGAGAGTGTGAAAGATTACGTGGAGCGCATCACCTACCTCGTCGCCAAGGACGCGGAAGCACGGCTGGGCATCTCGGAGAACCATCAACGGTGGCATCCCGGCGCGCCCGTACATCCCAACGTGCTAGCCCTTCGGGCCCTCGCTCAAGCCCTGGCTCAACCCGAGGACACCGCATCGACTTCGACCCCGCCACCAGTTGAGATCCCTGAGGTTCCCCACAATCCTCAGTAGGTGAGTTTCTTTCTTTCCCCGGTCAATATCGGATGGTGATACCAACGATCAACTCTCCTATATTTTATCTATGCAAAACTGCTGCCCACTTTGAATGGTGAGTTGTGAGATTCTGATTACCCTGTTTGTTATTAGCCTTGATATTGCATCTGGAACCCTGCTGATATAACTAAGTGTTTGTTGTTCGGTCAATTAAGATTGGGGTACCTGTTTGCGTGCCTGTTATGCTTTGATAAAACCATTAGCCATATTGTTTGTTTAAATTAACTTCCTGTTTCGACTCGGAGCAACAAGCGACCCTGTCGCGGCTCAACGAATCTTTGAATTCCCTGTTACACACACGGTTTCACATCATTTTGGTATCAGAGCATGGTCATAGCTAGTTCATTTGCATTCTATACCTGAACCTGCATCTTGCATTCATTTTAGTGCATTAAGCAAAAAAAAAAATAATAATAATAATTTATTATTATTAGCATCATCTTGTGTGTTGTCCTTGCATGCCAACCCGTAGGGGTAGACCATACCTATTAGGAGAGTCTAGCGAGTCGGACAACTACAGTATGGATCCCGAGGCCCTGACTAGAGCACTTGCCGAGTTGACCCAAGGTATAACCGCCATGAACCAAAACCTCGCCGCGTATCAGCGCGACACCAATGCCCGGTTAGACCGGATGGAACAAGCGCGGACCGATCCGCATGTTGAATTTCCCAATCCCCCTCAAGGGCACCCGGCCAACTGGCAGAACAATCAGGGCCCCGATGATCAGTACCTTCGGAGTATCCGGTTAGAGGTACCGTCCTTTGATGGTAGACACGATCCCCAGTTTTTCCTGGATTGGCTCCAGTCCATGGATCGTTATTTCACGTGGTATCCTTTAACTGAGGTTAGGAAGGTCCGCTTCGCAGCCATGAAGCTCAGCGGACCCGCGAGCCAGTATTGGACCAATGTGGAAGCGTTGAGAGTTGCGCGAACCCAGGACCCGATTGATACTTGGGTCGCCATGAAAAATGAGCTGAAAGGTAAGTACGTGCCACCGTCGTACCAGGCACGACTGTTAGACCAATGGCACCAATTTACCCAAGGTAGCAAATCGGCTAAGGACTATGTTGCCAAATTTGATGAGTTCCTCACTCGCTGCAACGTCCTTGGGACCGAGACGCCTGTCCAAGTCCTTTCCCGTTTCCGGTTTGGCCTGAGGGAAGACCTAAGGAATGAGCTCCTTGCCAGAGATGTCACGGAATTGGAAAGAGCCTACGCTTTAGTACAAGACCTTGACGCCTCTAGGTCTAGTCACACCTACAGGCATCCTGATTCTAGGAGCTATCCCACAAAGCCCTCCCCTAGCAATTCCAATCAGACCTACCCCAACTCATCTCAATCTAAGCCCAGCATTCCCAACAAGAATTTTGAGAGGGACGCCCGAGGAAAGAGTGTCGAGCGTGACTTCTCCAAAGTCAGCCCTCTTACAAAGTGTTACAAGTGTCAAGGGTATGGCCACGTGGCTGCCAACTGCCCCAGCTCTGTCAGAGTCAACATTGTCGATGGCAACCCCATTGAAGCAGTAGAGCCTGGAGAAGCAGAGTTCATCTACCAGGCAGAAGAAGAAAATGGAGATTTTGATGATGATGATGACAGTGCCATTCTGAGTTGTCTTAGGCAGTTGTCGTCCCCCACCGTGTCAGTTGTTAGGTGCGTGCTATCCCAACCCAAGGATCAGGATGATTGGAGGCGCACCGCTATTTTCCACACGTTCACCAAGATTGGGGATAAAAATTGTAAGGTCATCATCGACAGTGGCAGTTGCATCAATGCCGTATCATCTGCTGTCATCGCTAAGACTGGCCTTAAGGCCGTCCCCCACCCTCGTCCCTATCAAGTGTCTTGGATCAACTCCACTGCCATGGAGGTCAAGCAGAGATGCCTAGTGCCCATCAATTTCAACATCTACCAGGACAAGATCTGGTGTGATGTCCTGACCATGGATGTGGGCCAAGTCATCTTGGGAAGACCTTGGCTTTTCGATAACGATGTTCTCATTTATGGACGCTCGAACATGTGTCTGTTTGAACATGAGGGCAAGAAAGTTAAGTTGATCCCCTCCCCACCCAAGAGTGCCCAAGCCGAGCAAAAGACTGCCCCCGCAAAGAAAGCCAAGAGCGTTAGTTTTGTCAGTGCCAAAGAGCTGAGTCACGAGGTAGAAAAGGGAGCCCCTGTCATCATCCTAGTAGCAAGAGAAACCCCTAAGGACTCCGGCCAGTCGATTCCCCCCGAAGTCACCCCTGTGCTTAGGGAGTTTGCTGACGTTTTCCCTGAAGATCTCCCTGACCAACTGCCTCCGATGCGCGACATACAACATGCCATTGACTTGGTCCCTGGGGCAAGTCTTCCCAACCTGCCACATTATCGAATGAACCCTACTGAACACGCAGAGTTGAAAAGGCAGGTTGATGAACTCCTGCAAAAGGGTTTTATCAAGGAGAGTATGAGTCCGTGTGCGGTCCCCGCCCTTCTGACGCCTAAGAAAGACGGATCATGGCGTATGTGTGTCGATAGTCGCGCCATCAACAAAATAACAGTCAAGTATCGTTTCCCTATCCCGCGACTGGACGACATGCTGGACATGATGTCCGGAGCTACCATCTTCTCCAAGATCGACCTGAAGAGTGGCTATCACCAAATTCGCATCCGTCCTGACGACGAGTGGAAGACGGCGTTCAAGACTAAGGATGGACTATATGAATGGATGGTTATGCCCTTTGGGCTGACTAACGCCCCGAGTACCTTTATGAGAGTTATGACGCAAGTACTCCGACCATTTATGGGTAAATTTCTTGTGGTGTACTTCGACGACATACTTATCTATAGTCAATCTCGGGCGCAACATTTAGACCACCTGCGTCAGGTATGTACTGTGTTGAGAAAAGAGGAGTTGTATGCCAACCCGAAGAAGTGCACGTTTCTCACAACTCAAGTCCAATTCTTAGGATTTGTTGTCTCTATCGAGGGAGTCTCTGCGGACCCCGAAAAGATCAAAGCTATCGAAGAGTGGCCCGAACCCAAGACTATTCGTGATGTCAGAAGCTTCCATGGGCTAGCCACCTTTTATCGTCGGTTCATTAAAGGGTTCAGCACCATCATGGCCCCAGTGACTGACTGTTTGAAGAAGGGTGAGTTCACTTGGTCTAATGCCGCCACGAGAGCATTCATCGAAATCAAGAAAAGGATGGTTGAGGCCCCTGTTATGCGTCTCCCTGATTTTTCTAAGGTTTTTGAAGTGGCTTGCGACGCGTCTGGGCTCGGGATAGGTGGAGTTCTTTCCCAGGAAGGCCACCCGGTTGCCTATTTTAGCGAGAAGCTAAATGACACTCGACAGAGGTACTCCACCTATGATAAGGAGTTCTACGCCGTGATCCAATCACTTCGCCATTGGCGACATTACCTCTTGCCGCAAGAATTCGTTATTTTTTCTGATCATGAAGCCCTCCGTTATATTTACTCCCAGAAGAGATTAAACGCGCGACATGGTCGATGGGTTGAGTTCCTCCAGGACTACACTTTTAGTCTGCGCCACAAAGCGGGAGTTGAAAATAAAGCTGCCGATGCGCTCAGCCGTCGTGTGTTCATCCTTTCCAAATTGACCACGGCAGTTGATGGGTTTGATAGGATAAAAACCGAGTATGAGTCATGTCCCGATTTTAGCGAAACCTACACGTTATTGAGAGACGGGACCCTGTCCGAAGTTGATGGCTATCTCATGCATGATGGATATCTGTTCCGGGGACGAAAGTTGTGCATCCCACGAACATCGTTACGTGAGTTTCTCGTGTGGGAGTTGCACGCTGGAGGTCTTGCCGGACATTTCGGAAATGAAAAAACGATTGAGGCCGTCGAGTACCGGTTCTATTGGCCGAGTCTGAAGCGAGATGTTGCTAGGCATGTTGGTAGATGTCACACCTGTCAGCTAGCCAAACAAAACAAACAGAACACTGGCCTGTACACTCCTTTACCGGTCCCAAATTGTCCATGGCAAGATATCAGCATGGACTTCGTACTGGGCCTTCCAAAGACTCTAAGGAAACACGACTCGATTCTGGTTGTCGTGGATCGTTTCTCCAAAATGGCCCATTTCTTGCCCTGCTCCAAAACATCCGATGCTTCGAAGGTTGCGAAAATTTTCTTTGACGGTATCGTCAGGTTGCACGGTCTGCCCAAGACCATTGTTTCTGACAGGGATGTCAAGTTCACCAGTTTCTTCTGGAAAACCTTGTGGCACAAGTTGGGCACTAAGCTCCAGTTTTCTACCGCTTTCCATCCACAAACTGATGGCCAAACCGAGGTAGTGAATCGAAGTCTGGAAAACCTTTTGCGCACCTTGGTAGGTGAGCATGTTGGGACTTGGGATCTAAAATTGTCCATCGCTGAATTTGCATACAATGCATCTGTTAATAGGACCACTGGTTTGAGTCCCCATGAAATTGTGCAAGGTTTTAAGCCTAGGCAGCCTATAGATCTCATCCCCATGGCCAACTATCATCGAGTCTCTGAGTCAGCATCCGCATTTGCATCGCATGTCCAGGAACTACACAGGGAAATCAAAGATAAAATTGAGCAGAGCAATGCTACCTATAAGCTGCGAGCTGATCTCAGGAAAAGATTTAAAACATTTAATGTGGGCGATTATGTAATGGTCCGGATCCGTCCGGAACGGTTTCCCTCGGGAACTGTTAAAAAGCTGCATGCACGCAGTGCGGGCCCTTTCCAAATCTTAAAGAAACTGAATGACAATGCCTATGTTGTAGATCTCCCTGGAGATTTCGGCATCAGTTCCACCTTCAATATCGAGGACCTAGTGGCCTACAAGGGTCCTGATTTTAACCTAGTAATCCCCTCATAGGTGAGCCTTCCCAAGACCCATTTTCTGAGAGTCCCTCCCTACCCCCACTTCCAGAAATTCCCCCACATTATGCAGCAGATAAAATAGATAAAATTATGGATGATGAGATTGTGTCCGGTAAGGACGGTGGCACCCGACGGTATCTGATCCGTTGGAAGGGAAGACCCGCCTCTGATGACACCTGGGTTGACCGCAGCGACCTTCAGCAGTTGGATCCAGACACCTTGGAGCAGTACGAGAGTTTTGCAGATCCTCACTCGACGGAGTCGAGCTCTCTCCCACCTGGGGAGAATGATGGGGACATCGAGCCTCGGCCCTGGCGAGTGTACCAGCGCAGGAGGCGGCATCTGAACATGTGGTTCTAGCCATGTTGGTTGTTGTTTTTCTGTTTCGTTATTTGGTTTGCGTACTTTTAGTCCCACCTCGATTAGTGGGCTTTTTTGTCTGTCGTTGTAAGCCTATTTATAGGCCTTTCATTTTTCCCTTCAGTATGCAATGAATAATAAAGTTTTGTTTTCCTCCACACTTGTGTTGAGAGAAACCAGGGTGAGGTGTGTGAAACCCCAAACCCAAACCCTAGGCGTGTGAAACCCTAGGTTCAGGCTAGCGTGTGAAACCCTAGCCCTCCCCCTCCCTCTTTGCCTCCTCCTAGCCACCGGCCCCTTCCCTTCCCCTATCTCTCTCTCTCCCAACCTCTCCCTTCCCGTCCCCGACCCCCAGCCGACCCGGCCCGCCCCGGAACCGCCGCCCACCCGACCCCTCCACCCCCGCCTCCCTCTCTCCCCCTCCCTCTCCCGCGAACCAGACCCAACCCGACCCGTTTCCGGCCCCGACCCCACCTCCGGGTGCCGCCGCCACCCCGATCCCCCCTCCCCGACCTTCTACCCGGCCGGACCGAACCCCACCTCTCCCTTTCCCCTCCCGCGACCCAGCCGCCCCCACCTCCCCTGCCGCCCGATTCCCCACTCCCTTCCCCTTCCCTGCTGCCCACCCGAAACCCCTCCCCCCTGCCGACCGAACCCCTCCCGTGCCCCACCACCGGCTGCCTTCCTCCTCCTCCGGGCAACAGCCCCAACCCCCCTACCTCTCCACCCTAGCAAAGCCCCTCCCCCTCGGTATGAAGGCATGGCGGATCCCGATGTTGATCACGGCCTGATCGACGACGAAGACGGCTTCCTCGACATCCGGTCTCCTTTCCTCGACTTCCGGTTCAACGCCGGCGAGAGTGTGAAAGATTACGTGGAGCGCATCACCTACCTCGTCGCCAAGGACGCGGAAGCACGGCTGGGCATCTCGGAGAACCATCAACGGTGGCATCCCGGCGCGCCCGTACATCCCAACGTGCTAGCCCTTCGGGCCCTCGCTCAAGCCCTGGCTCAACCCGAGGACACCGCATCGACTTCGACCCCGCCACCAGTTGAGATCCCTGAGGTCCCCCACAATCCTCAGTAGGTGAGTTTCTTTCTTTCCCCGGTCAATATCGGATGGTGATACCAACGATCAACTCTCCTATATTTTATCTATGCAAAACTGCTGCCCACTTCGAATGGTGAGTTGTGAGATTCTGATTACCCTGTTTGTTATTAGCCTTGATATTGCATCTGGAACCCTGCTGATATAACTAAGTGTTTGTTGTTCGGTCAATTAAGATTGGGGTACCTGTTTGCGTGCCTGTTATGCTTTGATAAAACCATTAGCCATATTGTTTGTTTAAATTAACTTCCTGTTTCGACTAGGAGCAACAAGCGACCCTGTCGCGGCTCAACGAATCTTTGAATTCCCTGTTACACACACGGTTTCACATCAGTTTCTCTTGCAGATGAATTTGTTGGATTCTCTCTTGCCTCTCCTCATCCAAGATTTATTGCCTTGTCAAAGGTGAATCAAGACGTCAATTTCTTATGAAGAAGGGGCTTAAGCTGGGCTATCTTCTTTCCCCCCTTGCTCTTTATTCTCACATTGGATACCTTTGATGCGGTTCTTCGATAAGTTGGAGGCTAGATCTTTATCAATGGTGTCAAAGGTAACTCTTGGTCCATTTCCAATCTTCATTTTGCTAACGACACAATTCTCTTCTGTGACGCCAAAAGAGAACAAGTGGCAGTCTTGAAAATTATTTAGTATGCCCTTGAATTTTCTTCGAGATTACTTTTTAACTTTTCCAAGAGCTCCTTATTCTATGCGGGTTCCGATCCTGCCAAAGGAAGCCACCTAGCAGCAATGCTCAACTATAGATTGGAAAATCTCCTAATGAAGTACCTAGGGGCTAGGACTGGCAATCAGTAGCAGAAGATTCTCAAAAGCTGACTGGCACAAAGAGGTAGGAGAAGGTGGAGCTTCAATTTGCCGGGTGGATAAGGAAGCATCTTTCGATAGGCGGATGCCTGACCCTGGTGAATGTTGTTCTGTCAACAATCTCGTCCTATTACCTACCCTTCTAGCTACTACATCCTAGCTTGGGTTGTTAGATGCATCGATCGATGCAATCCAAAGTTCCTTTTGGTGGAAGGGTGCCAAGTGTCAATCGAGATCCAATCACTTGGTCGACTAGGAAGTCGCTTGCAAATCAAAGGATTAAAGAGGATCAAGTGTCTTGAATCTTAGGGATTTTAACAAAGCAGTGATGGGCAAGTGGTGGTGGAGGCTTCAGCATGAACAGGAAAATATCTAGGCCCAAGTCATTATGGATAGGTATTTCCGTAGGTTCTCTCCTCTCAAAGTGAGTAGCTGAAAGTCTGACAAGATCTCTCCTTTTTGGAAAGGAATCGACAGAGTAGCGAGACCATTCAAGTGTGGGCTTAAACCAGGGTTTTGAGTTTCAGTTGAAACCTTTCAGTTTTCGGGTTTCGGAACTCAGCACTTAGAAAAAACAACATTGGGTTCAAGATAGGATGTATTTCAGCAAGACAACCATATTTACAAAAACATTTAAGAAAATGATATTATCTTCTCCATTTACTTCAAGTTATTTTATGTAAAAAAACAAATACCCCTCCCCCATTTGGATTTAATAAAAATATCAAAAAAATTAAAATCCAAAATAATCCTAATGTAATTTTCTAGTTCCTAAACAAAATCAAACTTTGCAAATTTTACTAAAAAAGAAAGTTCGTTGGAACAAAAATGTCAAAGTATTTTAAACCGAAAAAAAATCACAGAAAACAACAAGTATAAGATCAACCTAAAAACCCAAAGATTGGTAAAATATTTTGAATAAAAAAAAGGATCGATTTCGGCCAGAACCGATCCCGAAACCCTTCAGGTTTCGGGTTTCGAAACTCAGCACTCAGAAAAAACAAGATTGGGTTCAGTATATGGTGTATTTCAGCAAGACAACCATATTTACATAAAAAACATTTAAGAAAATGATCTTTATCTTCTCCATTTACTTTATGTAAATAAGCAAATACCCCCCCCCCCCATTTGGATTTAATAAAAATATCAAAAAAATTAAAATCCAAAATAATCATGTTAATGTAATGTAATGGGTCGGGTTTACTGTATAGTCGGGTCGGGTTTACTGTATATATATATTGGGCTTGAGTCCCTCAATGGAATCAATTCAGTTTCTCTCCAAACCCTAGCCGTCGTCTCCTAACATGGTATCAGAGCTCTAGGGCGACGGCTGCACCTCCTCCGGTCTCCCTCCTACCCGCCGGCTGCACCTCCTCCGCCGGCTGCATCTCCTCCGCCGGCTGCACCCCTCTCCCGACCCCTCTACCTGATCGGCAGCCCCCTCCGGCCCCCCTTCCTCTGCTCCGATCACCCGCACCCCCCCTCCGACCCCAACCGAACCCCCTTCTGCCACCGCCCCCCCCCCTCCCGAACCCCTTACAGCCCCTGCCCCCCCTCCCGACCCCCTCCCGCGCTCTCTACAGCCACCGCCCCCCCCCTCCCGGCCCCCTACAGCCACCCCCCTCCACCCGAACCCCCTTCTGCCACCTGCCCCCCCTCCCGACCCCCTCCCGCGCTCTCTACAGCCACCGCCCCCCCCCTCCCGGCCCCCTACAGCCACCACCCCCCCCTCCCGGACCCCCTACAGCCACCCCCCCCCTCCCGAACCCCCTACAGCCCCTGCCCCCCCCTTCCGACCCCCTCCCGAGCCCCCTACAGCCCTACAGCACCCCCCCAACACCCCCTGACGCCCTACAGCCTCCTCCATGGCCTCTCCAGCCGCACCGTCTGTCGTTGCGATCTCTCCACCGCTGAAGGCGGTCGCGTTTCAGTTGTCGTCGGCCAGCGACTGGCCTGACTGGTCCCTCACCGTCGAGGCCGCCCTCTCCAGTCGTGATCTGTGGGGTCACGTCACCGGCGAGGATCCTCCTCCCACTGACTACTCCGGCTCGTCATCTGTCACCAGCAGTGCTGCATCTTCTGCAGCGACTGCTACCACGGCCGTCACCGTTGCTGCTCTTACGTGGCGCCGCCACGATCAGGCCATCCGGGCGTACCTCCTGGACTCGGTTGCTCGTCCGCTCCTTGCTCCCATCGGCCGCCTTCCGACTGCGCGCGCGATGTGGGAGTATCTCCGGGACCGTTTTCTCCCGCGCGGCGGCGCCCGCCGGCATCAGCTCATCTGCGACTCGCAGTCTGCCCGTCAGGGGGAGCGTACCATTCAGGACTTCTTCAGTCAGATGAGTGCCTACTGGCATGAGCTGGACTCACTGATTCCGGAGCGGTGTGACTGCCCCCGCTCCCGGGACTTCCAGCGCTACCTCGACGAGGGCCACCTGCACCAGTTTCTGGCAGCACTTCGACCAGACTTTGCTCTCATAGCCGCCCAGCTCCTGCACCGTGAGCCCCTCCCTCGGCTCGAGGATGCCCTACTCGCCTTGGTCGACGAGGAGACCCGCCTTCAGACTCAGGGCGCTCGTGCTCCTCCACTTGCTCCTAGCTCCGACTCTGTCCTGGCAGCCGGCTTCTCCGATGAGGCTGTTTTCTGTCACTACTGCAAGGAGCCCGGCCACATGAAGCTCGAGTGTCCTACACGTCCTCCACGCAACCCCCGCTGGGGTCCGGATAAGAGATCCCCCCGCTGGTCTTCGACCTCTCGCGACGATCGACGCGGCGGTCGAGGTGGACGGGGCCGAGGACGTGGTTCGTCTTCCTTTCGCCACTTTGGTGGTGCAACGGCTACTGCAGAGGCCTCGCCGCTCCCCACTGCTCCCACAGCTCCTTCGCCGCCTGAGCCGGACCGTCTTCAGCGCCTCGAGGAGCTCCTTCTTCGCCACATAGCCTCCACCGGCTCCGCGACTGCGCACGGCTTGTCTGCCACCTCTGGTACTACTGCTCCATGGATCTTCGATTCGGGTGCCTCCTGTCACCTTACTTTTGACTCCACTGTCCTCACGGACTGTTCTCCCACTACCACCCACCAGGAGGTTCGCACTGCGGATGGGACTCTCGTCCCTATTCCGCAATGTGGCTCCATCACCACCACCTCTGACCCTTCTGGTCGCCTGACCCTATCCCATGTCCATCATGCCCCTCGTCTTAATATTAATTTGATTTCCATCAGTTCTCTTTGCGACTCTGGCCTGACTGTCACCTTCACCCCTTCTGTTTGTGTTGTGCAGGATTCGCGGACGGGTCAAAGGATTGGGCTGGGCCGTAGGGCAGGAGGACTCTACCAGTTGGACCATCTCCATGTGTCTTCAGTTGCGTCTGTCATGTCTGTCACCTCTGATGCCGACCTGTGGCACAGAAGGTTAAGTCATATATCTAGTGATCGACTCAAAAGCGTATTCCGTTCGGGCGCTTTGGGTCGAGCGTCTTTCTCCCCCCTCTCTGTCTGTACGGGTTGTCGACTGGCAAAGCATCTAGCTCTTCCTTTTTCTGCTAGTACTTCCCAGTCTAATGCTTTATTTGATTTAGTTCATTCGGATATTTGGGGTCCTGCTCCTGTTGCATCTCTATCTGGTTATATGTATTATGTTTGTTTTATCGATGACTATTCTAGGTGCACCTGGGTCTATCTCATGCGTCATCGGTCTGAAATTCCCCACATCTTTAGGCGATTCACCACTATGATACACACCCAATTTGGTCGGCGGATCAAGACCTTTCGGTCTGATTGTGCCAAGGAGTATCTCTCCTCTGAGATGCGTGAGCTTCTTCAGTCTCACGGCACTCTTCACCAGCAGTCCTGTCCCCACACCCATGAGCAGAACGGCGTTGCCGAACGCAAGCATCGTCATGTCCTTGAGACTGCACGAGCCTTGCTTCTCTCTGCGTCTGTCCCTCACTCCTACTGGGCTGAAGCTGTCATGACGGCTGTCCACCTCATCAATATCACTCCGTCATCTGCTCTGTCCGGTGCCACCCCTCACGAGCGCCTTCACTCCAGTCCACCTGACTACTCTCTTCTTCGCACGTTTGGCTGCACGTGCTTCGTTCTTCTTTCTCCCCATGAGCGCACCAAACTTTCTGCGAGGTCTGTTAGGTGTGTTCACTTGGGGCTCAGTCGTGAGCATAAGGGGTATCGCTGCTATGATCCCTTAGCTCGTCGGATCCGTGTCTCCCGTCACGTCTCCTTTGTTGAGGATGTCCCGTATTTTGCTCCTGAGTCTCGGGATCTTTCCGTGCCTACTTCGTCATCCTCCTCGCCCTCCTCACATCTTCACATCCCTGTTCTACCCCCGGTTTCTGTTGCTCCATCCACGCCTACTACACCACCACCACCACCTCCTCAGTATCCATCGCCACCACCACCACCACCTCCTCAGTCCCCCACGCCACCACCACCACCACCACCACCTCCACCACCCATTACTCGTGTCTATGTACGTCGGTCTGCAGCTCCCCCTCCCGAATCGGTTCTCCCTGGTACTCCTTCGCCTGATGCTGCTGCTCCCTCCTCCCCGGTCGTGGATCCTGCTCCTGTTCGGCACTACCCAGCGAGCAAACATCACCCTCCTGCCCGATACGACTACTCTCCTGACAGGTTTGGTTACTCTGCTTTTCCCACTGACTCTCCTGACTCTTCTGGCTTCTCTGCCAGTGTCTCCTATTCACCATCCTTTCAGGCCTTCCTTACTGCTCTTCACACTCATCGGGAGCCCCAATCGTACCGTGAGGCAGCATTACATCCAGAGTGGCGGCAGGCCATGTCAGTTGAGCTTGAGGCATTTCAGCGGACCCAGACCTGGGAGTTGGTGCCTTGTCCCCCCGGGGTGGTGCCTGTTAGCTGCAAGTGGATCTTCAAGGTCAAGACTCGACCTGACGGATCCATTGAGCGGCACAAGGCTCGCCTCGTTGCTCGTGGCTTCTCCCAGGAGTATGGGATTGACTACGAGGAGACGTTTGCTCCAGTTGCTCGGATGACTACTGTGCGCACCCTCTTAGCTGTGGCAGCTGCTCGAGGGTGGCCTCTCCATCAGATGGATGTCACCAATGCGTTTCTTCACGGTGATCTCTCCGAGGAAGTCTACATGGCTCCTCCTCCGGGCACTTCAGTTCCTCCTGGACACGTGTGTCGGTTGCGCCGGGCCATCTATGGGCTCAAGCAGGCTCCTCGTGCCTGGTTTGAGCGCTTTCGCAGTGCAGTTCTGGCCGCCGGGTTTGTTGAGCGTCACTCCGACTATGCCCTGTTCACTCGCTCCTCCAGTCAGGGCATTGCAGTCCTTCTCCTCTACGTGGATGATATGATCATCACTGGGGATGACAGTGCCACCATCGCTTCTCTCCAGCGGCACCTCCAGAGTCAGTTTGAGATGAAAGACCTGGGCTCTCTTCGCTACTTTCTGGGTCTTGAGATTGCCAGGTCAGCTCGTGGTCTGTTGGTCTCCCAGCAGAAGTACATCTCCGACATTCTTACTGATGCTGCCCTCACTGACACACGTACTGCTGATACACCCATGGAGCTCAATTTGAAGCTTCTCGCTACCGATGGTGAGCCGCTCCAGGATGTCTCCCGCTACCAGAGGTTGGTTGGGATGCTTGTCTATCTCACCATGACCCGGCCAGACATTGCCCATGCTGTTGGCATTGTCAGTCAGTTTGTTCAGGCTCCACGGTCAGTACACTATGCAGCTGTTCTGCGGATTATCCGCTACCTCCGGGGCACCATCACCCGTTCACTCCTGTTTCCCTCCACCTCTCCGTTGGTACTGCGCGCCTACTCAGATGCAGATTGGGCAGGAGATGCAGACACTTGTCGATCTACTACAGGATACTGTGTGTTTCTGGGTGACTCCCTGATTTCATGGCGCAGCAAGAAGCAGGAGTCTGTTGCTCGCTCCAGCACCGAAGCCGAATACAGGGCTATGGCTTCCACCACCGCCGAGATTGTCTGGCTTCGACGTCTTCTGCTTGACTTGGGAGTGGTGATGTCCGGGCCGACCCCTCTCTTCTGTGACAACCGGAGTGCTATTCAGATTGCTAGCAATCCGGTCTTCCATGAGCGAACAAAGCATATTGAAGTTGACTGTCATTATGTTCGCCAGGCGTTTATCGATCACATCATCTCCCTGCCTTTCATTCCCTCATCGGAGCAAACTGCTGATTTTCTGACGAAGCCACTGACGACTGCTCGCTTCCGACATTTTCTAGGCAAACTCTCGGTTCATGATCCACCGTGAGTTTGAGGGGGAGTGTTAATGTAATGTAATGGGTCGGGTTTACTGTATAGTCGGGTCGGGTTTACTGTATATATATATTGGGCTTGAGTCCCTCAATGGAATCAATTCAGTTCCTCTCCAAACCCTAGCTGTCGTCTCCTAACAAATCATAATGTAATTTTTCAGTTTCTATACAAAATCAGACTTTGCAAATTTTTCTAAAAAAGAAGTTCGGTGGAACAAAAACGTCAAAGTATTTTAAACCGGAAAAAATCATAAAAAACTACAAGATCAACCTAAAAACCCAAAGATTGGTAAAATATTTTGAATCTATAAAAAATTTCTTTCACAAAAACTCTTTTTTCTTCCACACTTAGCAAAAATTCAAAATCACGATTTTTCAGTTTTTTTTTACAAAAAGTCAGGGTATAGCAAAAGCCCTACTCTTTTGAAAACAATATCAATATGAAGTGGGTACCTGGTGTAATTATTTTAATTATTTTTATATTTTGTAATTATTTTAAAATTTTAAAAACAAAATTGAAACCACCGAAACTCCGAAATCGATCCTCAGTGGGAGGACCGAAACCGAAACTACAAACTCTGCTTATAAGGACTTGATTTTAATTGTTTCACCAGTTTGGACACTTATTCATTTTTCAAGGGAATTAGTTATCCAGTTAGCAAGCAAGCCCAACCAGCCAACGTTTTGCTTGTTATAAAAGGACACAACTTGTTTGCTACCTAAATTTTTATGTTGCAGTAGAACCACAATTTGGTATTTATTTTGGATAACAATTACTTGTGCTTATTTCTCAATCCAAAATAAAAAGAGACCACTGGCATTACTATTATTATAAACGGCTGAAAATCAAGCAATTGTTTGTGGGACTATGCATTCAATTATCAATTCAGCCATGTTTTCCAACTCTACCTTTCGATCTTGCTGTTAAGTAAACCAGCAAGCAGAGGTAGCGAGCATGAGAAAAGATCAAGGGTAAAAAGATCTATCTTCTCCTTGAGAATACCAATCACATCAACCTGAACCTGCACCTTGCATTTAATAATCAACAGTCATTTAGTGTAGAAATTCAAAGCATCAAATCTAACAAAACCACATATACATGTCCCGAACAGAATACATACAGAATGGTCAGGCAACTTTGCCACTGCATTAATTGCACCCCTCATGCCATTATGTTCCCAAAAGTGCCGCACAACCTGTAATTCTGTGTCAGTATCTGCATTCAATCTTAATCAATAATCATACTCCCAAGGGAAGAGCTTCTTTTTAACCAATAAAATAGTTACTTAAAATAAGGAGGAGAAATAACAATACAGAAATCCTACCCACAACGAGAAAACCAAATAAGCGATTTACAGAATGTAACCTACGACAATCAACTATTTAGGAAGTCCTCATAAGCCAAAATAACCCTACCTTCACTAAGTCGTAAGTATCCCGTTAAGTTCCTTGCATACATTAACACGTCAATAAAATTACTAAGATGCTTCCATGAAAATTTTGTAGTTTGAGTGTCATTGCCTTTTCATGCACTTCACTCTAACCATGTCAATAGGTTATTTTGGGCCATGGACTTGCTTCATCCAAACACAACCCAGTTTAAACTGGTTCGAGATTCAATCGCAAATAATTTGGTTGAGGCGGGAGAACAATTTAGCTCAGCAGTGTTGGGATATTAAGTTGGGTCCCAGTCGGGTAAGTGTAGCCGTCTAGATACTTATGTTATCAGGACACCCATGTCAAGGAAACATCTATAGAGTTAACATTTGCCCCCATGTCAACAAGTATCAGGCTCTTGGTACATCTGGCCGGACTCTTCAAATACGTGTCGTCGAAGAAACCATGAAGCTAACATGCAATGAAGAGGAAAATTATTCCGTTTCTTAAAATAAACTTTGTATTAATGTCATGTGACTAATCTTTTTTGTTAGACTTATTTCAAATTTGACATTTGAGAATTGTTTTAACCACTTTTGTATGTAGTTATGCTCCTTACAGATAGCCAAAAGATGTATCATTGTTTCTTGGAATTACCACCATTGATAGAAGGAAGAAGAACAAAATGAACACGAACATCAAAAAAATGGCAGACAACGAGAAAGAGAATTTGATCAGCAAATCACAATCGGCGTTTATCAAAGGCAAAATGATTCTAGATAGTGTTGTATCGGTGCAAGAGATCCTTTACCACTTGAAGGAGACTAAGTCAGAAGGCCTGGTTCTGAAGCTAGACTTCGTGAAGGCGTTCGATAGGCTTCATTGGTATTTCGTGCTTTCCACTTTGCGGGCTAAGGGCTTCTCCCATAACTGGTTGAATTGGGTATCCTGCTGCCTTAAATCTTCCAAACTATCATGCTCGATCAACGGAGAGACGGGGGGCCATTTCCGCATGCATAAAGGCTTGAAGCAAGGGTGCCCGCTCTCCCCGTTCCTATTTATTCTGGCTGTTGATGCCTTCGATGCAATTCTCCATAGAGCCAACTCCCAGAATCTTTTCCGCGGAATCCGAGGTAACTCCTGGTGTATACCTAACCTTCATTTCGCTGACGATACTATTCTTTTCTGTGAAGCCGAGCTCGAGCAGGTAGCAGTCTTGAAGATTATTCTCTACGCTCTCGAGTTCTGCTCGGGTCTGCGGATAAACTTCTGTAAGAGCTCCATGTACTACGTTGGGCCTTTCCGAGAGAAGGGTGTTTTGGTCTCGACACTACTGAACTGCAAGCTAGATTCTTTCCCTATGACTTATCTGGGGATTCCTATCAGCAACAAACTCCTGGGTAGAGCGGATTGGCTAAGGGTAGTTGACAAGGTGGAAGGTCGCCTTTCCAATGGGAAAGGAAGGTTTCTATCTCTAGGGGGGCGACTTACCCTAGTTAATTCTGTGCTCTCAGCTATTCCGTCTTATTATCTAGCGTTCTACTTCATTCCTGCTTGGGTCATCAGGAGAATAGACGGAATCCACAGTGCTTTTCTTTGGAAGGGAGCCGATGGCAAGATGGGTTCCTACCACCTGGCTAATTGGGGTCTATCATGCAAGTCGCGCGCTCAGGGGGGTCTGGGAGTCACTAACCTCAGAGACTTTAATCGAGCTCTTCTATGAAAATGGTGATGGAGACTCCAGAACGACCAGGGGGACAACTGGTCGTCAATCATCAAGGATAGATACTTCAAGCGGTTCTCTCCTCTACAGACCAGAAGTAGAGCGTCAGGGAAACTTTCTCCGTTTTGGAAAGGCATCCGCAAAGTAGGAGCACCCTTCCGCTCCTACATTAGGTTGGTTCCAGGTAATGGCAAGGACATCAAATTTTGGACCGACCACTGGGTAGATGACATCAGCCTCGCTTCCCTGTTCTATGACCTTTTTGATTTGGCGTGGGATTACCAGGCTTCGATTCAATCCCAGACATCGGTGTCCTCGGAGGGCCGTTCCTGGTCGGTGCAATTCCGGAGGTCGATACCGGAAGCATTGCAGGGTCAACTCTCAGATCTTTATCAGATACTAGAGAACTTCTCTCTGGATGGCGGTCGAGACTCCTCGAGATGGAAGCAGGATTCTTCAGGGGTATTCTCGGTGAGATCCTTCTACAGATTCCTGAACAACGGTGGATTGATCTGCCCTATTGCAACTCACCTTTGGAAGTCGTCGGCCCCATTGAAGATCAGGATCTTCATGTGGCTTGCCACCAAGGAGAAGATATTGACTAGAGTGAATCTACGCAAGCGGAACAACCCCAATGTTACTGATACTTCATGTCCCATGTGCAGCGCGCACAGGGAAGATGTGAACCATCTTTTTGTTAGATGCCAGTTCGCCAGGAACCTTTGGTCCATGCTAAAACACCGCCTGGGTATCCGAGGCCATCCGGGCTCTATGCGTTCTCTTTGGACTCTTTGGCGTACTCGAAGGGTGAAGAAGGTGCTACAGCTGGCTTGGGATCTCATGGTGATTGGCCTCTGCTGGAGTATTTGGCGGGAACGCAACTCCAGGGTTTTCTCGAATAAGGAGCTACCGATTGGGTTCGTCTGGTCCAACTATGTCGCGATGATAACTAGCTGGTCCCCAGGTTTCACCATTAAGCTCGCAGGGAGGATTAACCCTTTTCTTAGTCTCTTGTAACTCCCTTTTTAATTGAATTATTAATAAAGCTTGGGGTATGCTCAACCCCATCCTCTCCAACTCGGAGAGGAATTTCTCAAAAAAAAAAAAAAAACGAGAAAGAGAATTTATCACTACTTTTGTTGTTGTCGAAGCTAAGAAAGTTTACGTGGTTTATGCTCCTTTCTAAGTGGCCCTGGCACCAGTTAGGGAACCCAAGGGGTGCCTAGGCGGATGTTTTATAAAGTATTGACAGTTAATTTACAAAAAATTCAACAAATGACATAATACCATTGCATAATGCAAGCCAAAATCTGGAATTATGCAACATAATCTTAGAGATCACAAATTCAACAAGGAAAGCTTTAGAATCTAAGACCAACTCCATCAAAAAAGATTTGCTCAATGTAGTGAGATTACCTAGGCACTATACATGGGTTCCACGTGTGCCAAGTTGTTCAAGCTTTCAACCTCTGAAAACACCCAACAAGGAGACATTTGCATAATACAAATATTATGAATTGGTATGTGGAATCTTAGACCAAGCAGACTCATTATACCTTCTTCTGCAAAATAACATATAATGTTTCTTATATGGAAGAAAAACGATGTCCCTCATTACAAGTGTGAATACACTTGATTAATATTCTTTGGCACTTGGAAAGGCTAATAGTTGAAGTTCCACCGTTGCAATGAAGTGTCATTTAATAAGACAAACTGAAAAATTTATGCCAACAATTATGTTGACGTTGTTGAGATGCACTACCTTTGGAGCGCCAAGGAGTGTCATGACATTTCATGTGCGTGAAGTATCCAAGAGTGTTGACACCTGAAAGTTTAAATTGGAAGTCTATTCAATGCACCTACAATTGCTCAAATTGAACTCTAGATGTGGCAGACATGCTTAAAAGGCAATCAATAATCAGGCCTGATTACCATTCAGTGCTGAATTTAATCAGGAAGCTCTAATTTGATATCTTGGAGAAGTCAAAAGTTTCTTTAAAACAATTTTTGGAAAGTTCATTTTTTGTTTCTTTTGGTAGAAGAGTAGCCTATTTTAATTAAGGGTTGAAATTATTGTGTATTTTTTCTTTCCGAGGATAGACAGGGCCCCATAAAAGGGTTTTACAATTCGCAGGTGGACAAATATTGATTCAGGCGAGCCTACTACGTGCAGATTTGCTACAGCTGATGGCATATTTTCATCCGCTCCGGAGATCCAGGAAGCCGATCGTCGATCCGTCTGCATTAGTGGAAAGCTCATTCGAAGCTCTACAACTTTTGTTTTTATTTTGTTTCGATCCGACCCACGGATCTTTAGTTATTTGCATTTTTATTTCTGGTTTGGGTAGGTGCGAGCCATGTTCGCATCCGGTTCGAGCCACAGATGCCGAACTGACTCGTTTCTATGTTAGAGTCTTAGCCGTAGGATCCTAAGTTAGGATAGATCTCAATGGATGAGATTCGAAGGAAGATCAAAAAAACCCAAAACCCTAACCGAACCCCCTACCCGACCGGCCCTCTCTCTCTCTCCCGCGAACACCCCGCGCCCCCTCTCTCTCACCCGCGCGTCCCTCTCTCTCTCTACCCGTGCGGCCCATCTCTCTCCTTCTTTCCTTTTTTGTTTCCCTTGGTTGTTTCCCTATAAATCTACAAACCCTAATTGCAAAGGGGGAGGATGATATGAAATTGAAACCCTAAACGGAGAAGCGTGTGCGCTTGCTCGGTGTATCCCTTCCGACAAATCTTCCTTCCTTGCTTCTAGTCTCTTCTTCCTTCGCACGCTTCTATCTCGTCGCCTCGCCTTTCGTCTACGACTTCGCGGAAGATCGACGCGGAGTTCCTCCATCTTCAAAGATCCATCGTCTCGGCTTCTTCACCTCTTCTTCTGGGCCATGCCTCCCCTTCCGCCACTTTCATCTACAACAACGGAGTTCCTGTCAGCCGCCGTCATTGACCAAAGCACGGTGAGATCGATCCTCGATACTTTCATGTGATATCTTTCTTTTTCCCCAACCGGCCTTATTGCTGATTTCACATTAGGGTTCCCAAAAACCCTTGGTTTCCGAGAATCTCATCCATTAGGATTTATTCTCTTAGATCTTGGCTTGTTCTTGAGACATTGGCTTTATTTATTTGAGATTGTGATTGTTCTTATTGCTGGAATTCAGTCATTAGAATCTGAAATTAATCTTATTCTTGTCAGTTTTATTATTTCGTTGAATTAAATCTGATTGGGAATGAATGAATGATGAATCGTGATTATAGACCTTGCTGAAATTTGTTTATAACATGCTGAAATCTGATTTTGTGTTTTAAATTCTGCACTTGGGTTTATTTAAGCATAAGCATCCCATCAAGTTGGTATCAGAGCGCACTAGTCGTCGTGTCCTTACGCAACGGCCGGTCCTCTTGCATCATTTGCATCCTCGCGTGCTTGCTGAATTTTTTTTATTTTTCCTTCTTTTCATTTAGTTTTGTATCTTGCATTAAGTAGGAAACTAGCATCACGTGTCGCATTCATCTTAGGATCTTCCTTTCTCTCTGAGTGAATCGATAGCATCTACTAGAGAATCCATAATGGCTGGATCTTCCCCACCCCGTACTTGGCAAGATGCCTTCATAAGGCAACAGGAACACATGGATATGCTTCAGACCCAGATTGAAACCTTGACCTTGGCCTTCACCAATCCCCAAAATTGATGGGGACATCGAGCCTCGGCCCTGGCGAGTGTACCAGCGCAGGAGGCGACATCATCTGAACATGTGGTTCTAGCCATGTTGGCTATTGTTCTTTTTTTTCTATTCTGTTATTTGGTTGCGTACTTTTAGTCCCACCTCGATTAGTGGGCTTTTCCGTCTGTCGTTGTAAGCCTATTTATAGGCCTTTCACTTTTACCTTCAGTATGCAATGAATAAACAATTTTGTTTCCCTCTACATATGTTGAGAGAATCAGGGTGAGGCGTGTGAAACCCCAATCCCAAACCCTAGGCGTGTGAAACCCTAGGTCCAGTGTTAGGCGTGTGAAACCCTAACTGGAAACCCTATTTTTTCCATCTCCCCTCCCTCTCCCTCACCTAGCCGCCGGCCCCCTTTCCCCTCTCTTCTTTGTCGCTGCTGCCTTCCCACACCCCACCCGTCCGACCCCTCCCTCTTCTCCCCTTGCTGCCGCTACCACTGCCTACCCCCAGCCCCTACCCGGCCCCCTCCTCTCCTTGGCTGCTGCTGCTGCTGCCGCCGGTCCCTCCCTACCCGACCCCATCCCCCACCGATCCCCTCTCCCTCCCTTGCTGCTGCTGCCGCTGTTAACTCCAGCCCCACCGATCCCTTCCTCCGGCCCTGCTGCTGCCTCCCTACCTGATGCGATCTGTTGCTAACTAGATGGGATGCGTAATGCTTAAATGAGTCCAAGTGCAGAATTTAACAATAAAAATCAGATTTCAGCATGTATAAGTAAATTTCAGCAATGCTTAGAATCACGTTCAGCATTCATTCATCACCAATCAGATTTAATTCAAAGAAACAATAAAATGGACAGGATGAACACTAATTTCAGATTATAAGACTGAATTCCAGCAATGAAACAATAACATCATCTCAAATAATAAGCCATTGTATCAAAGAACAACCACAAACCTAACGATAGAATCCTAATGGATGAGACTCTCAGGAAAACAGAATTTAGGGTTTCTACAATGAAATCAGCAATAAGGCCGGTTGCGAGAAAAGGATGTTATCACATGAAAACTACCGAGGATCGATCTCACCGTGCTTTGGTCAATGCCGGCAGCTTTCCGATACTCCGATGTTGCAGAGGAATGGCGCGGAAGGGGGAGGTGTGGTCCAGAAGACGGGGTGAAGAAGCCGAGACGATGATCTTGAAGAAGAAGACACTCCACGTCGATCTTCCGTGAAGCCGAGGATGAATAGCGAGGTGACGGGGTAGAAGCTTGCGAAGGAAGAGAAGGTTGAGAAGCAAGGAGAAATTCGTCGGAAAAGATACACCGAGTAAGCGATCCGCTTCTCCGTTGTTAGGGTTTCAATTCAATTTTCAACTCCCTTTGCAATTAGGGTTTTTAGAATAAATAGGGGATGAGACATCAAAACATAAAAGGAAAGAAAGAGAGAGGGAGGCCGATCGGGTAGAGAGAGAGAGAGGGTCGCGCGGATGAGAGAGGGGGAGTCGGGGGTGTCCGCGGGAGAGAGAGAGAGGGCCGGTCGGGTGGGAGAATAGGTTAGGATTTTGGGTTTTTGGCTTCCCTTGAAATCTCATCCATTGAGATCTATCCCTAACTTAAGATCCTACGGCTAAAAAGTAAACACGGAAATGAGTCAGTTCGGCATCTGTGGCTCGAACCGGATGCGAACATGGCTCGCACCTACCCAAACCAGAAATAAAAACTGAAATAACTAAAGATCCGTTGGTCGGATCGAAATAAAGTAAAAACCAAAACTGTGGGGCTTCGATTAAGCTTTCCACTGATGCAGACGGATCGACGATCGGGTTCCTGGATTTCCGGTGCGGATGAAAATACGCCATCAGCTGTAGAAAAACTGCACGTAGTGGCTCGTCTGCATCAAGTCCCCCGGACTCAAAAGAACTCGACTCCTGTCGAGCAAGGTCCTGGGTCCGGCGGGGGCTCTCCTGGTAGCAACCGCAACCACTGAATCTGCTCGAACTGCTTTCCCGGGTCCGGTGGCCAAGTAACCCGCCTCAAGTATGCAGCAACTCCCTCTGGCATCCTCCGCCCCTCGACGCCAAGCGAAGACCTGAAAGCCAAAACCAACATCCTCCGCGGCACGATAAGATCATCAAAAGACTCAGATAATTTCATGTGATAATAGGAGTTTGGGTTGACATGAAATTCAAGTGACATATAAAAAGAAAGGCCGCGGGAGCATAATGTGCTGCGGGTCATCGGCTTGCGCGATTGGCAATGGTGTATTTGGAAGGCTATGGGTTGCGGGTGCATTATGTGTTGCTCAATGTGGCCTGCGCACGATGCAAAACAAGGGGGTTCTAAACCAAGAAGATATGCCATGTCATCATTGTCCGGATGCAGTGAATAAAATGAGAAATTACAGAACTCATCATGCCAATTGTTATGATTTCGAAAAATTAAAGATGATGGGTTGTCTGGAAGCGGAAAACATGATTCATAGATATTCTGCGTCGAAAAATGATCAAACATGCCAAACTCTTCTTTAAGGTTAGACTCAACACTTGGATGATATGGATGCACATATGATTGGTCTATGGTTGTATGGATGGCAGGCAAATGATGAATGCGAGTGTCATGAATGCCTACAGACTCTAAATGCGATGTGCATGCAATGGAATGCAAAATGTTGTCTAATCCCTTCTCAATCGACAGTGAAACAAATGAACGCCCTACTAGGTTATCTGCGAATGGTGGTAAGGGTTGGTTCTGATTCAGAAGAGCTTTAGGTGCATGGGGTGATGGAGACTGGTGAATAACCAGCAGTGGTGCAGTCACGTCATCTCCCTCCAAGACTAACTCATTGACGTGTTCGCCCTCAGACCTATGACTTTCCTCTTCCTTGTCATTGTCCGCCAGATTTGTCTGTGGGTTGAATTGTCGTTGAGGACACTCGGCTGACTTGTGTCCTGGCTGATCTATTGATTCGTGCTCTTGTCGCAGGTTTTGGCAACTTCTGTTTTGGCTGATCTGCACGTAGTTTGCCATCAGATTTGTGCTCTTTTCCCTAACGCGACGACTAGTGCGCTCGGATACTTTCGAGGACGAATTCTGGAACACACTTTGTTTGGAATCGGAAGGGAGGAACTTCCGTTGCAGTTTTTCCCTCATGTGGGTCCAAGTGGAAATTTTATCTTTTTCTTTTCTACCCCTAGCGGTCTGCAACTGTTTCCACCAAACCAGTGCATGACCCTTCAGTTTAAGGCTGACAAACTTAACTTGTTTGTCGCGGGGGATTGTCTTCCACTCGAAATACCGGTCGATATGCTCGGCCCACTCTAGAAACTCTTCAGGATCCATCTGACCCCCGAACTCAGGAATGTCTATGTTGATGCTCTGATCCCGGCCCCAATGGGACTTCGATCTCCTAGGAGTTCTGTCATCCCGCCTATCAGATCCACTAGAGGAACTGACGCTGGCTCCTCCTGACTCTAGGTCTAACTCACTATGCCCTGGCGACGCTCTAGTCCTGTGTTCCCGATGGGGTCGAGGTGGATTCTGGGATTTGGTGACGGCCAAGGTCAATTTTTCTATTTGGGTCTGAAGCCTACCCATGTGTTCCTGTTGCCTTATGAAGGCATCGTGCCAAGTGCGGGGTGGCAAAGATCCAGCCATTAGATTCTATCGACTCACTACCCGGGGAAAAAGGGATGGTCCTAATATGGATGTACTCACGCGATGCGGGTGACTAACTAATGCAAGATACAAACTAAAATGAAAATAGGGAAAATAAAAAAAAAAAAAAAATTCCAGCAAACACACGATGATGCGAATGATGCGAGAGGACCGGCCGCTGCGTAAGGACGCGACGACTAGTGCGCTCTGATACCAACTTGATGCGATCTGTTGCTAACTAGATGGGATGCGTAATGCTTAAATGAGTCCAAGTGCAGAATTTAACAATAAAAATCAGATTTCAGCATGTATAAGTAAATTTCAGCAATGCTTAGAATCACGTTCAGCATTCATTCATCACCAATCAGATTTAATTCAAAGAAACAATAAAATGGACAGGATGAACACTAATTTCAGATTATAAGACTGAATTCCAGCAATGAAACAATAACATCATCTCAAATAATAAGCCATTGTATCAAAGAACAACCACAAACCTAACGATAGAATCCTAATGGATGAGACTCTCAGGAAAACAGAATTTAGGGTTTCTACAATGAAATCAGCAATAAGGCCGGTTGCGAGAAAAGGATGTTATCACATGAAAACTACCGAGGATCGATCTCACCGTGCTTTGGTCAATGCCGGCAGCTTTCCGATACTCCGATGTTGCAGAGGAATGGCGCGGAAGGGGGAGGTGTGGTCCAGAAGACGGGGTGAAGAAGCCGAGACGATGATCTTGAAGAAGAAGACACTCCACGTCGATCTTCCGTGAAGCCGAGGATGAATAGCGAGGTGACGGGGTAGAAGCTTGCGAAGGAAGAGAAGGTTGAGAAGCAAGGAGGAATTTGTCGGAAAAGATACACCGAGTAAGCGATCCGCTTCTCCGTTGTTAGGGTTTCAATTCAATTTTCAACTCCCTTTGCAATTAGGGTTTTTAGAATAAATAGGGGATGAGACATCAAAACATAAAAGGAAAGAAAGAGAGAGGGAGGCCGATCGGGTAGAGAGAGAGAGAGGGTCGCGCGGATGAGAGAGGGGGAGTCGGGGGTGTCCGCGGGAGAGAGAGAGAGGGCCGGTCGGGTGGGAGAACAGGTTAGGATTTTGGGTTTTTGGCTTCCCTTGAAATCTCATCCATTGAGATCTATCCCTAACTTAAGATCCTACGGCTAAAAAGTAAACACGGAAATGAGTCAGTTCGGCATCTGTGGCTCGAACCGGATGCGAACATGGCTCGCACCTACCCAAACCAGAAATAAAAACTGAAATAACTAAAGATCCGTTGGTCGGATCGAAATAAAGTAAAAACCAAAACTGTGGGGCTTCGATTAAGCTTTCCACTGATGCAGACGGATCGACGATCGGGTTCCTGGATTTCCGGTGCGGATGAAAATACGCCATCAGCTGTAGAAAAACTGCACGTAGTGGCTCGTCTGCATCACTACCCGACCAGGCCCAGCCCGATCCCCCTGCCCGACCCCGATCTCCCTCCCCCTCCCGCGAACCAGGCCCAACCCGACCCCTACCCGATCTCGAACCCCTCCCCTACCTACTACCCGATTCCCCCCATCCCCCGGCCCTGCAATCCCGACCCGACCTGACCCCGTTTCCCCTCCCTCCCTCTGCCGACCACCACCCCGAACCCCTCCTACCATTCCCTCACCGACCCGGCATAACCTCGAGGCGAACCTCGACGTGGATCAACGGAAGATCGGAGACGACACAGGGTGCCTCGACATCGACTTCCCCCTCCCGGCTCGGAAGGAGGAAGTGTGGAGGAGTCCGTGACGGGGCCTCGACATCAACTCCCTCTCCCGCGATTCGGAAGAAGAAGCGTGGAGGCATAGGTGCCTGTGGCATCATCAGCAAACCAGGTTACGGATTTCCCCCATCGGCCAGGTAGTTTTCTTTCCCCGGTCAATAACGGATGGTGCCGCCAATAATCTATTATCCTATATTTTATCTATGCAAAACTGCTGCCCCTTTGATTGGTGAGTTGTGAGATTCTGATTCCCGGTATGTTATTAGCCCTGATATTGCATTTGGAATCCTGCTGATATAATTAGGCTTTTATCGTTCGGTTAAATTAAATTGGAATACCTGTTTGCATGCCTGTCGGGCTTTGCTAAACCATTTATCATATTATTTCTTTAAATCAACTTCCTATTCTGCTCGGAGCAACAAGCGATCCCGTCGCGGCTCAACGAGTCTTTGAATCCCCTGTCGCACACACTGTTCCACATCATTTTGGTATCAGAGCATGGTTAGAGCTAGCTCATTTGCATTCTATACCTGATCCTGCAACTTGCATTCATCTTAGTTCTGGTGCATTAAGTTTCAAAAATAAAAAATAATAATAAAAATCATTAGCATCATTTTGGGTGTTATCATTGCATGCCAACCCGAAGGGGTAGGCCATATCTATTAGGCGAGTCTAGCGAGTCGGACAACTACAGTATGGATCCCGAGGCCCTGACTAGAGCACTTGCCGAGTTGACCCAAGGCATAACCGCCATGAACCAAAACCTCGCCGCGTATCAACGCGACACCAATGCCCGGTTAGACCGGATGGAACAAGCGCGGAACGATCCGCATGTTGAAATTCCCAATCCCCCTCAAGGGTACCCGGCCAACTGGCAGAACAATCAGGACCCCGATGATCAGTACCTTCGGAGTATCCGATTAGAGGTACCGTCCTTTGACGGTAGACACGATCCCCAGTTTTTCCTGGATTGGCTCCAGTCCATGGATCGTTATTTCACGTGGTATCCTTTAACTGAGGTTAGGAAGGTCCGCTTCGCAGCCATGAAGCTCAGCGGACCCGCGAGCCAGTATTGGACCAATGTGGAAGCATTGAGAGTTGCGCGAACCCAGGACCCGATTGATACTTGGGTCGCCATGAAAAATGAGCTGAAGGGTAAGTATGTGCCACCGTCGTATCAGGCACGACTGTTAGACCAATGGCACCAGTTTACCCAAGGTAGCAAATCGGCGAAAGACTATGTTGCCAAATTTGATGAGTTCCTCACTCGTTGCAACGTCCTTGGGACCGAGACGCCTGTCCAAGTCCTTTCTCGTTTCTGGTCTGGCCTGAGGGAAGACCTAAGGAATGAGCTCCTTGCCAGAGATGTCACGGAATTGGAAAGAGCCTACGCTTTAGTACAAGACCTTGACGCCTCTAGGTCTAGTCATACCTACAGGCATTCTGACTCTAGGAGCTATCCCACAAAGCCCTCCCCTAGCAACTCCAATCGAACCTACCCCAACTCATCTCAAGCTAAACCCAACATTCCCAACAAGAATTTTGAGAGGGACACCCGAGGAAAGAGTGTCGAGCGTGACTTTTCCAAAGTCAGCCCTCTTACAAAGTGTTACAAGTGTCAAGGGTATGGCCACGTGGCTGCCAACTGCCCCAGCCCTGTCAGAGTCAACATTGTCGATGGCAACCCCATTGAAGCAGTAGAGCCTGGAGACGCAGAGTTCATCTACCAGGCAGAAGAAGAAGATGGAGATTTTGATGATGATGATGACAGTGCCATTCTGAGTTGTCTTAGGCAGTCGTCGTTCCCCACCGTGTCAGTTGTTAGGTGCGCGCTATCCCAACCTAAGGATCAGGATGATTGGAGGCGCACCGCTATTTTCCACACGTTCACCAAGATTGGGGATAAAAATTGTAAAGTCATCATCGACAGTGGCAGTTGCATCAATGCCGTGTCGTCTGCTGTCATCGCCAAAACTGGCCTCAAGGCCGTCCCCCACCCTCGTCCCTATCAAGTGTCTTGGATCAACTCCACTGCCATGGAGGTCAAGCAGAGATGTCTAGTGCCCATCAATTTCAACATCTACCAAGACAAGATCTGGTGTGATGTCCTGACCATGGATGTGGGCCAAGTCATCTTAGGAAGACCTTGGCTTTTCGACAATGACGTTCTCATTTATGGGCGCTCAAACATGTGTCTGTTTGAACATGAGGGCAAGAAAGTTAAATTGATTCCCTCCCCACCCAAGAGTGCCCAAGCCGAGCAAAAGGCTGCCCCCGCAAAGAAAGCCAAGAGCGTTAGTTTTGTCAGTGCCAAAGAGCTGAGTCACGAGGTAGAACAGGGAGCTCCTATCATCGAAATCACTTGGTCTAACGCCGCCACGAGGGCATTCATCGAAATCAAGAAAAGGATGGTTGAGGCCCCTGTCATGCGTCTCCCTGATTTTTCTAAGGTTTTTGAAGTGGCTTGCGACGCGTCTGGGCTCGGGATAGGTGGAGTCCTTTCCCAGGAAGGCCACCCGGTTGCCTATTTTAGCGAGAAGCTAAATGATACCCGACAGAGGTACTCCACCTATGACAAGGAGTTCTACGCGGTAATCCAATCGCTTCGCCATTGGCGACATTACCTCCTGCCTCAAGAGTTCGTTATCTTCTCTGATCACGAGGCCCTCCGTTATATTTACTCCCAGAAGAGACTAAATGCGCGACATGGTCGATGGGTCGAGTTCCTCCAGGACTACACTTTTAGTCTGCGCCACAAAGCGGGAGTTGAGAATAAAGCTGCTGATGCGCTCAGCCGTCATGTGTTCATCCTGTCCAAGTTAACCACGGCAGTTGAAGGATTTGCTAGGATAAAAGCCGAGTATGAGTCATGTCCCGACTTTGGCGAAACCTACGCGTTATTGAGAGACGGGACCCTGTCCGAAGTTGACGGCTATCTCATGCATGATGGATATCTGTTCCGGGGACGGAAGTTGTGCATCCCACGAACATCCTTACGTGAGTTTCTCGTGTGGGAGTTGCACGCTGGAGGTCTTGCCGGACACTTCGGAAATGAGAAAACAATTGAGGCCGTTGAGTACCGGTTCTATTGGCCGAGCTTGAAGCGCGATGTTGCTCGGCATGTTGGTAGATGTCACACCTGTCAGCTAGCCAAACAACACAAGCAGAACACTGGCCTTTATACGCCTTTACCGGTCCCAAATTGCCCCTGGCAAGACATCAGCATGGACTTCGTACTGGGCCTTCCAAAGACTTTAAGGAAACACGATTCGATTCTGGTCGTCGTGGATCGGTTCTCCAAAATGGCCCATTTCTTGCCATGCTCCAAAACAGCTGATGCTTCGAGAGTTGCGAAAATCTTCTTTGACGGTATCGTCAGATTGCACGGTCTGCCCAAGACCATTGTTTCTGACAGAGATGTCAAGTTCACCAGTTTTTTCTGAAAAACCCTATGGCACAAGTTGGGCACTAAGCTTCAGTTTTCTACCGCTTTCCACCCACAAACTGATGGCCAAACCGAGGTAGTAAATCGAAGTCTGGGAAACCTTTTGCGCACCTTGGTAGGTGAGCATGTCGGGACTTGGGATCTAAAATTGTCCATCGCTGAATTTGCATACAATGCATCTGTTAATAGGACCACTGGTTTGAGTCCTCATGAAATTGTGCATGGTTTTAAGCCTAGGCAGCCTATAGATCTCATCCCCATGGCTAACTATCATCAAGTCTCTGAGTCAGCATCCGCATTTGCATCGCATGTCCAGGGTCTACACAGGGAAATCAAAGATAAAATTGAGCAGAGTAATGCTGCCTATAAGTTGCGAGCTGATCTCAGGAAGAGATTTAAGACATTTAATGTGGGTGATTATGTAATGGTCCGGATTCGTCCGGAACGGTTTCCCCCGGGAACTGTTAAAAAGCTGCATGCACGCAGTGCGGGCCCTTTCCAAATTTTAAAGAAACTGAATGACAATGCCTATGTTGTAGATCTCCCTGGAGATTTCGGCATCAGTTCCACCTTCAATATCGAGGACCTAGTGGCCTACAAGGGACCTGATTTTAACCCTAGTAATCCCCTCATAGATGAGCCTTCCCAAGACCCATTTTCTGAGAGTCCCTCCCTACCCCCACTTCCAGAAATTCCCCCACATTATGCAGCAGGGAAAATAGATAAAATTGTGGATGATGAGATTGTGTCCGGTAAGGACGGTGGCACCCGACGGTATCTGATCCGTTGGAAGGGAAGACCCGCCTCTGATGACACCTGGGTTGACCGCAGCGACCTTCAGCAGCTGGATCCTGACGCCTTGGAGCAGTACGAGAGTTTTGCAGATCCTCACTCGACGGAGTCGAGCTCTCTCCCACCTGGGGAGAATGATGGGGACATCGAGCCTCGGCCCTGGCGAGTGTACCAGCGCAGGAGGCGACATCATCTGAACATGTGGTTCTAGCCATGTTGGCTATTGTTCTTTTTTTTCTATTCTGTTATTTGGTTGCGTACTTTTAGTCCCACCTCGATTAGTGGGCTTTTCCGTCTGTCGTTGTAAGCCTATTTATAGGCCTTTCACTTTTACCTTCAGTATGCAATGAATAAACAATTTTGTTTCCCTCTACATATGTTGAGAGAATCAGGGTGAGGCGTGTGAAACCCCAATCCCAAACCCTAGGCGTGTGAAACCCTAGGTCCAGTGTTAGGCGTGTGAAACCCTAACTGGAAACCCTATTTTTTCCATCTCCCCTCCCTCTCCCTCACCTAGCCGCCGGCCCCCTTTCCCCTCTCTTCTTTGTCGCTGCTGCCTTCCCACACCCCACCCGTCCGACCCCTCCCTCTTCTCCCCTTGCTGCCGCTACCACTGCCTACCCCCAGCCCCTACCCGGCCCCCTCCTCTCCTTGGCTGCTGCTGTTGCCGCCGGTCCCTCCCTACCCGACCCCATCCCCCACCGATCCCCTCTCCCTCCCTTGCTGCTGCTGCCGCTGTTAACTCCAGCCCCACCGATCCCTTCCTCCGGCCCTGCTGCTGCCTCCCTACCCGACCAGGCCCAGCCCGATCCCCCTGCCCGACCCCGATCTCCCTCCCCCTCCCGCGAACCAGGCCCAACCCGACCCCTACCCGATCCCGAACCCCTCCCCTACCTACTACCCGATTCCCCCCATCCCCCGGCCCTGCAATCCCGACCCGACCTGACCCCGTTTCCCCTCCCTCCCTCTGCCGACCACCACCCCGAACCCCTCCTACCATTCCCTCACCGACCCGGCATAACCTCGAGGCGAACCTCGACGTGGATCAACGGAAGATCGGAGACGACACAGGGTGCCTCGACATCGACTTCCCCCTCCCGACTCGGAAGGAGGAAGTGTGGAGGAGTCCGTGACGGGGCCTCGACATCAACTCCCTCTCCCGCGATTCGGAAGAAGAAGCGTGGAGGCATAGGTGCCTGTGGCATCATCAGCAAACCAGGTTACGGATTTCCCCCATCGGCCAGGTAGTTTTCTTTCCCCGGTCAATAACGGATGGTGCCGCCAATAATCTATTATCCTATATTTTATCTATGCAAAACTGCTGCCCCTTTGATTGGTGAGTTGTGAGATTCTGATTCCCGGTATGTTATTAGCCCTGATATTGCATTTGGAATCCTGCTGATATAATTAGGCTTTTATCGTTCGGTTAAATTAAATTGGAATACCTGCTTGCATGCCTGTCGGGCTTTGCTAAACCATTTATCATATTATTTGTTTAAATCAACTTCCTATTCTGCTCGGAGCAACAAGCGATCCCGTCGCGGCTCAACGAGTCTTTGAATCCCCTGTCGCACACACTGTTCCACATCAAAAATCCACCTCGACCCCGTCGAGAACACAGGACTAGAGCGTCACCAGGGCGTAGTGAATTAGATCTAGAGTCAGGAGGTGACAGCGTCAGTTCCTCTGATGGATCTGAGAGGCGAAGTAGGTACAGTCATAGGAAAGCGAAATCCCATTGGGGCTGGGATCAGGGCATCAAAATAGAAATTCCTGAGTTCGAGGGTAGGATGGATCCCGAAGAATTCCTAGAATGGGCCGAGAGAATCGACCAATACTTTGAGTGGAAGGAAATCCCCCGTGACAAACAGGTCAAGTTTGTTAGTCTTAAACTGAAAGGTCATGCACTGATTTGGTGGAAACAGTTGCAGACCACTAGGGGTAGAAAGGGAAAAAAGAAAATTTCCACTTTGACACACATGAGAGGAAAGATGCAACAGAAGTTCCTCCCTTCTGATTTCAAGCAATGTGTGTTCCAGAAATTCCAAAACCTGCGACAAGAGCACAAATCGGTAGATGATTACACCAATGAATTCTACAAGCTCCAAACTCGCAATGATCTGCATGAAGATGAAGAGCAGAGCGTCGCTAGGTACGTTAATGGTCTTAAGCCTTCAACTCAGGAGGTAGTGTCCCTTCATGACTTGTATCAGGTCAGTGATGCACACCGTCGGGCTAAGAAAGTCGAGTCTCACCACTCCCGATCTGCGTCCCGGCGATATGACAACACTAGAGCACCATCCGGATCTGTTAGTAGACCAATCTCTGGACCTTCACCTGTAGCTGGTACAGTTCCTGCACCCACCGAGAAGGGTAAAGGAGTTTTAGGACCCAACCCGAGCCAGATAAAGTGCTTCAAATACAACCAGCCGGGTCACAAGTCAGCCGATTGTCCTCGACGTCAATTCAACCCCCAAACAAATCTTGCGGGTAATGAAGAGGATAGTCCTGAGTCTGAGAGCGAAAACGTCAATGAGTTAGTCTTGGAGGAAGATGATGTGACTGCGCCAATGTTAGTTATTCACCAGTCTCCATCACCCCAAGCACCTAAAGCGTTACTTCCCCACGAGCTCTGTGGATGACCCCCTAAGCCACACTGCAAGAACCAGAGGTTCGAGCTGTTCCGAACCGTCTGCAATGTCAATGGCATGGACCTTTGCGTCTTGATCGATGGAGGTTGCACCACCAATCTGATCAATGAAGCGATCGTTAGGAGCAAGAAATGGAAAGTTAAACCATTGGCTCACCCGTACAAAACATCTTGGCTGGATAACACCACGAGCAAGTTGGTGACGCATTGTTGTTTGGCAAAGTTGTCAATTGGGCTGCAATATCACGACGAGATTTGGTGTGATGTCCTTCCTTTAGAAGTGACTGATGTCATCCTTGGGCGTCCATGGCAGTTCGACTGATATGTACAACATCACGGAAGAGCCAACACCTATACCTTCCTTAAGGACGGCATCAATGTCACCCTATGGCCTACATGTTTTCGGAGACACCGGTCCCACGCACCTCAAAGTCTTCTGAGTCAGAGTCAGTCCATACCCCCATTCGCTGATAATCTAGTAGGGTGTTCATCTGATTCGCTAAGAATTGAGAAGGGATTAGACAGCATATTGCATTCCATTGCATGCACATCGCATTTAGAGTCTGTAGGCATCCATGGCACTCGCATTCATCATTTGCCTGATATCTATACATTCATAGACCAATCATATGTGCATCCATATCATCCAAGTGTTGAATTAAGCCCTAAAGAAGATTTTGTCATGTTTGATCATTTTTCAAGGCAGGGTACTTATGACTCATGCTTTCAGATTTCAGACAACCCATCATCTTTAATTTTTCGAAGTCATAACAAGTGGCATGTTGAGTTCTTTAATTTCTTATTTTATTCCCTGCATCCAGACAATGATTACATGACATATCTTCGTCGTCTAGAATCCACTTGTTTTGCACCGTGCGCAGGCCAATTTGAGCAACACATATTGCACCCGCACCCCATGGCCTTTCAAATACACCATTGCTTATTGCGCAAGCCGATGACCCGCAGCACATTATGCTCCCGCGGCCATTCTTTTCCTATGTCTTTCGAATTTCATGTCAACCCAAACTCCTATTATCACATGAAATTATCTGAGTATGTTGACGATCTTATCGTGCCGCGGAGGATGTTGGTTTTGACTTTCAGGTCTTCGCTTGGCGTCGAGGGGCAGGGGATGCCAGATGGAGTCGCTGCGTACTTGAGGCGGATTACTTGGCCACCGGACCCGGGAGAGCAGTTCGAGCAGATTCAGCGGTTGCGGCTACTTCCAGGAGAGCCCCACCGGATCCAGGACCCTACTCGACAGGAGTCGAGTTCTTTTGAGTCCGGGGGACTTGATGCAGGCGAGCCTACTACGTGCAGATTTGCTACAGCTGATGGCGTATTTTCATCCGCTCCGGAGATCCAGGAAGCCGATCGTCGATCCGTCTGCATCAGTGGAAAGCTCATTCGAAGCTCTACAACTTTGGTTTTTATTTTGTTTCGATCCGACCCACGGATCTTTAGGTATTTGCATTTTTATTTCTGGTTTGGGTAGGTGCGAGCCATGTTCGCATCCGGTTCGAGCCACAGATGTCGAACTGACTCGTTTCTATGTTAGAGTCTTAGCCGTAGGATCTTAAGTTAGGATAGATCTCAATGAATGAGATTCGAAGGAAGATCAAAAAAACCCAAAACCCTAACTTGACTACAATTCAGGAGGTAGTGTCCCTTCAATTCAGGAGGTAGTGTCCCTTCAATTCAGGAGGTAGTGTACCAGATTGGTGGCTTAGGAGGAACATCTTCCACACCACGTGTACCTCAAAGGGGAGGCATTGCCTCCTCATCATAGACAGTGGTAGTACCGAGAACTTGATCGCCCAGATCATGGTTGACAAGGTAGGGCTCAAGACAGAGAAGCTGGTCAAGCCATACAACTTGTCTTGGTTTAAGAAAGGATCAGATGTCGCTATCAAAGAGCGATGCCTAGTCGAATACACCATTGGCAAGATGTATAAGGAAGCTGTATGGTGTGACGTGGCGCCCTTGGGCATTTGTCACATTCTGTTGGGCCGCCCGTGGCAGTACGACAGAAAGACAACACATGATGGGGAGAAGAACTGATGGGATGCGTATGCTTAAATAACCTAAGTGCAGAATTTAAAACACAAAATCAGATTTCAGCATGTTATAAACAAATTTCAGCAATGCCTATAATCACGATTCATCATTCATTCATTCCCAATCAGATTTAATTCAACGAAATAATAAAACTGACAAGAATAAGATTAACTTCATATTCTAATGACTGAATTCCAGCAATAAGAACAATCACAATCTCAAATAAATAAAGCCAATGTCTCAAGAACAAGCCAAGATCTAAGGGAATAAATCCTAATGGATGAGATTCTCGGAAAACCAAGGATTTTGGGAACCCTAATGTGAAATCAGCAATAAGGCCGATTGGGGAAAAAGAAAGATATCACATGAAAGTATCGAGGATCGATCTCACCGTGCTTTGGTCAATGACGGCGGCTGACAGGAACTCCGTTGTTGCAGATGAAAGTGGCGGAAAGGGAGGTGTGGCCCAGAAGAAGAGGTGAAGAAGCCGAGACGATGGATCTTGAAGATGAAGGAACTCCGCGTCGATCTCCCGTGAAGTCGTAGACGAAAGGCGAGGCGACGAGATAGAAGCGTGCGAAGGAAGAAGAGACTAGAAGCAAGGAAGATTTGTCGGAAGGGATACACCGAGCAAGCGCACACGCTTCTCCGTTTAGGGTTTCAATTTCATATCATCCTCCCTTTTGCAATTAGGGTTTTAGAATTTATAGGGGAGACAACCAAAGAAAACAAAAAAAGGAAAGAAGGAGAGAGAGGTCCGCACGGTAGGGAGAGAGAGAGGGACGCGGTAGAGAGAGAGGGTCGGGTGTGTCCGCGGGAGAGAGAGAGAGGGCCGGTCAGGTAGGGGTTCGGCTAGGTGTTCTAGGGTTTTGGTTTCCCTTAGAATCTCATCCATTGAGATTTAAGACGACCTAAGATCCTACGGTTAAAAAGTAAACACAGAAACGAGTCAGTTCGGCATCTGTGGCTCGAACCGGATGCGAACATGGCTCGCACCTACCCAAACCAGAAAATAAAACAGAAATAACTAAAGATCCGTCAGTCGGATCGAAACAAAATAAAAACCAAAGTTGTAGAGCTTCGAATGAGCTTTCCACTGATGCAGACGGATCGACGATCGGCTTCCTGGATCTCCGGAGATGATGAAAATACACGATCAGCTGTAGAAAATCTGCACGTAGTAGGCTCGTCTGCATCAAGTCCCCCGGACTCAAAAGAACTCGACTCCTGTCGAGCAAGGTCCTGGATCCGGCGGGGCTCTCCTGGTAACAACCGCAACCACTGAATCTGCTCGAACTGCTCTCCCGGGTCCGGTGGCCAAGTAATCCGCCTCAAGTACGCAGCGACTCCATCTGGCATCCCCTGCCCCTCGACGCCAAGCAAAGACCTGAAAGTCAAAACCAACATCCTCCGCGGCACGATAAGATCGTCAAAATACTCAGATAATTTCATGTGATAATAGGAGTTTGGGTTGACATGAAATTCAAATGACATATGAAAAGAAAGGCCGCGGGAGCATAATGTGCTGCGGGTCATCGGCTTGCGCAATAGGCAATGGTGTATTCGAAAGGCATGGGGTGCGGGTGCATTATGTGGTGCTCAAAGTGGCCTGCGCATGTGGCAAAACAAGTGGATTCTAGATGACGAAGATATGTCATGCAATCATTGTCTGGATGCAGTGAATAAAATAAGAAATTAAAGAACTCATCATGCCACTTGTTATGACTTCGAAAAAGTAAAGATGATGGGTTGTCTGAAGTCTGAAAGCATGAGTCATAAGTACTCTGCATAGAAAAGTGATCAAACATGGCAAATTTTCTTTATTGCTTAACTCAATACTTGGATGACAATATGGATGTACATATGAATGGTCTGTGAATGTATAGATGTCAGGCAAATGATGAATGCGAGTGTCATGGATGCCTACGGACTCTAAATGCGATGTGCATGCAATGGAATGCAGTATGGTGTCTAATCCCTTCTCAATTGTTAGCGAATCAGATGAACACCCAACTAAATTATCAGCGAATGGAGGTATGGACTGACTCTGACTCAGAAGACTTTGAGGTGTGTGGGACCGGTGTCTCCTAAAACATGTGGGCCATAGGGTGACGTTGATGCCGTCCATAAGGAAAGTATAGGTGTTGGCTCTTCCGTGATGTTGTACATCTCGGTCGAACTGCCATGGACGCCCAAGGATGACATCAGCCACTTCTAAAGGAAGGACATCACACCAAATCTCGTCGTGATATTGCAGCCCAATTGACAACTTTGCCAAACAACAATGCGTCACCAACTTGCTCGTGGTGTTATCCAGCCCAGATGTTTTGTACGGGTGAGCCAATGGTTTACCTTTCCATTTCTTGCTCCTAACGACCGCTTCATTGATCAGATTGGTGGTGCAACCTCCATCGATCAAGACGCAAAGGTCCATGCCATTGACATTGCAGACGGTTCGGAACAGCTCGAACCTCTGGTTCTTGCAGTGTGGCTTAGGGGGTCCTCCACAGAGCTCGTGGGGAAGTAACGCTTTAGGTGCCTGGGGTGATGGAGACTGGTGAATAACCAATAGTGGCGCAGTCACATCATCTCCCTCCAAGACTAACTCATTGAAGTTTTCGCCTTCAGACTCATGACCATCCTCGTCATTATCCGCAAGATTTGTCTGTGGATGGAATTGGCGTCGAGGACAATCGGCTGACTTGTGACCTGGCTGGTTGCATTTGAAACACTTTATCTGGCTCGGGTTGGGTCCTAAAACTCCTTTACCCTTCTCAGTGGGTGCAGGAACTGTGCTAGCTACAGGGGAAGGTCCAGGGAGTGGTCTACTAACAGATCCGGATGGTGCCCTAGTATTGTCATACCGTCGGGATGCAGATCGGGAGTGGTGAGACTCGACTTTCTTAGCCCGACGGTGTGCATCACTGACCTGATACAAGTCATGAAGGGACACCACCTCTTGAATTGAGGGCTTAAGACCATTGGCGTACCTAGCGACACTCTGCTCTTCATCTTCATGCAGATCATTGCGAGCTTGGAGCTTGTAGAACTCGTTGGTGTAATCATCCACCGATTTATGCTCTTGTCGCAGGTTTTGGAATTTTTGGAACACGCATTGCTTGAAATCAGAAGGGAGGAACTTATGTTGCATCTTTCCCCTCATGTGTGTCCAAGTGGAAATTTTCTCTTTTCCTTTCCTACCCCTAGTGGTTTGCAACTGTTTCCACCAAATCAGTGCATGACCTTTCAGTTTAAGACTAACAAACTTGACTTGTTTGTCACAGGGGGATTTCCTTCCACTCAAAGTATTGGTCGATTCGTTCGGCCCACTCTAGAAACTCTTCGGGATCCATCCTACCCTCAAACTCAGGAATTTCTATTTTAATACCCTGATCCCAGCCCCAATGGGATTTCGCTTTCCTATGACTTTGCCTACTTCGCCTCTCAGACCCATCAGAGGAACTGACGCTGTCACCTCCGGACTCTAGATCTAACTCACTATGCCCTGGCGACGCTCTAGTCCTGTGTTCTCGACGGGGTCGAGGTGGATTTTGGGAATTGGTGAAGGCCAAGGTCAAGGTTTCAATCTGGGTCTGGAGCCTATCCATGTGCTCTTGTTGCCTCATGAAGGCATCTTGCCAAGTACGGGGTGGAGAAGATCCAGCCATTGTGGATTCCATCGACTCACTACAGAGAGAAAGGGATGGTCCTAATATGGGTGTACTCACGCGATGATAGTCTCCTAATTAATGCAAGACACAAAGCTAAAATGAAAAGAAGGAAAATAAAAAAAAAATTCAGCACGCACACAAGATGCAAATGATGCAAAAGGACCGGCCGTTGCGTAAGAACGCGACGACTAGTGCGCTCTGATACCAACTTGATGGGATGCGTATGCTTAAATAAACCCAAGTGCATAATTTAAAACACAAAATCAGATTTCAGCATGTTATAAACAAATTTCAGCAAGGCCTATAATCACGATTCATCATTCATTCATTCCCAATCAGATTTAATTCAACGAAATAATAAAACTGACAAGAATAAGATTAATTTCAGATTCTAATGACTGAATTCCAGCAATAAGAACAATCACAATCTCAAATAAATAAAGCCAATGTCACAATAACAAGCCAAGATCTAAGCGAATAAATCCTAAGGGATGAGATTCTCGGAAAACCAAGGATTTTGGGAACCCTAATGTGAAATCAGCAATAAGGCCGGTTGGGGAAAAAGAAAGATATCACATGAAAGTATCGAGGATCGATCTCACCGTGCTTTGGTCAATGACGGCGGCTGACAGGAACTCCGTTGTTGCAGATGAAAGTGGCAGAAGGGGAGGTGTGGCCCAGAAGAAGAGGTGAAGAAGCCGAGACGATGGATCTTGAAGATGAAGGAACTCTGCGTCGATCTCCCGCGAAGTCGTAGACGAAAGGCGAGGCGACGAGATAGAAGCGTGCGAAGGAAGAAGAGACTAGAAGCAAGGAAGATTTGTCGGAAGGGATACACCGAGCAAGCGCACACGCTTCTCCGTTTAGGGTTTCAATTTCATATCATCCTCCCTTTTGCAATTAGGGTTTTAGGATTTATAGGGGAGACAACCAAAGAAAACAAAAAAAGGAAAGAAGGAGAGAGAGGTCCGCACGGTAGGGAGAGAGAGAGAGGGACGCGGTAGAGAGAGAGGGTCGGGTGTGTCCGCGGTAGAGAGAGAGAGAGAGGGCCGGTCGGGTAGGGGTTCGGCTAGGTGTTCTAGGGTTTTGGTTTCCCTTAGAATCTCATCCATTGAGATTTAAGACGACCTAAGATCCTACGGTTAAAAAGTAAACACAGAAACGAGTCAGTTCGGCATCTGTGGCTCAAACCGGATGCGAACATGGCTCGCACCTACCCAAACCAGAAAATAAAACAGAAATAACTAAAGATCCGTCAGTCGGATCGAAACAAAATACAAACCAAAGTTGTAGAGCTTCGAATGAGCTTTCCATTGATGCAGACGGATCGACGATCGGCTTCCTGGATCTCCAGAGAGGATGAAAATACACGATCAGCTGTAGAAAATCTGCACGTAGTAGGCTCGTCTGCATCAAGAACACTTACTCCTTCTGCAAAGATGACTATAATATCACGTTAGTACCTCAGAGGGAGCCCCTGAAACCCATTTCTAGTGAGCCGACCCCCCCACCCGTCACCCCGAAATTACCGAAAGAGAAGCCGAAGGCCCTACCAACATTGCTGACACAAGCTTGCTTCGAGGACGAGCTTAGAGAATCTCGCTCCATCTTTTTCCTAGTAGCAAAAGAGGCCACAAAGGGCCCTCGCATTCCTCATGAGATCCGAGTCCTACTTGAAGACTTCAATGATCTCATCCCAGAGGAACTACCTGAAGGACTTCCACCTCTGAGGGACATTCAACATTGTGTTGATCTAGTCCCAGGAGCGACGCTACCTCACCTTCCTCACTACCGAATGAGTCCGTCTGAATATGAGGAGATGCGTCGCCAGGTTACCGAGTTACTGCAAAAAGGACTAATCCAAGAGAGCATGAGTCCGTGCGCAGTACCTGCACTCCTAACGCCCAAGAAGGATGGGACGTGGAGAATGTGCATAGATTGTCGTGTCATCAATCGAATAACTGTCAAGTATAGATTTCCGATTCCCCGATTGGATGATATGATTGACATGCTACATGGTGCCAAAATCTTTTCGAAAATTGATCTTCGTAGCGGTTATCATCAAATCAGCGTACGACCCGGTGACGAATGGAAAACTGCCTTTAAAACCCGGGAAGGACTGTATGAATGGCTAGTAATGCCATTTGGTCTATCGAATGCACCAAGTACCTTTATGAGGTTCATGAATCAGGTGCTCAGATCGTTCATAGGGAAGTTCGTTGTCGTATACTTTGATGACATTCTTATCTATAGTACGACACCTGAACAGCACGTTGGGCACTTGCGAGAGGTTCTGAAAACGCTTAGAAAAGACAAGCTGTACATCCATCTGAAGAAGTGCACTTTTCTAACAGACAGCTTGACCTTTCTAGGCTACATCGTGTGCTCCGAAGGGATACGGGTCGATCCAGAGAAGGTCGAAGCCATCAAATCATGGCCCGTTCCCCAGAACGTTAGTGATGTGCGACGGTTCCATGGTCTAGAGTCCTTTTACCGCAGATTCATTAAGAACTTTAGTTCCGTCATTGCACCTCTCACGAACTGTATGAAAAAGGGTGGTTTCCTTTGGACCCCCGAAGTTGAAGCAAGTTTCGATCTCATCAAGACCAAGATAATGAGTGCTCCAGTTTTGGCACTCCCGAACTTTGAGAAGGTCTTTGAGATTGACTGTGATGCCTCTCACGTCGGGATAGGAGCAGTCCTTAGTCAAGAGGGACGTCCCGTCGCATTCTTCAGTGAGAAGCTGAACGCCGCGCGTTTGAATTACTCGACATACGACATTGAGTTTTACGCGGTTGTTCAAGCCCTCAAGCACTGGAGGCATTACTTGATCCAGCGAGAATTTGTGCATCCATATCATCCAAGTGTTGAATTAAGCCCTAAAGAAGATTTTGTCATGTTTGATCATTTTTCAAGGCAGGGTACTTATGACTCATGCTTTCAGATTTCAGACAACCCATCATCTTTAATTTTTCGAAGTCATAACAAGTGGCATATTGAGTTCTTTAATTTCTTATTTTATTCCCTGCATCCAGACAATGATTACATGACATATCTTCGTCGTCTAGAATCCACTTGTTTTGCACCGTGCGCAGGCCAATTTGAGCAACACATATTGCACCCGCACCCCATGGCCTTTCAAATACACCATTGCTTATTGCGCAAGCCGATGACCCGCAGCACATTATGCTCCCGCGGCCATTCTTTTCCTATGTCTTTCGAATTTCATGTCAACCCAAACTCCTATTATCACATGAAATTATCTGAGTATGTTGACGATCTTATCGTGCCGCGGAGGATGTTGGTTTTGACTTTCAGGTCTTCGCTTGGCGTCGAGGGGCAGGGGATGCCAGATGGAGTCGCTGCGTACTTGAGGCGGATTACTTGGCCACCGGACCCGGGAGAGCAGTTCGAGCAGATTCAGCGGTTGCGGCTACTTCCAGGAGAGCCCCACCGGATCCAGGACCCTACTCGACAGGAGTCGAGTTCTTTTGAGTCCGGGGGACTTGATGCAGGCGAGCCTACTACGTGCAAATTTGCTACAGCTGATGGCGTATTTTCATCCGCTCCGGAGATCCAGGAAGCCGATCGTCGATCCGTCTGCATCAGTGGAAGGCTCATTCGAAGCTCTACAACTTTGGTTTTTATTTTGTTTCGATCCGACCCACGGATCTTTAGTTATTTGCATTTTTATTTCTGGTTTGGGTAGGTGCGAGCCATGTTCGCATCCGGTTCGAGCCACAGATGCCGAACTGACTCGTTTCTATGTTAGAGTCTTAGCCGTAGGATCTTAAGTTAGGATAGATCTCAATGAATGAGATTCGAAGGAAGATCAAAAAAACTCAAAACCCTAACCGAACCCCCTACCCGACCGGCCCTCTCTCTCTCTCCCGCGAACACCCCGCGCCCCCTCTCTCTCACCCGCGCGTCCCTCTCTCTCTCTCTACCCGTGCGGCCCATCTCTCTCCTTCTTTCCTTTTTTGTTTCCCTTGGTTGTTTCCCTATAAATCTACAAACCCTAATTGCAAAGGGGGAGGATGATATGAAATTGAAACCCTAAACCGAGAAGTGTGTGCGCTTGCTCGGTGTATCCCTTCCGACAAATCTTCCTTGCTTCTAGTCTCTTCTTCCTTCGCACGCTTCTATCTCGTCACCTCGCCTTTCATCTACGACTTCGCGGAAGATCGACGCGGAGTTCCTCCATCTTCAAAGATCCATCGTCTCGGCTTCTTCACCTCTTCTTCTCGGCCACGCCTCCCCTTCCGCCACTTTCATCTACAACAACGGAGTTCCTGTCAGCCGCCGTCATTGACCAAAGCACGGTGAAATCGATCCTCGATACTTTCATGTGATATCTTTCTTTTTCCCCAACTGGCCTTATTGCTGATTTCACATTAGGGTTCCCAAAAATCCTTGGTTTTCGAGAATCTCATCCATTAGAATTTATTCGCTTAGATCTTGGCTTGTTCTTGAGACATTGGCTTTATTTATTTGAGATTGTGATTGTTCTTATTGCTGGAATTCAGTCATTAGAATCTGAAATTAATCTTATTCTTGTCAGTTTTATTATTTCGTTGAATTAAATCTGATTGGGAATGAATGAATGATGAATCATGATTATAGGCCTTGCTGAAATTTGTTTATAACATGCTGAAATCTGATTTTGTGTTTTAAATTCTGCACTTGGGTTTATTTAAGCATACGCATCCCATCAAATATTGTGGCTCATCTTCAACATATTGATTGTATTCTCTTGTAATGCCAAAATAAATTTCCTGACCTGAGTAAACTTCAGCTTAATCTGTTTATGCTTTAGTGGCTTCCAGCTCAAGGTTAATTTTAGCATTACCTTGTAAAGGATAGTAAAGAAAGAAAGATTGACAATAGGATTGAGGAATGCGATGTGAAGAGACTACTTATAAGACTATAAGACTTTCTATGAAGCTGGAAAGATTATGGACACATGACTAGGACGGACCTTATTGTCAAATGTTTTGATCGGATACTGGTTGTATGTAAGAGTAGGATTTTGTGAAATGGGATGGGGAAGTGATGTGGACATCACTACACGTTCGCCGCCTGATATCAAAGTCTACCAGCACAACGTTGAAGGACCATTGCAGCACTCTCTTTGCCTCGACGACTAGCACAGAGTGCAGCGGAGGACAATTTTTAGTTATTTTGGACTTTAGTAATGTCATCTTTTCTGTCAGTTTAATCCCATATTGTTGTGGAAAGTTGTGTAAGTGCACATTGGCCTTATTTAAAGGACTTTGGGGTCCCTTATTTGATTCAGAATGAATGAATGAAATGTTTGTGTTTGCAAATCTCTCCTTGTGAATGAAAGAATTAGAGTGAAAAGCTCAGAGGTGATAAATCTCAACCCGTTTGCGTGAAACCATGGTCTAATCTCTCGCTCTCTACTCCTCCCTCCTTTCTATCTTTCTCTTCTCTCTCCCTTGTGTGCTGCTTGTGGACAATTAGTAGCCCCAGTAGGGCTACAGTAACCAAAGTTACCAAGTCGAAAGCCGGGGAAAAATCGGCTAGGGAAGAAGTCAGAAAAAACGGTAGAAGTTTTTTAAAAATATATAAAGACGTTACTATTAGATGTAGCGTTACTATTAGTCCCACCTTAGTTGTGGTATTGTAATGGTGTGAATTCTCTCTCTATATAAAGAGAGGTAGTGTTATGTAATGTGATATACAAAGAGATAATACAAGGAGTTTTCTCCCCAAGCCCTAGTCTCTCTCTCCCTCTCTTTTCATAACATGGTATCAGAGCCGGCCTAGGGTTTCGGATATCCCATCTCTGGCCTCGGCCTCTGATGCAGCATGATCAGCGTCATCGGATCATCGCCGCATCTTCAGATCATCATCAGAGACATTTATTTACTGTCATTTTTATTTATTGTTTGGATGACATTAACCGTTTGGGGTTTATTAGTCGTTTGTTTCAGTTTTTGGCCATTTTTTCCTGTTTTTGGCCTTATTTCAGCATTTAGTTGTATTTCTGTTCTTGCCCAGTTCATGGGGGATGTCCATGATCTCATCCGGGGGCTTTTCGAATTGAATCCGGGTCTTCTCGGGTGAGTTTCAGCATAATATTAATAAAATTATGGGTGCGTGTGTTTGCGGGGTACCGACGGACGAGATTAGATCTCGAAACCGACGGTTAGATGGCGAAATAACATAATTTTGATGACGTGGCACATATGGGCTTCAGTAGGGAGTTAAATGGGCTTATCTTAAGCCCAATAGGGCATCTATAGCAATACCACCCCCTCCCTTTCTTTCTTTCCCGTGAACCGAACGCCCCCCCCCCCCCCTCCTTGTCCGCGCGGGTAGCAAAGCCGGCCCCACCCTTTGGTCGTTCCTCTCTTCTCTCCCTTATTTCTCTCTCTTTTCTTGCCTTTCTTGATCCCTTGCATCCACACCCTCTAAACCTAATTAGCATTTGATCTGAGCCATCCAAAACAAAACCCTAGCCTACAAAAAGATGAAGAAGAAAAGAGAATTCAGATTTGAAGAATTGCTGAACTTGTGCCTCTTCGTGAGTGCTTCCGGGTGAGACTCGAGTCCCCGATCATCGCCGCTTCCACGACTTCGCCTCGTGAAGGCCTTGGTGCAGTTTTTCCGAAGGTTCCGGCTTCTCCCGACGTCCGGCCTTGCTCCGTGTGCGGGATCATCGGCGCATCCTCGCAATCGACCCACGGCGGAAAACCCAGGCAGTATCTTTTCTTTTCCTTATCTTTTCCCTCGCATCCGCATCATTTTCCATTCGTTTCCATTGCCTCCGCTCCGCATCGCAGCCGTCATCATCCTTTTTCATCGCTAGTTGAAGCCATAATTGTGCCTATTTATTAGATTCGCTATCTATCGTCTGTCGGTAACCCTAGCAAGCATCCGTAGGCCTTTTCTTTATGAAAATCTGATGCAAGCCTACTGTTTTATTGCAATATTTACTGCTGCGAATTAATCCTTTTATATGCTGAAATCTGTTTTTGTGAGAATATTGTGTTTCTATTGTTTAAATCTTAATCCTGCTTAATGTCGACGGCATAGAATTTTAGAACTGCGTGAGATAACTTTGTTTGCTGTCCTTTTGAGGCTTATTGCGCTATATTGATAACTAAACCCTAGTTATTGACCAAAGAAAACCCTAAAAGGGTTCAGGATTGTAGTGTGCCTTATTGGTGCCTGCATCAGCCTCCTCGGTCGCAGCCGGCGACCTCGGGGAGGCCGGGCATAGTAAAATTGTTTTCTCTCGTCCCGATCTCTCTCTTGAGCAAATCCCGTGCAGTCCGATCGTGTGATCCCTGCCGATCTCTCTCCTAAGCAAACTGTGCGTCCCCTGTTCGCTCGCTTTTGCCGCCTCGCCTGCGCCCACGATGATCTCGTCGCCCTGCGCCCCTTCCGCCGGCCTCCATCGCCTCGTCTGTCGCCTTGCATGCGCTCGTTATGATCTCGTCACCCTATGCCCCTTTTCGTCGGCCTCCATCACCTCGTCCGGGCCTCGTCTGCGCCCGTGCCAAACCAGTCGGCCCTCTATCTGCCCTGCCTGCGCCCGCGACAAGCCCGTCGCCGTACACCCTGCATCCAAGCCTGCGCCCGATCGGCCCTCTATTGGTCCTTCAACCCTCCTGTAGCCTACCGATTATCCGTCGGCCCTCCTGCAGCCTGTCGGTCTTCTAGCGGCTCTTCCTGTAGAGCCTGCCGACTATCAGCCGGTCCTCCTGCAGACTGCCGGTCCTCCGTCGACCTTTCCTGCAGCTCACCAGCTATCCGTCTGCCCTCCTGCAGTCGGCTGGTCTTCTGTCGACCTCTTCTGCAGCCCGCCAGCTATCCGTCGGCCCTCCTGCAGCCCACCGATCTTCCGCCGGCCTCTTCTGCTGCCCGCCAGCTCTCCGTCAAATCTTCTGCAGCCCACCGTTAGCCCTCCTGCAACCCGCCAACTAACGGCCGGCCTCCCCTCGAGCTCGCCGACCTCCTGAGCGGCCTCCCGCGCCCTGCCCTAGTGCCCTTTGAACCCGCTGCTCCTTTCGAGCTCGCTGGCCTCCTGTGCGGCTCTCGCGCCCTGCTCTCGAGCCCGCGTGGGCGCGGCCTCCCGCGCCCTGCTCTCGAGCTCCCGGGCCTCCTGTGCAGCCTCCCGCACCCTGCTCTCAAGCCCGCGCGACCTCCCTAGCCCTACGCTCTGTCAGCTAGTTTGCGCCTATGCTCTGCCGGCCCGCCTGCTTCCTGCACGGCTGCACTCTCCCGGCCCGATCATCTGTACCTTGCACTTTGTCGGCGTTTCCGAACTACGCCCTTATGCTCTACCGTGAAGCGAAACGCGGGTTAGGGTTAAACAAACCCTAACACACCCTTTTATAATATAATGAGATACCAGAATTACAAAGAAGTCCTCAAAGAAAAACATATTACTAATAAGGACAAACTTATTACTAATAAGGACAAACTATCTCCAATACTCCCCCTCAAGCTGGAGCAAAGACGTCAGACATTCCCAGCTTGGAAACAGTAGTAAGAAGACGAGTAGGTCCAATAGCCTTGGTAAATGCATCAGCAATCTGGTCAGCAGATGGAATGAATACTGGAGTAATTGTACCAGACCGAACATGATCCCGGAGGAAGTGAATATCAACTTCAATATGCTTGGTCCGCTCATGAAGAACAGAATCAGAAGCAAGCATAATTGCTAACTGATTATCACAGAAAAGAATCGAACAGCCGGACGTAGGAAATCCAAGCTCTGATAAAAGAGAATGTAACCAAATCAACTTGGTGGTCCCATGTGCCATAGCACGATACTCAGCCTCAGCAGAAGATCGAGAGACAAAATGCTGCTTTTTACTCTTCCATGAAATGAGATGCTCACCATAAAATGTGCAGACGCCAGAACTCAGAAGTAGAGCGACGATCGGAAAGGGAACCCGCATAATCTGAGTCAGTATAACAGGATAACTCGAATCCATCCTGAACCCGATAAAAAAGTCCAAGTCCAGGAGCAGCTTTAAGATAACGTAGAATCCGAATTGCAGCCGCCATATGTGATGTGCTGGGAGCATGCATAAACTGACTCACCACACTAACTGCAAAGCTGATATCAGGTTGAGTGTGAGTTAGATAAATCAAACGACCAACAAGACGCTGATAGGAACTGGGATCGGAAAGAAGATCGCCAGATTCTGCATGTAGACGATGATTAGCATCCATCGGTGTACGAGCCGATCGACACCCAAGAAGACCAGTATCATGCAGAAGATCAAGTGTATATTTTCGCTGAGAGATAGAGATACCCTGGCGAGAACGGGCTATCTCAATCCCCAGAAAGTAACGAAGAGGACCAAGATCCTTTACTTCGAAGGCAGCCTGAAGAGTATTCTTGACAGCAGTAATCACATCTGCATCATCCCCTGTCAGAATAATATCATCAACATATATCAGAACAATAGCACGTCGGCCCTCAGCAGTGATCTTAATAAAGCAGGTTGGATCAGCATAACATCGAGTGAAGCTGATGCGAAGAATCACTGTACTAAAACGCTCAAACCAAGCCCTGGGAGACTGCTTCAAACCGTAAAGTGACTTGAGCAAGCGACAAACTCGGCCCGAATACTCCCCCTGAAGACGGTACCCTAGAGGGGGGTCCATATATATCTCCTCAGCCAGATTACCATAAAGAAAAGCATTCTTGATATCAAGCTGATGAAGAGGCCAAGAGCGGCGAGCAGCAAGAGAAAGCAGTAAACGAACACTGGTCAACTTGGCAACAGGAGCAAAGGTAGCACCAAACTCAGCAGCAGTCTGCGTAAAACCTCGAGCTACAAGTCTGGCTTTGTAACGCTCAAGAGAACCATCAGCATGATACTTTACAGTGTAGACCCACTTGCAGCCAACAGTACGCTTCCCAGGGGGAAGAGGAACCAAAGCCCAAGTTCCATTCTGGCGTAAGGCAGACATCTCAGCATCTATAGCTTTGACCCATTCAGGATCACGTAGAGCCTCAGTAGTAGAACGAGGAATGCGAATAGAGTCTGTGGCAGTTAGATAAGCATGATATGCATGGGAAAGGCCCTGATAAGAGACAACACTCGCCAAAGGGTGATTAGTAACACAAGTACGCTTGCCCTTGCGAAGAGCAATAGGCATGTCATCAGAAGAAGCAAGAGGGATAGAGGAAGGAGGGACACCTGACGTCGGAAGAGGTTCTGGCACAATGAGAGGGCTAGATGGGACAACTGGAGCTTGGTGCGACCGCCTGTGATATGTCTGTGTAGTAGGCGGGCGAGGAGGCAACATACCGTTGATAGGAAAGACAGGCATAGGCTGAGCAGCCGTAGATGGCACAGGAACAGACAACGGGGGAGACCGAACCTGAAAGAAGGATACGCCCTCATGAAAAGTGACATCCATAGAATGGTAAACCCGACATGATTTGGGGTCAAAACAACGATAACCTTTGACCCCAGAGGAGTAACCAAGAAAGACACACCGAATAGACTTATCATCAAGTTTCGACCGGGAAGGACGACGATCTTGGACAAAACACACACAGCCAAAAACACGCAAAGGAATGGGAAAAAGGGGCATTGTAGGATGAAGTATATGGAACGGAGTTTTACCATTAAGAGAACGCGAAGGAGTTCGGTTGATCAAATAAGCGGCAGTAAGAAGCGCAGAGCTCCAAAAAGACTTAGGAACCAACATCCCGCGAAGAATACATCGGACAATATTCAATAGATGACGATTCTTACGCTCCGCCACACCATTTTGCTCAGGTGTATAGAGACACGAAAACTGATAAATAGTGCCCTGTGCTGCAAGATAAGAAGTAAAAGAACCAAAAGTATATTCACCACCATTGTCAGAACGAAAAACATGTATGCGAGCTCCATACTAAGTCTGAACCATTGCAGAAAAGTGAAGTACATAGAAAACACATCAGACTTGCGTTTCAGAAGATAAACCCAACAACAACGAGAGTAATCATCAATAAAGGTAGCATAGTAACAAAAACCATCATATGCTATCGTGGGAGACGAGCCCCAGACATCAGAGTGAACTAACTCAAAAGCAGCAGATGACCGACTAAGAGATGGAGAATAAGAACTACGTGTGTGTTTACAAAGTTCGCACACATCACAACGAAAAGAAGAACTAAAGGAAGACTCAGGACAGACAGAAGCCACAGTGAGGGGACTGGCATGACCAAACCGAGCATGCCACAGAGCACCAGTCGTAGAGGTAGAGAAGCGGGCAAGAGAAGCAGTAGAGTCAACAGGCAGAACAGCAGCAGCAGCAGGCGGAACAAGCAGTCGATCCAGCAAGTACAGCCCATCCTTCTCACGGCCCGTGCCAAAAGTCCTCTTCGAAGTCAGGTCCTGAAAAACACATCCACCAGGAAAGAATGTCACAGAACACTGCAACGAATGAGTCAAACGACTAACAGATAGCAAATTAAGGGACAGTTTAGGAACATGCAAGACAGAGTCAAGACTAACAGCAGAAGAAAGAGGGACAATACCCTTGCTGAGGATCGGTGTAACGGATCCATCAGCAAGGCGCATATTTTACTGACGATAAGGTTCAATATGGGAAAGAAGACGAAGCTCACCAGTCATGTGGTCAGTAGCACCAGAGTCGATCACCCAGGGTGGAGAACTGGGATCAACCCCGGATGCTTGGAAAGCGAACGAAGTACCTGAGGAGGAAGCAGTGGACATTGAGGGCTGAGAAGACAAAGGCTGAAGATGCTGAAGCTGACTCATCAGTTGTTGCACCTGGGAGACCATCTGACTGAAATCCAAAACTCCAAGAGTCGGAGAAGGAGATGTTGACGAACTAGAGATGTCTGCAGCAGCCACAGTCGGTGAACGAGGACCAGGTGGAGGGGTAGTACGCAGATGTGGGTACAGCTGGTAACATCGGGAGCGATCATGAAATTGCTTGCCACAATAGGTACAAGGACCGGGAGGACCACTAGTGCCATGACCACCAGGTAGACCACAACCACCAGACAGAGAGCGACCACCACGACCACGAGCGTGCAAGAGCGGAGGACGGGAACCAGAAGCAAGAGCCATCTGCTCAGTCGGAAGATCACCGGAAGGAGGAACAAACACCCGTTGTGCACCAGTAAGACGAAGGCGACGCTCCTGATCAGCAACCAAAGAAAAGGCATCGAGAAGATCGGGGAAAGGGGACATCCCAATAATCTGAACACGAATAGCCTCAAACTCGGAGCGAAGTCCCATCAAAAACTGATACGTCTCTCGTTTCTCCTGTCGGCGCCGAGCAAGCGCAGCATCAGTAGGGTCCTGGAAAGCACTCAGCGGCTCTAAATCAGACAGCTCGAGAAAACGACTCTGAAGAAAAGAGAAATATTCTTGAACAGAACGATCGCCCTGAGAAGCGGCAGTAATTTCCCGATATACAGCATAGATCCGAGCATCAACCCGAGTGTGACCATAAGTCCTTTGGAGAGCAGACCATAAAGCAGAAACGGAATCATACCGCATGAACTGCTCATAGATTTTGGGCTCCATCGAGCATTGAAGCCAACCAAGAATCTGAAAATTTTCGGTAGTCCACTGTAATACTTCGGCCGCCTCTGCAGGCTTCGAGACACCAGTAAGCCATGCAAGCTTATCGCGACCGGCAAGATAGACACGAACAGAGTTGGACCAGGAAAGAAAGTTCTTGTCATCCAGGAGAACGGTAGTAATGCGACGGGCAAAACCGTCTTGAGAGCCAACAAGGGGGGGCGACCTTGGAATCCATGGGGAGTGATGAAAAGAGAAAAAAAAAAACTCTAGACTCTCTTTCTTGAATCTGGATTAATTGATGGTGCAAGCCAGTGTTAAATGTTCATTTGATCTCGTCTCCTGATGATATAGAACCTAGATGCAGTGTCTTCGATCTTCCATGCTTGTAGCCATCACCGAATGGTTTTTTGATAACCCATTGTATCTTTACAGTGTTACAGTTGCAGGGGAGCAGGCGCGGGGGACGCAGGGTGGCGCAGGAGTGGCGGCAGGAGCGCGGGGGGGTGCGGGGTAGCACAGGGTGGCGCGAGAGTGGCGGCAGGAGCGCAGGGGGGGTCCGGGGTAGAAAAGGGTGGCGCGGGAGTGGCAGCAAAAGCGCAGGGGGGGAGCGGGGTGGCACGGGGAGGCGCGGGAGGGTGCGGGGGGGCACGAGGAGGCGCGGGAGGGCGCGGGGTGGCACGAGGAGGCACGGGGGAGGCGCGGGGAGGCACGGTGGAGCAGCAGGGGAGGCGCAGGAGGGCGCGAGGTCGCTCGTGGTGCAGGAGGGGAGGCGCGGAGGCGACCGGAAGGAGAGTGGGTGGCGCCGGAGGCCGCTGGGGTGAGGCAGAGGCGGGCGTGTCTCGTGGCTCTGATACCATGAAGCGAAACACGGGTTAGGGTTAAACAAACCCTAACACACCCTTTTATAATATAATGAGATATCAGAATTACAAAGAAGTCCTCAAAGAAAAACATATTACTAATAAGGACAAACTTATTACTAATAAGGACAAACTATCTCCAATATACCAGTCCGCCTGCGCCTGCATTCGTGCCTTGCACTCGGCCGGTTCGCCTGCGCTTTGTCGTCCTATCGGCCTACATCTCGTCGGCATGCACATGCCTTGCTCTCTGCCGACCTGCTTGTGCCCTTGCACTCTGTCGGCCTACCTGCGCCTGCACTCGTGCCCTGAGCCCTTGCGCTCTGTCTGTTCGACTGCGCCCTGTACTCACGCCCTGCGCTCTGTCAGTTTGACTGTGCCCTATATTCACACCCTATATTCGCCCTTGCGTTTTGTCGGTATGCCTGCACCCTGCACTTGTGCCCTTGCACTTTGTAGGTTCAACTGCGCCTTGCGCCCTTGTGCTTTTTTTTTGTATGCTTGTGCCCTGTACCCTTGCGCTTTGTCGGTACGCCTGCGCCCTGCACCGTTGCACTTTGTCAGTTTACCTGCCCCTGCACTCGTGCTCTGTGCTCTGTCGACACTCTTCCGGTTTGACCTATCTTCGCTTTGCGCCTACCGGTTTGCTTGCGCCTGAACTTGTGCCCTGTGCCCTGCACTTTACTGGTCCACCTTGCGCTCTACTGGCCTGCCTCTCTACGCCTTTGCACTCTGCCGGTCCGCCTTGCGTTCTACCGGCCTGTCCCTTTGCGCTTTGTTGTCTGTCGGTCCTTTTTCGCCCTGCGCTTTACTACTCCGCCCGTGCCTTGCCGATCGAGGTCTTCTCCCTCCTTTCGATCAAGCTTCTCTCACTCCGGCGTCTCTCTCCTTAGTTGTTGTCTTATCCTCTTATTCTCTTTTTCCGGTCGTGCGACCCTATTAAGCTTTGACTCTATTCTCTTTCTCCATGGTCGCATGGACCCTCGGATCTTATCTTTCCGATCATACATGTGTCGGCTTTCAGATCCTCTTTCTCCCTGATCGTGTGACCCTCTTTCCGGTTGGCTTTATCCTCTCTCTCCTTGGTCGCACAGACCCTCGGATCCTCTCTTTCTCCGGTCACACTTGTGCCGGCTTTCGAATCCTCTTTCTTCTTGGTCGTGTGACCCTTGGATCTTCTCTCTTTCTAGTCACACGTCACTTGTGCCGGCTTTCGGATCGTCTCCCTTTCCTTGGTTATGTGACCCTATCTATTTTCTCTTCTTCGTCTGTGATGATTGAGATCTTCTAGGACCCACACGGGCTACCAGCAAGGCCGTCGGTCAGACCAGCAGCCCACCAGACCCACTGACCAGCAGACCATCGCTAACCAGTCACAGGGACCCACACAGGCTACCAGCAAGGCCGTTGACCACTTACCAGCTTCACGACGACTGTCGGTCACTTCGGAGGTAGATGACACCTCGTTAGTCCTATTTTGCGCGTTGTCGACTCTCGACGTCCTTTCCGGCACGTGCGAGGCTTCACCATCTTACTTTTGGGATTCATCGAAGGCTTCGAAATCAATCTGCAACTCCATATGTTGTCTTCCAACTCTCAAATTTTTGAATTGAGGTAATATCTTCTCTTAAGTAATTGTTTCGCCCCTCCCTGATTATTATCAAGCTTATAGCCTATTCTAAAATAGTATAAATTGCTAGTTTGATTAGAACCTTTATGTTACATGAACTTGTGACTATTTGTGATGAAACTGTTGAGCCTTGATAAAACCCTTTGTATGAAATTTAAAATTTCGCATTAAGAAAAGGTCATCACTAATCCTGCGGAAGTTCTATCTTCCCAAACAATCACCCTTAATAGGAATAGAATTTGTCTGCATGTAGAATTGCATTTTAAGGCCCTGATATTACATCTTCAGCTATTTTAATTCAAGAAACCCAGTGAGCCAATTATTAATTTATCTTGAATTATTATTTATAAGAAATTTTCAATCTCTGTTGCATCATTCATAATTAGCACGATAGCCCTTCATCATGAAGATACTTTGCAAAGTCTGTGCAGTTTTCTTCCCAGTCTAGTTCTCAAACCCCTACCTCGGTAATGGTTAGATGGAGGTATCTAAAACTATTATTATGGAGATTGGCAGACCACGAAAACTTACAAAGGCATTGTTAGTAGGAACAATATTGATGGATATGCCCTAATTGGTATATTTATTTTAGTTACTTCTTTTAAGAGCGCATAGATATGGGTATGAATGTAACACATCTGACATGCAATGTCATGACTTATCACTAAGATTCTCGGAATGTACTATAGGAATCGCAGAGTGCTCGACTTAATCAATTATGGGATGATGATACATTGTTCTCACATTTAAACGTTCATAACTGCACACCTCACTTATATGGCTGCTATGATGGACAGTCGAATGCCTAGGCTCAAGTCACCAAAGTGAGACTTCGCTAGCGTCAAGTCATGAATGTCAGACTTCGCTTTGTTAAATGGTTGTGACTCATTTAGTATCCAAGTACATGAAGACTCATTATTAGTATTAATTTATATCAAGGTTATAGTTTAGATTTGTTAGGGATCACAGTTCCTGACATTTTGAGCATTCTTTAAAAGGACCAGGTTTTCGAATTTGTCGAGATCGAACGTTAGTACATTATTTATTTCAAGAACTCCACTGGTGCAAACTCTGATGTTCATTGGCTGGCAATAGTTCCAGTAACATCCACTTGGTAGTGGTGATTTACTAAAGTCCTGTTCATGAGCATGGTGGTGGTTCCTATATCTTGCTTAAGAAGAGAGGTTATTCCTTATCCTACTAATCGCTATCCCTTGTCCACTTTTCCATTTCTCCCTTTATTCAAAGCACAAGTAATCTTGTTAGAGGTTTGACTTGAATGTTTATGATAAGCCTGTTTCTTGGAGATCTTGTTACCTTGTTTGCTTCGCTTGTGCTATATGTAGGAGTGTAAATAGGGTTCGGTCAGGCCGTCACAGGTACAGGACCCATACTAACCCGTCTGGCTCGGCCGGGCCGGGCCGGGCCGGGCTACGGGCCAAGGATCTAAACCCGAACCTGGCACAGGTGATATTCATTTTCAATTTTTTGGGTCAGGCCGGGCCCGGGTTTAAAACAAATATTTTTAATATAAATGTTAATGTATAGAAATGGGTCGGGTTATATGTACAGTCGGGTCGGGTTGTGCGTGTATACATGTACATATATATTGGGCTTCAGTCCCTCAATGAGATGCATTCCATTCTCTCCAAACCCTAGTTGTCATCTCCTAACCAAGGTACAAAATCTCGACATATTTCGCGAAATATCGCGAAATATTTCGGTTTTCTCAAACCTCGGCACGAAATTCGTATTGTGATATCGAACGAAATAGGAATCACGATAATATCGCGAAATATCGCGATATTTCGTGCGATATATTTGTTGGCACGAAATATCGCGATATTTTGTGGATATTTCGGGACATTTCGGAAAATTTCGAGACATTTCGGGAAATTTCGGGATTTTAACACCGAAATGTTGGGACCGACTGGTTATGAAAGGGGACTGGGGGTTTCGGTTTCAGCAGCTTATTTATTTACATATAATAACATTTAAGTAAATGTCGTCTTAGTTAATTTTTATTTTCTCCATTTACTTTAAGTTATTATATGTAAATAAGCAAATACCCCCCCATTTGATTTCAATAAAAATATCAAAAAAATCAAAAACCAAGTGAATCAAAAAGTAGGTTTTCAGTTTTAGTAGGAGAAAACAGTTTTTTCGGTTTTTCATAAAATTTGTATGTTGAGAAAAGTGGTTAAATCAACTCATTTTTAGCTCAAAAAATTCTACAAGATGTAGAACTACAAGTAGATCTAGAAAACCATGGTCCGTCAAAGAAAATTTTGAATGTATAAAAACTTTTCTTTATAAAAACTCATTTTTTCAGACTTAGTAAAAAAACAGTGTTTTGCATTTCAGCATAATTTTTGCACGATTTCAAACTTGTACAACTTTCTTGTTTTAAGTTCATTTTCAAAATCGTTTGAAGCATTAATTTAACAATCAACTAATCTTTATTTTGGAAATATTTTTCTCCACAAAAAAGATTAAAAAGCATTTTAAAAACATAGATCAAAACAGAACCAAACAAGATGCACAAGACTCACAGACTCAAATACTAAATACATGCTTTGTGATGCTCTACACCCGTAGATAGGGTATAAATATTATCTGAGTGTTCTAAAACGTGTATCTATACTTAGTTTATGACTATCCAGAGTTTCATTCAAAAATTCCATTAAAAAATTAATATTTCCACCATTTCCATCAAATCACAATATTTCCACACTGTCGAAATATTTCCACGAAATATTTCCATTTTCCAGGAGGTCGAAATATTGACCGAAATGGAAATTTTGAACCTTGCTCCTAACATGGTATCAGAGCTCTAGGGTTTCTCCGCGGTGAAGGCGACTCCTCCGGCAGCCCCTCCAGCACGCTCCTATACCCGATTCCCCCCTCCAGCACTCCGGCAGCCCCTCCAGCACTCTGGAAGCCCCCGTCGCCCTCTCCTGCAGCCATGATGGCGGGACTGCTGCTGCCGCTGATCTCCCTACTCCAGCACCAACTGCCACCAATCCTGCTCTGTCTCGGTCATACTCCGACCGCCTCCAGCGCTTTGAGGAGTTACTGTTTCGATACCTCGCCTCCACTGGCTCTTCGATAGATCACAGTCTCTCTACCACTCCGGGTACTTCTGCTCAGTCTCGGTCTTACTCTGACCGTCTTCAGCGCTTTGAGGAGTTACGGTTTCGATACCTCGCCTCCACCAGCTCTTCGACAGATCATAGTCTTTCTGCCACTCCGGGTACTACAGCTCCATGGATCTTCGACTCGGGTGCCTCCTGCCACCTTACCTCCGATCCTTCTGTACTCACGGACTGTAGCCCTGCTCCCACCCACCTGGGGATCCACACTGCTGACGGGACTCGTGTACCCATTTCGCAGTGTGGATCCATCACCCCTGCCTCCGATCCCACTGGTCGCCTAACCTTACCTCGTGTTCACCTTGCTCCCCGCTTAAACATTAACTTAATATCTGTTAGTTCTCTTTGTGACTCGGGCCTGATCGTTACATTTACTTCTTCTTCTTGTTCTGTGCAGGATCCGCGAACGGGTCAGAGAGTTGGGCTGGGTCGTAGAGCAGGGGGACTCTATCAGTTGGATCACCTTCAGGTTCCTACTTCCACTCCGTCAGCTATGTCTGTTACCTCTGATGCTGATTTGTGGCACAGAAGGTTAGGTCACATATCCAGTGATCGACTCCAAAATGTTTTTCGCTCTGGCGCTTTGGGTCGGGTGTCCTCCCCTCTCTCTGTCTGCACTGGGTGTTGATTAGCAAAGCACCTTGCTCTTCCTTTTTCTACTAGTGTTTTCCGTTCCAGCGCCCCTTTTGATCTCGTGCACTCTGACGTGTGGGGTCCTGCTCCAGTTGCCTCTTTTACTGGTTTTTTGTATTATGTGAGCTTCATAGATGATTACTCCCGCTGCACCTGGGTTTATCTCATGCGTCGCCGCTCCGAGATTCCTCATATTTACAGGACCTTCACTACTATGCTTCACACCCAGTTTGGTCGGCGCATTAAGACTTTTCGATTTGATTGTGCCCAGGAGTATCTCTCCCCTGAGATGCGTGAGATCCTTCAGACTCACGGCACTCTTCACTAACAGTCGTGTCCCCATACCCATGAACAAAACGGAGTCGCCGAGCGCAAACATCGCCATGTCCTCGAGACAGCACGAGCTCTACTTCTGTCTGCTTCTGTTCCACATTCCTACTGGGCTGAAAGCTGCCCTGACCACTGTTCACCTCATCAATATCACTCCGTCCTCCTTCATCTCTGCTGTTTTCCCGTACGAGCGGCTTTACTTCACATCTCCTGACTACTCTCTTCTTCGTACCTTTGGATGCTCGTCTTTCGTCCTCCTCCCTCCCCATGAGCGCACCAAACTCTCTGCTAGGTCTGTTAGGTGTGTTCACTTAGGACTCAGTCGGAAGCACAAGGGATATCGGTGCTATGATCCCTTGGTTCGCCGGATCCGTGTTTCTCGTCACGTCTCCTTTGTAGAGGATGTCCCATACTTTTCCACTGAGTCCCGGGATCTTCCCTTACCACCTACGTCATCTTCTACGCCGTCACCCCCTCTCACCATCCCCTTCCTACCTCCGTATCATGCTCCCACGCCCACCTTCCCGGTTGAGCCTCCTCTACCTTCCTCGCCTCCCCTGTCTCCATCACTTCCACCTCCACCTCCACCTCCCTCGTCTCCACCACCTCCCCCGCCACCTCCCTCTCCCCCGTCTCCCCTGTCACCTCCACCATCACCACCTGTCACGCGTGTCTACGTTCGTCGCTCCACAGTTCCTCCCACCAAGACTGTCTCCACTGGTACTACTTTGCCTGCAGCTGCTCCCACCTCTCCGGCCGCGGATCCTGGTCCTGTTCGGCGCTACTCTTCGCGCGAACATCACCCTCCTGACAGATATGACTATTCCCCTGACAGGTTTGGTTACTCTGTGTTTACTCGTGTTTCTCCCGACACTTCTGGACACTCTGTTGTTGTCTCCTACTCTCCGTCCTACCAGGTCTTTCTTATAGCTCTTCACACCCACCGGGAGCCCCAGTCATACTGTGAGGCAGTTGTACACCCAGAGTAGCGACAGGCCATGATAGTCGAACTTGAGGCCTTTCAACGGACTCAAACGTGGGATTTGGTTCCTTGTCCCACTGGAGTGGTTCCTGTTAGCTACAATGGATCTTCAAGATCAAGACTCGACCTGATGGGTCCATTGAGCGGCATAAGACGCGCCTTGTTGCTCTTGGTTTCTCCCAGGAGTATGGGATTGACTACGAGAAGACGTTTGCTCCAGTGGCTCGGATGACTACCGTTCGCACCCTCTTAGCTGTGGCAGCTGCTTGAGGGTGGCCTCTACATCAGATGGATATGACCAACGCATTTCTCTACAGTGATCTCTCAGAGGAGGTATACATGGTTCCTCCACTGGGCGTCTCTGCTCCTTCAGGTCATGTCTTGCACCGAGCCATCTATGGGCTCAAGCAGGCCCCTCGTGCCTGATTTGAGCGATTCCGCAGTGCAGTCCTGGTCGCCGGGTTTGTTGAGCGCCACTCTGACTATGCCCTGTTCACTCGCTCCTCCAGTCAGGGTATTGCAGTTCTTCTTCTCTATGTGGATGATATGATCATCACCGGGAAGACAGTGCCACCATAGCGTCCCTTCAGCGCCACCTCCAGAGTCAGTTTGAGATGAAAGATCTGGGCCCTCTTCGCTACTTTTTGGGCCTCGAGATTGCCCAGTCAGCTCGTGGTCTGTTGGTCTCCCAGCAAAAGTACATCTCCGACATCTTTGTTGATGCTGCTCTTACTAACTCTCGCACTGCTGACACACCCATGGATCTCAATTTGAAACTTCTTTCTACATATGGTGAGCCACTCCAGGATGTCTCCCGCTAACAAAGGCTAGTTGGGATGCTCGTCTACCTCACTATGACCCGGCCAGATATTGCCCATGCTATTGGCATTGTCAGTCAGTTCGTTCAGGCTCCTCGTTCGGTTCACTATGCAGCACTCCTTCGAATTATTCGCTACCTCCGAGGCACCATCACCCGCTCACTACTCTTTCCCTCCACCTCTCTGTTGGTGCTGCGTGCCTACTCCGATGCAGATTGGGCAAGAGATGTGCCCACTCGCCGTTCTACTACCGGATACTGTGTGTTCCTTGGTGATTCTCTCATTTATTGGCGAAGCAAGAAACAGGAGTCTGTTGCTCGCTCCAGCACCGAAGCCGAATACAGGGCTATGGCTTCCACCACCGCAGAGATTGTCTGGCTTCGCCGCCTTCTACTCGACCTGGAAGTTGTGATATCCGGACCGACGCCTCTCTTCTGTGACAACCGGAGTGCTATTCAGATTGCTAGCAACCCGGTCTTCCATAAGCGGACAAAACATATTGAGGTTGATTGTCACTATGTTCGCCAGGAGTTTCTAGACCACACCATCTCCTTGCCATTCATTCCATCATCGGAGCAGACTGCTGATTTTCTGACGAAGCCTCTTACGATTGCTCGCTTCCGGCATTTTATCGGCAAACTCTCGGTCCATGATCCACCGTGAGTTTGAGGGGGAGTGTTAATGTATAGAGATGGGTCGGGTTATATGTACAGTAGGGTCGGGTTGTGTGTGTATACATGTACATATATATTGGGCTTCAGTCCCTCAATGAGATGCATTCCATTTTCTCCAAACCCTAGCCATCATCTCCTAACAATAAAATGTAGACATACATGCTGAAATGATGCTTCGAACCCTTGACCTGGGGTACAAAACTCACCACTCACCATTGTGCTATTTTTTTTTCATGTTTAACATATAAATTATATATATAGAGAGAGAGAGGAATGATAAAATGCGGCGTGCGGTGTGTGCGGTGTCACACCGCAACCGTCTCATGCACCCGCTGCGTGTGTGTGATGCACACAACGATGCATCAGATGGCTGCGGTGCGACACCACACACACTGCACGCCGCATCTTAACACGCCCATATATATATATATATAGCATTCGGATCAGGTTTTCAAGTCGGGCTTTCGGGCTTCCTTTCGAGCAGGGCCATGGACTGAGGGTGGTGGCCCAAGCCCCCCCACAGGTCTTCCAAGTCGGACCGGGCTAGGCTGGGTCGTTGACCGGGCCGAGCTAGGCCAGGCCGTTCACTAGGCCGGGCTGGGGCCGTTAACTTTTGAGTTGGGCCTTAACTTTTGAGTTGGGCCAGGCAGCGGGCCATTTTTACACCCCTACCTATACCAGAAGGCGTGGCCATGTATAATATTGATAAGCTAAGTTATTAGACAAGTAATCATTAAAACATACAGACAGATTTTGGCCAAGGTGCTGGAGGAAAATAGCTTCTATATAGAGGTATATAAAGATAAGTGCCAGATTAAATGGCAGCATGAATGTGTTCACCTAATTACTAAATAAAATAAGAATAAGATGAAAGTCTGATGGGTCGCATAAGATAAATACATATTACTGAGAATATTTGGCGTAGAATCATAGATATGATTTCAAATGGCTCCAACTAATTTAAATATCCACTGATCCAGATAAATAATGATGGTCATAAGAATGTAAAATCTGTTCATTGAATCTCAGTCACGTGCTTGATTTATAACAAAGACATAGCAGTCATGACTGCTAGGGAAATCTGAACAAGCTTATTCATAAAGACCAAAATATAGATATAAAATAAAACTCCAAAAAGCAGCCCCTCTTGTACTACTCAGCACTAATCTGAGTCAAGGAACTCTTAACTAGATATGGTTCATGGAAAATTCCAACTTATGCAAAATTGCAAATAAAGTACTAAGAAACAATCTACTGCCTTCATATGGTGCGTTGATTGTAAACAGCTCAAGTAACTCACTAAGAAACAAAGTTACCTGCAATTTTGTTATGCGAGATTTTAAAGCATTTATAAATACATCATGGTTTTGCACTAGAATTTCAGGAATAACATGATCATCTGCTGATGTCCCGTCCCTCTCAGAGGTTTGAACCTGTCCTTTCTGCTCTCCAAAACATCATAAAATGTTAGTTTTAGCCCTTTATAAACTTACGATTCATGCAAAAAAATAGTGAAGAATATACATTCTTCAAAGAGGTCAACATCTAAAACATTCCTATCATCTATGCACATGCTATCATTTGGTCAACGAACGGTGGTGTATGTACTGGCATGCATAACAGTGTGTCAGAGATAGAAAGGACTGTGAATTCAAATCTAGGGCACCTTAGCAACAATAAATATGCAACCTTCAGTTCAGAAGAAAGTCCAAAGCACAGCATTACAATTCAACCTCAGCTGGTTTAAAAATGCATCAATAACTGTGGTCACTGACTAAAATCACCGTTTAATGAGGATTTCCAAAAATGACCACCGATTCTCATGTATTGCTCAAACTGACCCACTTTGTTTTTAGCATTACTTTTCTGAACCCCTCTATTTTTTCCGACAAAATAGCGAAAATACCCTCAAGCATTTGCCATTCAACATAGCTGTCATCTTTTCCTTCATGATTTTACTATTACCTTCCCCGCCATTGTTCGGTTCCATACAAGTTGAGGCCTAAGACAAAATTTTAAATAAGACTTTTTATTATATATTATTAGAAACAATATTAACTTTTATGTAGTAGACAGTTCTAATTTTACATGGGGTCTTAGGTTTCAATTTTATATGGGTCTTGGGCTATTTAAGTCGATTGGTGGCCTTCTTTTCATATAGAGCCTTGGGCTATTCAAGTTGGTTGGCGCCTTAGGGACCATCTTTTTGTATGAGGCCTTAGGCGATTGCCTTAATGGCCTCATAGTCGAGCCGGTTGTGGAACCCTTACAGAAGGTCGCCGGAAATTTCACCACTTGCCTTCACTCTTGTCATGGAACCCTCACCTGCGGTCGTCGAGAGTCTGCTTTCCCTATTGCTTCACCAAGAGGTCACAAAGAGACCCACTGTTCTAAAAAGCAGCTCGGGTGCCCGCCTAGGCATTTTGGGTCTTAGACCGCCTAAGTTGAGGCCCGCTGTCCTCGATGTCTATAAGAGAAAGGTCGTCGATGTTATCATCGAAAGCAGTCATTCATAAGTTTCCTTTCTCCCATTCGTCTCCATCATTTTCTTTATTTTAATCTTCTTTTTTTTCTCTTTTTTAACTCGTGCGCTAGTGTGTAGTGCCTTCCTTGACCCATTGTGACCTGAAAGAATGATGATAGCAGCACCTTTGGCCCATTGTGAACTCACAGAAAAAGGATGACATTGTAAACGTAATAGTTATGCAAATTCTACGTAAAATATTTTATAAAATTTTGGGTACCTCAATCTCCTGGCACCCACCTAGGCATCCGCCACCTGATCACGTTGGAACTCCCCTACCGCCTTAGGTCTGCCTAGCGCTTTTTAAAAGATTGGGGAGGCTATCAAGAATTGTCCCACATTTCCTCGTTGGAGGTCGTCAAGAACTATACCAGTTGTGTCTCCTTACATTACTCCCTTGTCGTAGAACCCTAGCCGAAGATCGTCGGAACCACAAACAATAGAGAAGAAGAGCATCAAGTCCAATGCAAGGACCATGCGGTAATGCAGGAGCCTTGCTTTGGACCTTGTGTCACCACATAGTCCAAAACAAGACTGATGTAGGCACCAATAAGGTACACTACAAATCTAAGTCTATGATTCGCTCTCTGGTCAACCAGTAAGAAATATTTATTAATATAGCCTATGCTATCAAAGTTGGGACTAGTCGGCGACTAGTCCCGACTAGTCTCTGGGCGGCATTTTGCAGACCGATTAAATTCGATTCCGTCATTGCTAAGCGGAATCCCGACTAGTCCCTGACTAGACCCGACTAGCCCGACTAGTCCCCGACTAACGACTGCCGACTAGTCCCCAGGCAGCATTCCAATTTTTTTTTTTGAAATGAGTCTTTGCAAGCAATTTTGTTTATATTTTTTTACATTGGCTCAAAGTCTTGAGTCGCAAGACTCACAACTATGGCTCTTCCATGTAATCATCTGTTGAGCACCTGAGAATCTAAGATAAAAACATAGACAAATAATTAGTTTATTTGTTGATATCCATATAACCCTATAATCAAAATTGGGGTTGTTCACTGATTAAACATCATCAAACAAATATTGTGATGAATTTTTAGTTCTGAGTCTTTTGACATGGGCATGAAGCTAATACAACTGTGTTCTGTTAGACTGTTACTTATGTATTTATACCCATGATGTGAAGTGTGAAGGTATGTATAGTTATTAACCGACAAATATCATATACGTATTGACATTTATGCTAGTTCATATATCATATATGTTTAGGGAGGGGGGGAGGGGTTAGAATAAGTTTTGGCCGACTAGTCCCGAATTAGTCCCGACTAGTCCTAGTCGGCCAAGGGCCGACTAGGGCCGACTACCGACTTTGACTGCATAGAATATAGCACAAAAACCCCAATAAAGAGAGCAAATCAGCAATTATAATCATAGAACTATTTAGATATGCAAGGAGACCAAAAGTTTCAACAACTAGAAATATAAAGCGATCATAAAACCTGAATTTTGACATATAATAACATTCATCGAAGCAGCATATTTCATATTTAAAGAAGCAATACGCAACATATTTTAATGATAAAAGAGGCTAAAAAGTAAAAACACGTCTGCAAAGGCTCCAACAGTACGATATAAAATAATTACAATTATGACACTTAATAGGGATCCCAATGGATGATAATAATAACGAATAAGGACAGCATTAATGAAGCGGAAGCGATGAAGAAAATACGGAGGCAGTAGGAAACGATGAAGATAAAAAGGAAAAAAGAAAGATACTATCAAGGGTATCCGCCATGGGTCGAGCAAGAATGCATCAATATCCTGCACACAGAGAAAGGTCAAACTTTGCGAGGAGCCGGATCCTTCGAACACACCACCAAGGCCTTCTCCAAGCTAGCTCAAGGAAGATGGTGACGATTTGGGGACATAAGTCTCTCCTAAATGAGATTTTCTCACAAATATTAAGATCTACAATTCTCTACGTTTTTCCCCTCTTTTATATGTCTAGGGTTTGCAAATCCATGTTTCAGATCAAAAGAAATAGATGATGGAAGGCGGGGATCAAGGGGAGAAAATAAGAAAAGAAAGAGGGAGAAAAATAAGGTAGAAAGAGAGAGGGGCATGTGAGGTGTGGGGTCCATGGGTAAAGAGTAGCAGAGAAGAGATCGATAGAGAGATATCACATGAAAAAGAGGGACAAGGTAGAGTCCACTCCGTGTACAAACAGAAGGGAGAGGGAGAGGGGCAGGCGGCATGCAATGTGAAGGAGGGGTTTCAGACAGGTCTCAGATGCCCGTAAAGCCATGTCATCAAATATTTAAAAGACCATCTAACCGTCAGTTAGAGCTTTAATATTGATCATCGACGCCCTGCAGAAAATGTTAGCCTATTTATTATTAATAAAAGCTGGAAAAATATATGAAGAGCCCGGAATGATCTGAAAAGTTCCTGAATAAGATCGTGGACATCCCCATACGACAATGCTAAACTAAACTCATAGAAATAAGAAATGACCAAAAACATGGATAAAATGGCCTAAAAAGCTTAAACGAAGCACTAAATAAAATGTTTTTAGCCTAATAAAAATATATAGATAATGAAGATCTTATGCATATCAGGCTGCATCATTCGCTTCTTCTGCGAAAAAACTTATCCTCAAGTTTAGACAGGAAAATGTTGCCCGCAGAAGAAACAAAAGAAAGACTACCACCATGGGATCGTCACTGTGTCTGGATCTAATGATGGATCCCCAGCAAGTGATGTCACTGCATGAGGGGGCTCCTCTATAAACACTGGAGGGGAAAACTCCACTGGAGGTGCAAGTGCATAAAGAAGAGGTTCTTATAGAGGCACTGGAGGGGGAAGCTCCACTGGAGGTACAATTGCATGAGGAGGATCCTCTAGAGGCACTAGAAGGGGGGAGCTCCACTGGAGGTGCAACTACAGTAGGAGGATCCTCTAGAGGGTATTGGAGAGGAAAGCTCCATTAGAGGTTGAGGCTCCTCAACTGGTGCCATTGGTGGTGGAAACGCCACGGGAGGTGAACGGTCCACTGACGATGTTCCCGGGGGAAATTGCATACTGCTAAGCATTGAAGATGGAGGATGCGCCTATGATGTTGCTCTTGTCATCTCAACCATGTTTCAATCTGATCAAGAATAAATTTGACTTCAAAATCTTTGGTCTCTAATGATAAAGATGGATGCACACGCAAAAGCCATTATGTGAAAGGCTTCGTGGGTAGGCCCAGAGTAAGAGTTCGCTCTTCAATGATGGAATAAAATAAGTGCTCTAATCGGGATTGTGAATAAGAAGAAGGACATGAAATATGGCTCTTATATAGCAGAATGAAATATCTATATGCATTCGTTTCATGGTGGAGAAGGGAATAAGAGGATCAGACGCTATGATGGGACGTGGAGTCAGATTGCTCTGATACCAACTTGATGTAGGCACCACTAAGGTACACTACAAATCTAAACCTATGACTCGCCATTTGGTCAACAAACTAGAATTGTTTATCAATATAGCAAGAAAATACAAATAAAGAGAGCAAATCAGTAATATACTCGTAAAACTAATTAGATATGCAAGGAGGCCAAAGCATAGTTTAAGTTCCAATAACTAAAGATATAAAACCATCACAAAACATGAATTTTGACATATACTATTCATCGCAGAAGCAGATTTCAAATTTAAAGAAGCAATACGCAGCAGATTTTAATGGTAGAAGAGGCTAAAAACATGACTAAAAAGGCTCTAACAGTCGGATATAAAATAATAACGATAATGAACTTAATAGGGCTTCAAATAGGTGGTAATGATGGACAACGGTAATAGAGCGGAAGCAATGAAAAAAGATGCGGAGGCGGTAGAAAACGATGAAGATGAAAAGGGAATAAGAAAGATATTGTATGGGTATCTGATACGATCTGATATCAACTAGATGAGATGCGTATGCTTAATTTAATCCAAGTGCAGAATTTAAACAACTAAATTCAGATTTCAGCATAAAAAATCAGATTTCAGCAAAGCCTATTATCATGTGCCATCATCCATTCAAACACAATCAGATTTAATTTAATGAACTCATAAAACTGACAAGAAGAACATTAATTTCAGATTATAAGGACTGAATTCCAGCAATAAGAACAAGAACAATCTCAAATTAATAAGCCAATGTCTCAAGAACCAGTAAAACCCTAAACGAATAAACCCTAATGGATGAGACTCTCGGGAAAACAGAAAGTTAGGGATCCTAACATAAAATCAGCAACAAGGCCGGTTATTGGAAAGGAAAATATCACATGAAAAATCAGAGGACAATCCAAACCGTGCTTAGGTCAATGCCGGCAGCTTTCCGATAATCCGTGTTGCAGAGGAATGGTGCGGAAGGGGGAGGCGTGATCCAGAAGACGGGGTGAAGAAGCCGAGACGATGATCTTGGAGACGAAGAAACTCCACGTCGATCTTCCGTGAAGCCGTGGATGAATAGCGAGGCGACGGGGTAGAAGCTTGCGAAGGAAGAACAGGATGAGAAGCAAGGAAGAATTCGTCGGAAAGGATAAACCGAACAAGCGAGCCGCTTCTCCGTTTCTAGGGTTTCAATTCATATTCATCTCCCCTTTTCTCAATTAGGGTTTTAGGCTTTATAGGGGATGAGACACAAAACACAAAGGAAAGGAAAGAAGGAAAGATAGGCCGGTCGGGTAGAGAGAGAGAGAGGACGCGCGGCATGAGAGAGAGTGTCCGCGGGAGAGAGAGAAAGGACCGGTCGGGTGGGAGGATGGCTAGGATTTTTGGGTTTTGATTTCCCTTGAAATCTCATCCATTGAGATTTAATCTCACTTAAGATCCTACGGCCTAAAACCTAACACAGAAATGAGTCAGTTCGGCATCTGTGGCTCGAACCGGATGCGAACATGGCTCGCACCTACCCAAACCAGAAATAAAAACTGAAATAACTAAAGATCCGTTGGTCGGATCGAAATAAAGTAAAAACCAAAACTGTGGGGCTTTGATTAAGCTTTCCACTGATGCAGACGGATCGACGATCGGGTTCCTGGATCTCCGGCGCGGATGAAAATACGCCATCAGCTGTAGAAAAACTGCACGTAGTAGGCTCGTCTGCATCAAGTCCCCCGGACTCAAAAGAACTCGACTCCTGTCGAGCAAGGTCCTGGATCCGGCGGGGGCGCTCCTGGTAGTAATGGCAGCCGCTGAATCCGCTCTGACTGCTCTCCCGGGTCCGGTGGCCAAGTAATCCACCTCAAGTATGCAGCAACTCCATCTCGTAGCCTCTGCCCCTTGACGCCAAGCGAAGACCTGAAAGTCAACACCAACATCCTCCGCGGCACGATAAGATCGTCAACATACTCAGATAATTTCATGTGATAATAGGAGTTTGGGTTGACATGAAATTCAAATGACATGTAAAAAGAAAGGCCGCGGGAGCATAATGAGTTGCGGGTCATCGGCTTGCGCGATAGGCAGTGGGGTATCTGAAAGGCCATGGGGTGCGGGTGCATTATGTGTTGCTCAATGTGGCCTGCGCACAGTGCAAAACAAGTGGATTCTAGATGACGAAGATATGTCATGCAATCATTGTCGGGGTTCAGTGGATAAAATGAGAAATTAAAGAAGCCATCATGCCAATTGTTATGATTTCGAAAAATTAAAGATGATGGGTTGGCTGAAAGTTGAAAGCATGATTCATAACTATTTTGCATCGAAAAATGATCAAACATGCCAAAATCGTCGTTATTGCCTAATTCAACACTTGGATGACATGGATGCACATGTGACTGGTTTATGATTGTAGAGATGTCAGGCAAATGATGAATGCGAGTGTCATGAATGCCTACAGACTCTAAATGCGATGTGCATGCAATGGAATGCAAAATGTTATCTAATCCCTTCTCAATCGACAGCGAAGCAGATGAACACCCTACGAGATTATCTGCGAATGGTGGTATGGGTTGGTTCTGACTCAGAAGAGCTTTAGGTGCAGGGGGTGATGGGGACTGGTGAATAATCAGCAGTGGTGCAGTCACATCATCTTCCTCCACGACTAACTCATTGAGGTGTTCGCCCTCAGACCCCTGACTATCCTCGTCATTGTCCACCAGATTTGTCTGTGGATTGACTTGTCGTTGAGGACAATCGGCTGACTTGTGATCTGGCTGATCTACCGATTTGTGCTCTTGTCGCAGGGTTTGGCGACTTCTGTTTTGGCTGGTCTGCATGTAGTACGCCAACGGATTTGTGCCCTTTTCCCTAACACGACGACTAGTGCACTCGGATACTTTCGAGGACAAATTCTGGAACACACTTTGTTTGGAATCAGAAGGGAGGAACTTCTGTTGCATCTTTCCCCTCATGTGTGTCCAAGTGGAAATTTTCTCTTTTCCTTTTCTACCCCTAGCGGTCTGCAACTGTTTCCACCAGATCAGTGCATGACCTTTCAGTTTAAGGCTGACAAACTTAACTTGTTTGTCGCGGGGGATTTCTTTCCACTCAAAGTATTGGTCGACGCGCTCGGCCCACTCTAGAAACTCTTCGGGATCCTTCCTCCCCTCGAACTCAGGAATTTCTATTTTGATGTCCTGATCCCAGCCCCAATGGGATTTCGTTTTCCTATGTGTCCGTCTACTTCGCCTATCAGTCCCGTCAGAGGAGCTGACGCTATCACCTCCGGACTCTAGGTCTAAGTTGCTACGCCCTGGCGACGCTCTAGCCCTGTGTTCTCGATGGGGTCGAGGTGGATTCTGGGATTTGGTGACGGCCAAGGTCAAGTTTTCTATTTGGGTCTGAAGCCTACCCATGCGTTCCTGTTGCCTTATGAAGGCATCGTGCCAAGTGCGGGGTGAAAAAGGTCCAGCCATTATGGGTTCTATCGACTCACTTACAAAGAGAAAGGGATGGTCCTAATCTAATATGTATGCGATCACGCGATGCGGGTGACTAACTAATGCAAGATACAAACTAAAATGAAAATAGGGAAAATAAAAAAAAAATTCCAGCAAACACGCGATGATGCGAGAGGACCGGCCGTTGCGTAAGGACGCGACGACAAGTGCGCTCTGATACCAACTTGATACGATCTGATATCAACTAGATGAGATGCGTATGCTTAATTTAATCCAAGTGCAGAATTTAAACAACTAAATTCAGATTTCAGCAAAGCCTATTATCATGTGCCATCATCCATTCAAACACAATCAGATTTAATTTAATGAACTCATAAAACTGACAAGAAGAACATTAATTTCAGATTATAAGGACTGAATTCCAGCAATAAGAACAAGAACAATCTCAAATTAATAAGCCAATGTCTCAAGAACCAGTAAAACCCTAAACGAATAAACCCTAATGGATGAGACTCTCGGGAAAACAGAAAGTTAGGGATCCTAACATAAAATCAGCAACAAGGCCGGTTATTGGAAAGGAAAATATCACATGAAAAATCAGAGGACAATCCAAACCGTGCTTAGGTCAATGCCGGCAGCTTTCCGATAATCCGTGTTGCAGAGGAATGGTGCGGAAGGGGGAGGCGTGATCCAGAAGACGGGGTGAAGAAGCCGAGACGATGATCTTGGAGACGAAGAAACTCCACGTCGATCTTCCGTGAAGCCGTGGATGAATAGCGAGGCGACGGGGTAGAAGCTTGCGAAGGAAGAACAGGATGAGAAGCAAGGAAGAATTCGTCGGAAAGGATAAACCGAACAAGCGAGCCGCTTCTCCGTTTCTAGGGTTTCAATTCATATTCATCTCCCCTTTTCTCAATTAGGGTTTTAGGCTTTATAGGGGATGAGACACAAAACACAAAGGAAAGGAAAGAAGGAAAGATAGGCCGGTCGGGTAGAGAGAGAGAGAGGACGCGCGGCATGAGAGAGAGTGTCCGCGGGAGAGAGAGAAAGGACCGGTCGGGTGGGAGGATGGCTAGGATTTTTGGGTTTTGATTTCCCTTGAAATCTCATCCATTGAGATTTAATCTCACTTAAGATCCTACGGCCTAAAACCTAACACAGAAATGAGTCAGTTCGGCATCTGTGGCTCGAACCGGATGCGAACATGGCTCGCACCTACCCAAACCAGAAATAAAAACTGAAATAACTAAAGATCCGTTGGTCGGATCGAAATAAAGTAAAAACCAAAACTGTGGGGCTTTGATTAAGCTTTCTACTGATGCAGACGGATCGACGATCGGGTTCCTGGATCTCCGGCGCGGATGAAAATACGCCATCAGCTGTAGAAAAACTGCACGTAGTAGGCTCGTCTGCATCAGTATCCACCGTGGGTCAAGCAAAGATGTGCCAATGAACCTGCACACGAAGCAAGGCCGGACTTCATGAGGAGCCGGATCCTTCAAAGATGCAACATTGTGGCCTTCTCGAGGCGAGGTCCAAGAAATGGCGATGATTTGGGGACATGAGTTTCTTCCCGATGAGATTTTCTCACAAATATTCGGATAAGCAATTCTCTTTGTTTCCCCTCTTTTATATGTTGTTTGCAAATCCATGTTCGGATCAAAAGAAATAGACGAAATAAGGGAAAAAGAGAGGGGTGAGTGAAAATAGTAGAGAAGTGATAGAGAGAGTCCGTGCACGTGAAACAGAGGGAGAAGGGGAAGTCCGCATGTTGTACGGACGACAGGGAGAAGGGAGCGTGTTATGTGTAGGAGGGGTTTCAGACAGGCCTCGAATGTTTGTAAAACCCATCAATAAGGCCCACTTAAGTGCCATGTCATCAAATATTTAAATGACCATCTAACCGTTCTGTCGGCGCCCTGCATAACATGATAGCCTATTTATTACTTATAAAAGTTGGAACACATTTAAAGAGTCCGAAATTATCCGAAAAGCTCCCTAATGAGGTTGTGGGCACCCCTCCACGGCAAGGCAATAAACCCAACTCACAATAATGCAGAAAAATGGCCAAAACCATGGATAAAATGGCCTGAAAAGTTGAAACAAGGCACTAAATAAAATATTTTTAGCATAAATAAAAAAAGACAAATAATGAAGATCTAATGCATATCATGCTACATCAAAGACCCTTGCATCAATGCAAGGTCGAAATCAAGATCCTCGCATCTAGATCCAAGGGAGAAGAAGACTATCAGTCCAATGCTAGGGTCTTGCTTTCAACCTTGCATTGATGCAAGGATCTTGTTTTTGTCTTTCTATTGATGCAAGGTCCAAAGCAAGACCCTTGCATTGTACTTGATGCTCTTCTTCTCCTTTGGTTTAGGGTTTTGGTGACCTACCACCAAGGATTCCAGGACAAGGGAGCAACATAAGGAGGAACGCAAGTGGTAGAGGTCTACATGGTGAGGGTTTCATGGTAAGGGAGCAACGTAAGACGAAAAGCAATGGTAGAGATTCTGATGACCTCTGACGAGGCAATGGAGTGTTCCTGGCAACTTCTATTAAAGCAATAAGGAAAGTAAACTCCCGGTAACATCTGGTGAAGGTTCCACGGCAAGGAGGAAGGCAAGTGGTGGGGTTCCCATCGACCTCCGGCGAGGTTCCAAAGCAAGGAGGAAGGCAAGTGGTGTGGTTCCAGGCGATATCCAATGAGAGTTTCATGGCAAGGATGAAGGCAAGTGGTGGGGGTTCCCAGTGACCTCTCAACAACCTTTGACGAGGGACCCACAACAAAGAGGTATACAAATAGTGAGATTCTTGGACTCCGACAAAATCATGGAAAAATTCAACTCCCTATGACTTTCCGGCGACTTCCGAGTTCCGGCACCTCCGACGACATAAGTGAGGAAATAGATGAACGTAAAAAGGGGAACATATAAAGGGGATGGACATATGAAAAAAAGATAGATTCATGAGTAAAAGAGTCCGAACTGAACTAAATATGAGTGTGTGAGTGGCTTCACACGTGATGGTGTTAAGAAAAGTAAGGCTAAAAGCAAAATGGGTCGGTTTGAGCAATACATGGGATTCTATGGTCATTTCTGGAAAAACCTTTGATTTAATAGCAAAGGGAATCGCCAATAATTTTCATTAATTGTGTTTGTAGATGTAGTCCATAGGGTCATATTAACTTCATACTTTATGTGTTACTAATGGATTTTTTTATACCTCTTAGGGTGCTAAACAGAAGTGAAAGATCATTAAGGAGAGAGAGAGAGAGAGAGAGAGAGAGAGAGAGTGATACCAGCACTAGTAAGCAAAAATAAGGGTTATCTATTCTACTTAGGTTCACATTATGAATATTCCAGAAACGTTTTCTTAAAGATAGAGAGTAATCTTTATCATCCAGACAAAGAAAGAAACTGTCTAAAACGTACTTGGAGTAAATGTGCAATGATAGGTCAAGCTTCAAAACAACCTCATACTATATTGAAGAATCATGTTCAACGCAAGTCCGCACTTCAAAAGCATACCGGCATACTTGACAAATTCTCAGCTCTGGGAACTTGGTCTGAGAAAGAAATAAAAGTCCCAGGGTAACTGCTGCTACCTTTCTCTCTTCTTTCCCAGCTTTCAACTAGAGAGCGTGTTCTTCCAAGTTGAACTGCAACTGCCAGAATGAAGAATAACATTCTCAAATTTTGCCCATCATTTTCTTGGCAAAAAGAAACATGACTTTGTCAAGGGGTCCTCAGAATTGTCCCATACATACCTCCTTTAACAAATTTGACTGAGCTGGTTTCACTGCTAGAGCATGGTGATTCTGCACCTTCAAAAGATCAATATTATTCAGCTAATAGTTTTTTACCAAAACACAATGATAAACTTCTTTAAAGTCAAATTACTTGTTGAACTACAAATTGAAAGTACCCACTTTAGTCTCAAATTAAAAGTTAACAGGAATAGTGACTTCAAGAAGATAATAAGGACTAGAAAAATAAAGGTTAAGCACTTACAGGAGAAATTTGAGCTGAAATTTTAATGGTGATGGCAGCAACAGCATATAACATTGCACTGCTACATATGTGAACAATACCCATAATTGTAGTGGTTACTTGTGAGTAATTGGGCTAGTTCTTGTAGCTTCGCATGTAATAGTCATAATGTTTTGGACCCATATTTTGAGCCCATCGTGTCTAAACCTTTAAACAAGGTGTCAATGGTCAGTCTTTTCCAGGGGCGTTTTAATTTTTAATCATTTGGTCAACTACAGTGTTACATTAAAAAGAATGAGAGGGGACAGCTGGGTATAGGGTGTATGAAAATCGGTATCCATTTGATAGAATAGGTATCAATCAATGATGGTCGACGAGCCAAGACCGGCACTTCGGAATGGAACTGCATGATGCCCATTGGTGGAGTCGATGAATGTCAATGAGTCCTACACCCGGGCCGATGAAGGAGATGGTGGACTAGCCTACGAAGGACACCCAGGTTCGATGAAGGCGATGATGGTTTGGCGTGCGGAGGTCATTCGGAGGCGATGATGTATCCAAACGCAAGAAGAGGGCCACCCTCGGGCAAAGGTGGCCAGTGATTTGTGATCTCACGCAGAGGGGAGAAGGGGTAGCAGCTATCCCACCAAGAGAGGAGGTGTAGGGAGGAAAAGGGGTGGCCCTCCAGCCTCTATCCACACAAAGAGAAGAGGGTGGACCTCCAACCGCTATCCAAGAACCGAGTGGTCAGGGCGTTGGTGGTGAGAGAGAGAGAGAGAGAGAGAGAGAGGGGGGGGGGGGGGGGGAGTGACGATCGAACCTGCAGTTGTCGTCAGAAGGGACGGAGGGGAGAGATAAGAAAGAAGAGAGAGTAGCCAAGTCGGGGCTTTGCTGGATTGGGGTTGTCGACACCTGGCTCGCAAGAGGAGAGGATCACAAGAGAGGCTGAAGCCACAGATCTGCTCTGCCTCCTCTTCATCTCCTTGGTGCGGCTCGCCCCTCGATGGCTAGAGCAATGGCGCCCACCAACAGTGAACATCGGAGAAGAGAGAGGGAGAGAACAGTGGAAAGGAGAGTGAGTCGAAGAGAGAAAGAGCCCCTATGACCTGCTTGCCCCTCTTGTGCGGCCAGCTCCCTCTCCTTTTATCTACGGTTGTAGGTTTACAAGGGGATGGATGGCATGATTAACCATGCCATGTGGCATGCATCGGGGTCACCCCCTAAACGCAGCACCCACAATAGCCCCTATTGGGTACCTGGGCCTCTCGGGGTCCCAGTCGACTAAAATGCAATTAAGGTGATCAACCAGAATCCAATCATATGTACTAGCTGGAACTAGGACTGCGAATGCGATGCGGCCAGTAAGGACGGGTTAATGACAGTCATCGAGTTGGAACTAACACATTGAAGCGCAGCTCTACGATGGTCGATGAAGGTGGAGTCCATGCTAGTCAACAAGTCGGGATCTACACATCCAAGCGGAACTCGACGAAGACCGGTGGAGGTGGAGTCGAGTCGAAACGGAGCTCGATGATGACTTATGGAAGCAGGGTCGACGACGATCGATAACTGCAACAAGTAGGGTTTGGACCCCTTAGATGGCTGGAACCAGAGCTTTAAGTGCGAGGACATTGAGTCGACGACAGTCAACTAGTCGGGCACCTGGGGTCGATGAAGGGAATGATCTACCAGCATGCGAAGGACACCCGTGGTCGACGAAGATGATGGTGGCCCGACATGCGAAGGTCGCCACATTGACGAATCCACACAAAGGTGGAAAAAAGGGCCACCCTCGGACGAAGGTCACCAACGATATGTGCTCTCGCACTGAAGGAGGGGAGGGAGTGGCCCTCCTACATAGGCAAGAGGTGGCGGCCCTCCAACAGTTGTCCACGCTGAGAAGAAAAGAGGGAGGCCTTCCAGCTGTTGTCCACGCAGAGAAAACATGAAGTCCCTCGGGACGCTTTCCACGCACCGAGAGGGGCGGGGGCACCTATGATCGCAAAGAGTGAAAGTAAGAGAGAGGGGGGAGAGAGGCTTCCCACCCTTAAGGTTTACGCCCACCTCCTCCCTTTTGCTAGAGAGAGAGAAAGAGAGAGGAGACCGAGGGAGAACTTGAGTGGGCTACAAGAGCCGGCGTCCGGCGACGGCCACAGTTGCACAGGTGGAAGGATGGTTGCTGGCAATCCAAGGGTTAGTGTGCACAATACCCGACAACTGTACCCGATCGGATGGCTACTACAGTTCGGCTTGAGGGTTGGCTCTGACACCGGGGACAAACGTCAGGGGTTGTAGAGGTCACCGGAACGGACGAATTGAGATAAAAGGGGGAGAGAATATAAATGAGATAGCAAAAAGGGCAAGTACTCCCGGGATGAGAATTCACAAGAGAGAGTGGATCCCCGGATCTGGTCCGCCTCCCCGTCCACTCCTTGGTGTCAGCCCCCCCCCCCCCCCCCCCCCTCTGATGGTTGTAGCTATTGGGAAAGAAAACGAAGATAACAAAAAAAGAGAGAAAACAATGGAAGAGGAGAGAGAGGGGGAGAGCCTCTACTGCCTTGCCTGCAATGCCCCCTTGTGCAGCCACACCCCCTTAAACCTAAGATAAGGGGAATATAAGGGGGTAAAGGGCTGTGATTAGCTACGTCACTTGGCGAGCATCAAGTCTGCCCCTAAATATAGCACCCGCAAAGCGTACCCATCGCACGTGAAACATCAAAAAGGAGTCGAGGTGTATGTCTTTCTAGAGCTTTGAGTATAAACGTACGCCTATGAACATGACGCATTGTATGTGAGACTACGTTTTAGAGATGCCACCCCTCAAGGCACACGCCCTCATGCACCTTTAAAAACAATGGTTATGTTAATGTATATACCGGGTCGGGTTCTATGTACAGTCGGGTCGGATTCTATGTGTATACATGTACTTATATATTGGGCTTTAGTCCCTCAATGAGAACTACTCCATTCTCTCCAAACCCTAGCCGTCATCCTCTAACATGGTATCAGAGCTCTAGGGTTTCTCCGCGGTGAAGGCGACTCCTCCGGCAGCCCCTCCAACACCCTCCTACACTCGATTCCCCCCTCCGGCAGCCCCTCCAGCACTCGGCAGCCCCTCCAGCACTTCGGCAGCCCCTCCAGCACCCGATTATCCCCTCCGGCAGCCCCTCCAGCACCCGATTACCCCCTCCGGCAGCCCCTCCAGCACCCTCCTGTACCCGATTCCCCCTTCCGGCAGCCCCTCCAGCACTCCGGAAGCCCCCGTCGCCCTATCCTGCACCTCCTGCATCCCCTGCCGCCCCTCCAGCACCCGATTCCCCACTCCGGCAGCCCCTCCAGCACTCCGGCAGCCCCTCCAACCCCCTCCTGCACCCGATTCTCCCTCCGGCAGCCCCTCCAGCACCCTCCTACACCCGATTCCCCCCTCCGGCAGCCCCTCCAGCACTCCGGAAACCCCCGCCGCCCCCTCCTGCACCTCCTGCAGCCCCCGCCGCCCCCTCCTGCACCTCCTGCAACCACCGCCACCCCCCTTCTGCACCTCCTGAAGCCCCGCCGCCCCCCTTCTGCACCTCCTGCAGCACCCCGCGCCCCTCCTCTTCCAACAGAACCCCCCTGCAGCCCCTCCAACCCCCCCGCCATCCCCTGAAGCACCCGCCGCCCCCTCCTGCACCCCCTGACGCCCCGCCGCCCCCCTTCTGCACCTCCCGCAGCCCATACTGCCCCCCTCCTGCACCCCATACTGCCCCACATCGCCCCACCGCTCCTCCCCTGGCCCTCCTCCTCCGGTTCATCTCCTCTATACCGGACTGCCCGGGACCTCCCTTGTGCCGGCTCGCCCCCGTACTTCAGGGGTATGGCTTCCTACAGCATCTCTCGGCTCCCATACTGCCTGCACACAATCGTTGCTCGTCGAGTCTCTCCGTCTCCTCGTTTTGATGGTATTCTCGGGCCACGTCAGTCGACTGTGGATGTCGTCAGGATCCCCTCCGCCATGATGGCGAGACTGCTGCTGCTGCTGATCTCCCTACTCCAGCACCGCCTACCACCACTCCTGCTCCGTCTCGGTCTTACTCCGACCGCCTCCAGCGCTTTGAGGAGTTACTGTTGCGATACCTCGCCTCCACCAGCTCTTCGACAGATCACAGTCTCTCTGCCACTCCGGGTATTTCTGCTCAGTCTCGGTCCTACTCCGACCGCCTCCAGAGCTTTGAGGAGTTACTGTTTCGATACCTCGCCTCCACCAGCTCTTCGACAGCTCACAGTCTCTCTGCCACTCCGGGTACTACTGCTCCATGGATCTTCGACTCGGGTGCCTCCTGCCACATTACCTCCGATCCTTCTGCCCTCACGAACTGTAGCCCTGCTCCTACCCACATGGGGATCCACACTGCTGACGGGACTCGTCTACCTATTTCGCAGTGTGGATCCATCACCCCTGCCTCCGATCCCACTAGTCACCTAACCTTACCTTGTGTTCACCTTGCTCCCCGCTTAAACATTAACTTAATATCTGTTAGTTCTCTTTGTGACTCGGGCCTGATCGTTACATTTACTTCTTCTTGTTCTGTGCAGAATCCGCGAACGGGTCAGAGAGTTGGGCTGGGTCGTCGAGCAGGGGGACTATATCAGTTGGACACCTTCAGGTTCCCACTTCCACTCCGTCGGCTCTGTCTGTTACCTCTGATGCCGATTTGTGGCACAGAAGGTTAGGTCACATATCCAGTGATCGACTCCAAAGCGTTTTTCGCTCTGGCGCTTTGGGTCGGGTGTCCTTCTCCCCTCTCTCTGTCTGCACTGGATGTCGATTAGCAAAGCACCTTGCTCTTCCTTTTTCTACTAGTGTTTTCCGTTCCAGCGCCCCTTTTGATCTCGTGCACTCTGACGTGTGGGGTCCTACTCCAGTTGCCTCTTTTACTGGTTTTTTGTATTATGTGAGCTTCATAGATGATTACTCCCGCTGCACCTGGGTCTATCTCATGCGTCGCCGCTCCGAGATTCCTCATATTTACAGGACCTTCACTAATATGCTTCACACCCAGTTTGGTCGGCGCATTAAGACTTTTCGATCTGATTATGCCCAGGAGTATCTCTCCTCTGAGATGCGCGAGATCCTTCAGACTCACGGCACTCTTCACCAACAGTCGTGTCCCCACACCCATGAACAAAACGGAGTCGCCGAGCACAAACATCGCCATGTCCTCGAGACAGCACGAGCTCTACTTCTGTCTGCTTCTGTTCCACATTCCTACTGGGCTGAAGCTGTCTTGACCGCTGTTCACCTCATCAACATCACTCCGTCCTCATCCCTCTCTGGTGTTTCCCCGTACGAGCGGCTTTACTCCACATCTCCTGACTACTCTCTTCTTCGTACCTTTGGGTGCACGTGTTTCGTCCTCCTCCTTCCCCATGAGCGCACCAAACTCTCTGCTAGGTCTGTTAGGTGTGTTCACTTAGGACTCAATCGGGAGCACAAGGGCTATCGGTGCTACGATCCCTTGGCTCGCCGGATCCGTGTCTCTCGCCACGTCCCCTTTGTAGAAGATGTCCCGTACTTTTCCACTGAGTCCCGGGATCTTCCCTCACCACTTACGTCATCTTCTACGTCGTCACCCCCTCTCAACATCCCCTTCCTACCTCCGTATCCTGCTCCTACGCCTACCTTCCCAGTTGAGCCTCCTCCACCACCTCCACCTCCCTCGTCTCCACCACCTCCCCCGCCACCTTCCTCTCCCCCGTCACCTCCACCACCACCACCTATTACTCGTGTCTATGTTCGTCGGTCTGCAGCTCCTCCTCCAGAGTCGGTTCACACTGGTACTCCCTCGCCTGATGCTGTTGCTCCCTCCTCACCGGTCGCGGATCCTGCTCCTGTTCGGCGCTACCCGGTACGTGAACATCACCCTCCTGACAGATATGACTACTCTCCAGACAGGTTTGGCTACTCTGCCTTTACCTCTGACTCTCCTGACTCCTCTGGCTACTCTGTCATTGCCTCCTATTCTCCAGCTTATCAGGCTTTTCTTACCGCACTTCACACCCACCGGGAGCCCCAGTCGTACCGTGAGGCAGCTTTACACCCAGAGTGGCGGCAGGCCATGTCAGTAGAGCTTGAGGCTTTTCAGCGGACCCAGACATGGGATTTGGTGCCTTGTCCCTCAGGCGTGGTGCCTGTTAGCTGCAAGTGGATCTTCAAGGTCAAGACTCGCCCTGACGGATCCATTGAGCGACACAAGGCCCGTCTCGTTGCTCGTGGCTTCTCCCAGGAGTATGGGATTGATTATGAGGAGACATTTGCTCCAGTTGCTCGGATGACTACTGTGCGCACCCTCTTAGCTGTGGCAGCTGCTCGAGGGTGGCCTCTCCATCAGATGGATGTCAACAATGCGTTCCTTCACGGTGACCTCTCCGAGGAAGTATATATGGCTCCTCCTCCGGGCATTTCAGTTCCTCCAGGGCACGTTTGTCGTTTACGTCGTGCTATCTACGGGCTCAAACAAGCACCTCGGGCATGGTTTGAGCGTTTCCGCAGTGCAGTTCTGGCAGCTGGGTTTGTCGAGAGATACTCTGACTACGCTCTGTTCACCCGCTCCTCCAGTCAGGGTATTGCTGTGCTAGTTCTGTATGTGGATGATATGATCATCACCGGGGATGACAGTGCTACCATAGCTTCCCTTCAGCGTCATCTTCAGAGCCAGTTTGAGATGAAGGATCTAGGCCCTCTCCGGTACTTTCTTGGCCTTGAAATTGCCCGGTCAACTCGAGGATTGTTGATCTCCCAGCAGAAGTACATCTCTGATATTTTTGCCGAGGCTGCTCTTACTGATTCTCGTACTGCTGACACGCCTATGGAGCTCAACTTGAAGCTCCTCTCTACCGATGGTGAGCCTCTCCAGGATATCTCTCGTTATCAGCGGCTGGTTGGGATGCTCGTTTATCTCACCATGACGAGGCCTGACATTGCTCATGCCGTTGGTATTGTCAGTCAGTTCGTTCAGTCTCCTCGCTCGGTTCACTATGCAGCAGTCCTTCGGATTATTCGGTATCTCCGTGGCACTATCACTCGATCGCTGTTATTTCCCTCCACATCTCCACTGGTTCTGCGTGCTTACTCCGATGCAGATTGGGCTGGAAATATTGCTACTCGTCGATCCACCACCGGCTACTGCGTGTTCCTTGGTGATTCCCTCATTTCTTGGCGCAGCAAGAAACAGGAGTCTGTTGCACGCTCCAGCACCGAAGCCGAATACCGAGCTATGGCTTCCACCACTGCAAAGATTGTCTGGCTTCGACGTCTTCTACTCGACTTGGGAGTCCGAATTTCTGGGGCCACACCTCTATTCTGTGACAACCGGAGTGCCATTCAAATTGCTAGCAATCCGGTTTTTCATGAACGGACCAAACATATCGAGGTCGACTGCCATTATGTTCGGCAGGAGTTTCTTGCCAACATCATCTCCTTGCCGTTCATTCCCTTGACAGAGCAGACTGCTGATTTTCTCACCAAGCCCCTGACGATTGCTAGATTTCGTCATTTTATAAGCAAACTCTCAGTACATGATCCACCGTGAGTTTGAGGGGGAGTGTTAATGTATATACCGGGTCGGGTTCTATGTACAGTCAGGTCGGATTCTATGTGTATACATGTACTTATATATTGGGCTTTAGTCCCTCAATGAGAACCACTCCATTCTCTCCAAACCCTAGCCGTCATCCTCTAACAGGTTAAAACAAAGTTTTATGAAGTGGCAATATGGGCCACATCCAGTCAACCAACAGGGAGGTTCCAACAAGACCTAGTTACACCCAACGCACTTACACGGTTACACGTCTAGCTAGGAGAGCTTTAACTATTGTAAACAAATGTAAAAACATGCCTCTGCATAACTAAAATAATAATAATAATAAAGAAGGGGGACTTAGCCTAACATCCATGCTAAAAGATACAAGCAAGGTACAAAAAATCGATATATTTCGCGAAATATCACGAAATATATCGAAAAAATAAAAACCCAATACGAAATACAACCTGCAATCTCGAGCAGAATTATAAATGTCAAAATATAGAGCGGTTTCACGAAATATCACGATATTTCCACGAAATATTTCCATCTTCATGAAATATCGCGAGATTTTATCGAAATTTTGAAAAATTTCGCAAAATATATCCGAAATTCTGTGACTGACTGGTTATAAAAGGGGACTGGAGGGCATGGTTCTCAGCAGCTTATTTACTTTATGTTATAATATGTAAATAAACAAATACCCCCCCATTTGATTTCAATAAAAATATCAAAAAAATAAAAAACCAAAGGAATCAAAAAGTAAACTTTCAGTTTTAGTAGGAGAAAACAATTTTCATGGTTTTTTATAAAATCTACATGGTGAGAAAAGTGATTAAATCAACACCTTTTTAGCTCAAAAAATTCCACAAGATGTAGAAGTACGAGTGTATCTAGAAAACTATGGTCCGTCTAAGTAAATTTTCAATGTATAAAAACGTTTCTATATAAAAACTCTTTTTTCCAAACTTAGTAAAAAAACAGTGTTTCACATTTCAGCATAATTTTTGCACAATTTCAAACTTGCATAACTTTCTTGTTTTAAGTCCGCTTTCAAAATCGTTTGAAACATTATTTTAACAATCAACTAATCTTTATTTCGAAAATAATTTTATCCAAAAAAAAGAAAAAAAAAATATTTGAAAAATATATATCAAAACCGAACCAAATAAGATTGCACAAGACTCACAGACTCGATACATTGTATACATGCTATGTGAAGCTCTACACCCCTAAATAGGGTACAAATATTATTTGAGTGTTCCAAAGTGTATCTATACTTGGTTTATGACTATCCAGAGTTTCACTAAAAAATTCTATCAAAAAATCAATATTTTCATCATTTCTATAAAATTGCAATATTTCCACACTGTCGAAATATTTCCACGAAATATTTCCATATCCAAAATGTCAAAATTTCCACTGAAATGGAGATTTCGAACCTTGGATGAAGATGGCTAAATGACAGTCAAAATAATCATTTAGTTTGTAGTCCTTGCTAAAAGTTCCAGAAAGTCTGTTGGAAACAGCGTCAAAACAGCTGTTAAATCATGGCAAAAGACTGACTTACCCTCCCGGCTCCGAACAAACCGCGTGAAATAGAATAACGTTGATATTTAGCATATCACCCACTAAAAACAATATTTATTACCAAATTATCTCCGCCTGTTTCAAAGGCTAATAAATTTACCCATATACCCATAACTGTTACTTCAATTTATAACTATTGCCACTATCCACCATTAAAATCATTGTTCAAGAATCCAACGTATCTTTCTCTTAAAACCCCCAATTTTAATCAGATCTCTCTTGTCTAAAGCATGATTTAAAATTGGATTTTGAAATCGTGTAACATAACTATAAGAATTATACAGGAATCCAACAAAAAATAAGCAGGAATAGATCAAATCGAAAGTACCATGTTTCTGAAATTTCTTTCTATAAATTTATAATATAAATAATAGTAGTCTTAAATATATATACGAGATGAAAAATAATAAAATTTTCATTGTAAAACAGTATATAATTATTTTTTAAAACTAAATGTTGTATAAATTAAAAATTTACAAAACCTTAATTTTCAATTTTTTTAAACCAAATTTAATAATCAATTGCTACTTCTATTAAACATATTCACATTCCATATGCACATAAATGAATCAAAATTGATTTTCTTATGAAATCTACTATAAATCAACATTCATATAAACAGTAACTTCTAAATTGAATGAGATGTAATTTTCTTTTTATATAAGTATCTTATATTTTTAGATTTAACTTATGAAATATACTATGAATCAACATTCAAATGAATAATAACTTTTAGATTGAATAAAGTATAATTTTTTTATAAAAGCATCTGAGATTCTTATATTTATCATATAAAATCTACTATGAATTAACATTTAAATAAATAGTAATTTTTGGATTGTACAAAGTATAACGTTTTTATAAAAACATGTCATTTTTATCTACTTTGACAAAAATGATCAATCAGTACATGATAAAACAAATTTTTTTGAAAAGTTACTATTCAATAAAAAAAAAAGTTATTATTCAAATTAGTAGCTATATTATTGCAAAACCATTAACCTCTGTTTGTTTTATCTCTTTAAATATCTTTTAAAATATTATTAATCATTTAACAATTAAATTTATGAAAAAAATATAATAGACCTAAAAGGTACTATTCATTTTTAGAAAGTTACTTTTCATCACATCGATATTATGCGTGTTTATTTGATCACTAAATATGATTTTCTTGATGACAAATACTAATAAGTGTGTTGACAAGAAGTTATGCGTGTTTATTTGATCACTAAATATGATTTTCTTGATGACAAATACTAATAAGTGTGTTGACAAGAAGATTACAGTGTATGGCCACTTTATCAAGTCACTTATATTATTTTTTTAATTGAAACTGAACTCTTAGGTTGAAATATACTATTCTTAATTATATATAACATATATATTTGACCATCAATCATAAGTATACACTATAGATGAAAAGTTACTATTTATTTTATAAAAGATACTAAATGTTTCATAATACCTGATATTAATATGTTATCATTATTTATACATAATTTTGATCTTTAATAATTTAATATGATACACATTAATCAATAAATATTATATATAATACTCCCATAACAAAATCTATCAAAAACTATAAAAGTTACTATTCAAAGGTAAAAAATCATTGTTTAATTTTATAATATAATTTTATAAAATAAACCATTATTTTTAATTTTTAATATACTTTAATGATGATGCTGACCAATAATAAATATATAAGATCTAACAGTTTAATTGACCATTTAAATTCAAAAGTTATTGTCCAAATATAAAAGTTACTATTCATTATAATGTGTTATTATTCTGTGAAAATAACATATTCATATATTAAATATATCAAAAGTTAATGTCTAATATAATGAACACACATTAAGCTTCAGTAGAACTAACATGATTTTTCATAAGTATAAATAATTAAAATTCATATCAAATGATTATAATACCTTATTGTGTTCATCATTTTAGATAACATATCTGGTCTGAATTTATTTTTGATATATCAATAGTAAATGTTACTATTTTTAATATATCATTAGATAACAAAAATTTTAAAAATCACTTTTATTTCACTATTCCTTAAGTAATTTTAAAAGTTACTATTCAAATAATAAAAATTATTGTTTAATTTTTTCAATTATAGATTGCTACAAATGAAAAATATGATTACAATATCATGACAAACACACACACATAAAATATAATCATTGGGGAGGGAAAATAATTTCTATCTAGGAGTATTAGAGCATCTCCAAACCTATCGGAAGGCTGGAAGATCCAAATGTAACCTCATAGGATGGGAGATGGTGGGGGGATGGATGGTCTCCAACCATCACCCAACAGGGAGCTCCTAAATGAAGGCAAAATGAAAAAAAAAAAAAAGGTGCAAACAATGCACTTGTGACTGATGTGCAAATAAATAAGGACAAATGGTAAAAAAACAGATAGGGACCACTCGTTGGGAGCCCCCAGATCCATCCATAATGATCCACTGCAGTTTTAAAAACCCTCAAAAATGACACGTGCCTATATAATATGTTGCTTTCAAATCGTAAAAGTATTATGTTATTTCCTATGAATTGTCTCCAAAATATACGGTTTAAGGGTACTTTTGTCATTAAAATTTATATTAATATCACATGTTGTGGGGGACCACACCTAATCTATACTTTTGTCCAGGGGCCACAGCCTGCGTCGCTTTCACATTATAACAGAATTCTGTTATTACCTATGAGCTGTCTCCAGAATATTCGGTTTAGGGGTACTTTTATCTATAAATTTATATTAATATTTGGCTATGGTAGGGGACCACACTAAAGAGGCGGAATGTATTGAAGAGTTTTTTATGTTTGTCCTTATCAGTAATAAGTTTGTCCTTATTACTAATTTCTGTTTCTTTGAGGGCTTATATGTAACTCTGATATTTATTTGGTTATATAAGAGTTAGGGTTATCAACCCTAACGATGCTTTTCTCTCTACATGGTATCAGAGCCCCGCCCGACCCCGACGACCGCGCGACCCCGACGCCCGGCGACACTCCGCGCGACCCCGACGCCCGGCGACCCTCCGCACGACCCCGCACCTACCCCGCGCCACTCCTACGACACTCCGCTCGCCCCCGCGCCCTCCCGCGCTCCACCTCGAGCCTCCCCCGCGCTCTCCTGCGACACTCCGGGCCACCGCACTCCCCTGCGCCCGCCTACAGCCCCCCCCCCAGCCCTCTGCTGCCCCCTCCCGTACCCCCACAGCCCTCTGCTGCCCCCCGCGCCCGTCTACAGCCCCCCCCACAGTCCTCTGCTCCCGGGCCTCTTCAGCCCTATCCCCTGTGCAGCCCTCTGCTGCTCCCCGTGCCAAACAAAGCCACACCACCGAAACCAGAGACAAACAGAACCAAACCAGAGACAAACCAGAGACAAACGGTGCACAAACCAGAGACAAACAGCGAAAAACCGTGCCAAACAGAGCCAAACCAGAGACAAACAGTGCACAACCAGCGAAAAACAGTGCCAAACAGCGCACAACAAACCAGCGCAAAACAGTGCAAACCAGAGCACAACCGAACGATATTGCAGCATCAGCCAAACAATCAATACAGAAAAACAGCGGTCCAGCCAACATGAGAGAAGACAGAAACAAAGCAAATAGCAGTACTTTCAGTGCCTCCTGATCTTGCTTCTGACAATTGACGATGATTAATTGATTGTTCGACCCTTCTCTTTGTCTGGTCTAATCTCTCCTTGGGATTTTTTTTTTGGGGGTGGTGATTCAGTTTTTTTTTGTTTGGGGTGGTCCTTTCCGTTTTCCTACTCTCTCGGTTCTTTTTCATCACTCCCTATGGATTCCAAGGTCGCCCCACTTGTTGGCTCTCATGACGGTTTTGCCCGTCGCATTACTACAGTTCTCTTGGATGACAAGAATTTTCTTTCCTGGTCGAACTCTGTTCGGGTCTATCTAGCCGGCCGAGATAAGCTTGCATGGCTTACTGGTGTCTCGAAACCTACCGATGCAGCCGAGTTGTTAAAGTGGACTACCGAAAACTTTCAGATCCTTGGTTGGCTTCAATGCTCGATGGAGCCCAAAATCTATGAGCAGTTCATGCGGTATGATTCCGTTTCTGGTTTATGGTCTGCTCTCCAACGAACTTATGGACACACTCGGGTTGATGCTCGGATTTATGCTGTCTATCGGGAAATCACTGCCGCTACTCAGGGCGATCGTTCTGTTCAAGATTATTTCTCTTTTCTTCAGAGTCGCTTTCTCGAGCTGTCTGACTTAGAGCCATTGAGTGCTTTCCAGGACCCTACTGATGCTGCACTTGCTCGGCGTCGACAGGAGAAAAGGGAGACGTATCAGTTTCTGATGGGACTTCGCTCCGAGTTTGAGGCTATTCGTGTTCAGATTATTGGGATGTCCCCTCTCCCTGATCTTCTTGATGCCTTCTCTCTTGTTGCTGATCAGGAGCGTCGCCTTCGTCTTACTAGTGCTCAGCGGGTGCTTGTTTCTCCGTCCGGGGATCTTCCAACTGAGCAGATGGCTCTTGCTTCTGGTTCCCGTCCTCCGCTCTCGCACGCTCGTGGTCGTGGAGGTCGCTCTATGTCTGGTGGGCGTGGTCTACCTGGTGGTCGTGGCCCGATTGGTCCTCCCGGTCCTTGTACCTACTGTGGCAAGCAGTTTCATGATCGCTCCAGATGTTTCCAGCTGTACCCCCATCTGCGTACTACCCCCCCACCTGCTTCTCGTTCCCCGACTGTGGCTGCTGCAGATATTTCTAGTTCGTCGACATCTTTTTCTCCGACTCCGGGTGTTTCGGATTTGAGCCAGATGGTCTCGCAAGTGCAGCAGCTGATGAGTCAGCTTCAGCATCTTCAGCATCCGCCTTCTCAGCCCTCAGCATCCACTGCTTCATCCTCAGGTACTTCGTCCGCTTTCCACGCATCCGGGGTTGATCCCAGTTCTTCACCCTGGGTGATCGACTCTGGTGCAACTGATCACATGACTGGTGAGCTTCGTCTTCTTTCTCATATTGAGCCTTCTTGTCAGCAAAATGTGCGCCTTGCTGATGGGTCTGTTACACCGATCCTCAACAAGGGTTCTGTTCCTCTTTCTTCTGCTGTTAATCTTGATTCGGTTCTGCATGTTCCTAAACTGTCCCTTAATTTGCTATCTGTTAGTCGTTTGACTCATTCTTTGCATTGTTCTGTGACATTTTTTCCTGGTGGATGTGTTTTTCAGGACCTGACTTCGAGGAGGACTTTTGGCACGGGCCGTGAGAAGGATGGGTTATACTTGCTGGACCGACCGCTTATTCCTCCTGCTGCTGCTGCTGCTCTGCCTGTTACTTCTACTGCTTCTCCTGCTCGCTTATCTACCTCCACGACTGGTGCTCTGTGGCACGCTCGGTTTGGTCATGCTAGTCCCCTTACTGTGGCATCTGTCTGTCCTGAGTCCTTTAGTTCTTCTTTTCGTTGTGATGTGTGCGAACTTTGTAAACACACTCGTAGTTCTTATTCTCCATCTCTTAGTCGGTCATCTTCTGTTTTTGAGTTAGTTTACTCTGATGTCTGGGGCCCGTCTCCCGTGACTGCTTATGATGGTTTTTGTTATTATGTTACCTTTATTGACGATTATTCTCGTTGCTGTTGGGTTTATCTTTTGAAGCGTAAGTCTGATGTGTTTACTATGTACTGTCATTTTTCTGCAATGGTTCAAACTCAGTATGGGGCTCGCATACGTGTTCTTCGCTCTGATAATGGTGGTGAGTATACGTCTTGTTCTTTTACTTCTTATCTTGCAGCACAGGGTACTATTCATCAGTTTTCATGTCCCTATACACCTGAGCAAAATGGTGTGGCGGAGCGGAAGAATCGTCATCTCTTGAATATTGTTCGATGCATTCTTCGCGGGATGTCGGTTCCTAAATCTTTCTGGAGTTCTGCTCTTCTTACTGCCGCCTATTTGATCAACCGGACTCCATCACGTTCTCTTGCTGGTAAAACTCCGTTCCATATACTTCATCCTACCCTGCCCCTTTTTCCTATTCCTCTGCGCGTTTTTGGCTGTGTGTGTTTTGTCCAAGATCGTCGTCCTTCCCGGACTAAACTTGATGATAAGTCTATTCGATGTGTCTTTCTTGGTTACTCCTCTGGGGTCAAAGGTTATCGCTGTTTTGACCCCAAATCATGTCGGGTTTATCATTCTATGGATGTGACTTTTCATGAAGACGAGGCTTTCTTTCGGGTTCAGTCTTTACCGTTGTCGGCTCCTATGCCATCTACGGTTGCTCAGCCTATGCCTGTCTTTCCTACCACCGGTATGGTGCCTCCTCGCCCGCCTATTATCCACACCTATCACAGGAAGTCGCATCAGGCTCCGGTTATCCCGCCTAGCCCTCTTACTGTGCCAGAGCCTCCTCCGACGTCAGGTATACCTCCTTCTTCCTCTATCCCTCCTGTTTCTTCTGATAATGTGCCCATTGCTCTTCGCAAGGGTAAGCGTACTTGTGTTACTGATCATCCTTTGGCGAGTGTTGTCTCTTATCAAGGCCTTTCCCATGCATATCATGCTTATCTCACTGCCACAGACTCTATTCGCATTCCTCGTTCTACTACTGAGGCTCTATGTAATCCTGAGTGGGTAAAAGCTATGGATGCTGAAATGTCTGCCTTGCGCCAGAATGGAACTTGGGCTTTGGTTCCTCTTCCCCCTGGGAAGCGTACTGTTGGGTGCAAGTGGGTCTACACTGTCAAGTATCGTGCTGATGGTTCTCTTGAGCGTTACAAAGCCAGGCTTGTTGCTCGCGGTTTTACTCAGACTGCTGATGAGTTTGGAGCTACCTTTGCGCCTGTTGCTAAGTTGACAAGTGTTCGTCTACTGCTTTCCCTTGCTGCTAGCCACTCTTGGCCGCTTCATCAGCTTGATATCAAGAACGCCTTTCTGTATGGTCATCTCGCCGAGGAGATATATATGGACCCTCCTCCGGGGTACCGTCTTCAGGGGGAGTATTCGGGAAAAGTTTGTCGCTTAATCAAGTCCCTTTACGGCTTGAAGCAGTCTCCCAGGGCGTGGTTTGAGCGCTTTAGTACTGTGATTCTTCGTATTGGCTTCACTCGATGTTATGCTGATCCAACCTGCTTTATTAAGATCACTGCAGAGGGTCGACGTGTTATTGTTCTGGTATATGTTGATGATATTATTCTTACAGGGGATGATGCAGCTGGGATCACTGCCGTCAAGAATACTCTTCAGGTTGCCTTCGAAGTAAAGGACCTTGGTCCTCTTCGTTACTTTCTGGGAATTGAGATAGCTCGCTCTCGCCAGGGTATCTCTATCTCTCAACGGAAGTATACACTTGATCTTTTGCATGATACTGGTCTTCTTGGGTGTCGACCGGCTCGTACACCGATGGATGCTAATCATCGTCTTCATGCAGAATCAGGCGATCTTCTTTCTGATCCAAGTTCCTATCAGCGTCTTGTTGGTCGTTTGATTTATCTAACTCACACTCGGCCTGATATCAGCTTTGCAGTTAGTGTGGTAAGTCAGTTTATGCATGCTCCCCGAACATCCCATCTGTCGGCTGCAATTCGGATTTTACGGTATCTTAAAGCTGATCCTGGCCTTGGGCTTTTTTATCGGGCCCAGGATGGATCCAAGTTATCGTGTTATACTGACTCGGATTATGCTGGTTCCCTTACCGACCGTCGTTCTACTTCTGGCGTCTGCACATTTTATGGTGAGCATCTTATTTCATGGAAGAGTAAAAAGCAGCATGTTGTCTCTCGATCTTCTGCGGAGGCTGAGTATCGTGCTATGGCACATGGGACCACAGAGTTGATTTGGTTACATTCCCTTTTATCAGAACTTGGATTTCCTACGTCAGGTTGTTCGACTCTTTTTTGTGATAATCAGTCAGCAATTCTGCTTGCTTCTGACTCTGTTCTTCATGAGCGGACCAAACATATTGAGGTTGATATTCACTTCCTCCGAGATCATGTTCGGTCTGGTACCATTACTCCAGTGTTCATTCCATCTGCTGACCAGATTGCTGATGCGTTTACCAAGGCTGTTGGACCTACTCGTCTTCTACCTACTATTTCCAAGCTGGGCATGTCTGACGTCTTTGCTCCAGCTTGAGGGGGAGTATTGAAGAGTTTTTTATGTTTGTCCTTATCAGTAATAAGTTTGTCCTTATTACTAATTTCTGTTTCTTTGAGGGCTTATATGTAACTCTGATATTTATTTGGTTATATAAGAGTTAGGGTTATCAACCCTAACGATGCTTTTCTCTCTACAGAATGTAACAGAAAGGTTGGTCAAAGGGTCCCAGGTGTTTACTACTTTTAGTCAAGAACTTTACAACAAACACACATAATTGTTGTCCTTTACACAATCCGTACTTTTGGCTAGAGACCACAGCCAAATAACCCCAAGAAAGAAAGGTAAAACTAGATCTAAAAGGCTAGGAGTAAAAAACATGATACACTCAAAAAGAAAGGAGGGAAAGAACTTTACCGTTCTTATTTTGCAATCCAACAGGCTGATCCAATGATATGATTCTTTCAAAATTTTCTGCAACATTTTGGATTCTTGAATGATTTTGCTCACCAGTTGATGCAATTTCACCTTTGACCACTAGCCTGGAGCAGAAATTTGAGCCAGCACCTGTTATATCATTAGCCATGCCACTCAAAGGCTCACATACAGGTCCAATCAATTGACTCTTGTAACAACCATCTGCAAATGATGGCTTCTGCTGCAAGTGATTTGGCTTGCAAAGTATTGTATCATGAGTTGTTTCAGTAGCCGCTGTTACTTTTCTACAACTGCCTGCAGTTTCCTGATCCAGATGGTCTCTGGGCACAATGACAGACACAGAAATGGACTTACTAGATGGCTGGATATCATTTAAGGTGTTTGCATCCATTATGGAACCCTTATTCAGAGTTAATGAACTATTTGCACTAAATGTAATTGATTCCTCTGAGATATCCCTTGACAAGAAACTTGATTTGGCTCTGTTTGGGGTAATAGGACAACTCTCTGTAGCTTTACCAGCCCTGAGTGTATTAGAATTCAGGGCAGATTTATTTGAAGAAAATCTCGAATCAAACTTTGATGGTGTACTATGACAGCTTACAGTATTTTTTCTGGATCCAGTTAAGTCCATTGCATTCATGTTTGATGCATAATCAATCCCTTGTAGAAAGCCTTGACAGCATTCGCTAGCTTTTTATTCATGAAATTTGGAAAGGAAACATGTCAATGAAAGGAACAACTGTGGAAAATAAGTTCATTGCAAAGAGGATAGATAAAAGACACATAAATAAAACTGTACAAAATATGTTCACTTACAAGTTATGCATGTGCTTCTTATTGCCTCTTTAGTTGTACTTCCAATATCAAGAGATCCTGTACTACAAATTGGACTGCTCCCTGTTGGATCAACAGAGTGATTGCTCCCGTGAATGTATACAAGCTCCGAAAGAGCATTTGTCTTGGTCATGATACCGACTGCGTATGGCCCAACGAGCTGAGGTAGAGAAGATGTTACTTATACAAAGAGAGGATGGATGCGATCTTGAGAAAATTGACAATGAAAAATTACCGATATATCTACAATCCAAACTCTAACATGACTCTGACAATAGGAGCATCCCAGAAGTTTTCCTTCATATATACCGAGATCGCCCAAAGTAGACCACCCCATCTCAACAATATCATGACATTTTATAGGCTCCCAAGAGAAAACCTACATTTATACTCATAAAATAAGAAATGGCGATTTTGACAAATATCTCCTATAACTACAAAGCAGACCAAATTCCACCTTTAGACTTTCATCCAAACCACAGAGAAGGGTTCTTCCATCAGGGTGAAAGATCATAGAGCGTACCCCAGTAGTCTGCCAAAACACAAGCAAATGAAGTCTATTAATACTTTAGAAGCTTGCATATCCAATTAATTTTAGACAAAAGTTATTAAAACTGGCAACTAATTTACTAAAAACTAGCAGTTAACGAGCAGGAAATTTGGAGCTTTAAGAAGATAAAGATATACAGGCTAAGAAAGAACAAGAAATAGTACAGGACCAACATCTGTAAAACTCCCTAAAGACGTAATATGCAGCTATGCGCTTAAGTAGGCTACTTTTTTGTTGAAAATTGTAGATTTAATGTGTAACTCAAAAATAGATCATACAATTACACAAACATATCTTAAACACCACAACTCCATTAGTGCCTGCTACAAAGAGTCCAGAAGAAGCATTAAGTTGTTAGGGAACTTATCCAAATATTTAAGCTAACATCTGCCCAAATATGTGATGGAAAATTATAAAAATACAAAAAATAAAACATCATATTTTTCATAAGAAAAAGAGAAAAAGTTGTTAGAGCATTTTATCAGTAGTCATAAACATCTCACGTACCTCAGGCCCAGCAGATCCTATCAGTTCAAATGTTTCTAAATCCCAGAACTTTACAGTTCGATCTGCAGAACCTGGAAATTACCCTGATGTTAGTCTCCTACTAACAATAACATGTATGCTGCAAGTGACACAAGAAGTGCAATTGAAAAACTATTGCATTCTATCAGTTATAATACTGTAACAGGACATTCTAATCAGTCAGATAACTACAACTTTTTACTGCATTAAGAATGTACAGAGACTTAAACTACATGGTTAGATAGCTATTTGCATTATCTTCCGTAAACGCAGCGCATACACTTGAGAGAACCTATGCAAGCCTTTATTAGCTCTATATGTGAGCCACTGAGACAAGTAAATATGGAGCAAATATCAATTAGGCAACAATTCAAGGGATAAAACATGTTTTTTTGCTTTTAGGCTTAAAACTTGAGGTAGTGTTCAAAACTTGTGTATTCTCCCACTAGGGAATGAAACCGGTGTCTATAAATACTAGACTCACTTAAGGAGCAGCGTACATGCTAGGGATGTACGTACTTGAAGCCTCTACGCAAACAGTCATTGTAAAAATCAACTATAAAAGGAAAATCAGCAATGAACAAGTAACAAGTGTACCAATTATAGAAATCATCTAGGTCTGGTGCTGGCCCCTGACCAACATAGGCATAAGGGATACTTCAGTCCTCGGACTCACCACATGGTTTACTAGTTATACAATCTTGCCTATGCCTTCACTAATGTGCTAACTTCCTAGCCTTTCTTCTTTCCCTTTGACATATCGCTCTCCCTGGCTTTGTCCGTCTGTCCCTTCTCGCGGCGAAGTGATGTAGGATGGATGAGTAGAGATCTACCAACACATAAAACTAGCTCTAGATAAAAATTTTAAAAAATACGTTTGTATAGGTGCAGATTTTCAAAACAGCAGATGGGTATTTTGGTAATTTGACATGGTTCAGGTTTTCAGATTGACTTGAAATTTGAGGGTAGGTAGATACGGTTTTGTCGAATTCCGTCAAAAACTAACGGGTGGTTGCGGAAATATCAAGGTTGGATTTAATCTAGATTGTAGGTTCCATATTTGAATCCGAATCCAAATTAAGGTTCAATTCGATGAACCAAATGGGGACTTTTGGTATGGATAGAAAGTAAACTTCAATAGGGTTCTAACAAACTCAGTTCATCGGATTATGACTGGATTTGGCCAGGTTTCAACACAAATTCGTTGCTTGCTACGATGGTTTCAGCAAACGCAAAATTTAACGAACGTTCGAATGGGGGGGGGGGGGGGGGGGGGAGAATCGGTTTTAGATTTTTCTTTGCCTTTTGATCCAGAAAGTCACTAAAAGAAAGAAAAGATAGGGGGAAGAAGAAGATAAAAGGGGTGATGCAGGCACCAATAAGGCACACTACAATCCCGAACCCTTTTAGGGTTTTCTTTGGTCAATAGCTAGGGTTTAGTTGTCAATATAACGCTATATGCCTCAAAAGGACAGCAATCAGGAGCTACTTCACGCAGAATTAAAGGGATATGACATCAACATAAAACAGATTTCAGATCTAACAGTACAAGGCAATATTATCACAATAACTAAAATTCAGCACACAAAAGGGTTAAATCGCAGCAGTAAATATTGAAATAGAATAACAGGCTTGCATCAGATTTTATAAAAGAAAAGGGCTATGGATGCTTGCAGAGGTAACCGACAGACTAAATATATCAAATCAGATGATTAGGCACGTTATTAGGCTTCAACTATCAATGAAAAGACCGGTTATGGCTGCGATGCGGAGCGGAGGCAATGGAAATCGAATGAAAACTAAGCGGATGTGATGGGAGAATAAAGGAAAAGGATAGATACTGCCTGGGGTTTCCCGCCGTGGGTCGATTGCAAGGATGCGCCGACGATCCTGCACACGGAGCAAGGCCGGACGTCGGGAGAAGCCGGAACCTTCGAAAAACGAAGCCCAAAGCCTTCACGAGGCGAAGTCGTGGAATCGGCGAGGGTCGGGGACACGAGTCTCGCCCGGAAGCACTCACGAAGAGGCACGAATTTCAGCAACTATCAAAATCTGAATTCTCGTTCTCGGTTCATCCTCTTGTAGAATTAGGGTTTTTGTTTTGATGGTCAAGATCAAAGGGAATAAGGGTGAATGGTGTGGATTCGATGCGCCAAGAAAGGAAGGGAAAAGAGAGAGAAACAAGGGAGAGAAGAGAGAGAGGAGAGAGGAACGGAACAAGGGTGCCGGGTGGCCTCTTCCGCGCGGACAAGAGGGGGGGGGCCGCTCGGTTCACGGGAAAAGGAAAAGGGGGAGCGGTCTTCACAAAGGGGAATCCTATTGGGCTTAAGATAAGCCCAATTAAGTCCTAATTGAAGCCCATAAGTGCCACGTCATCTAAATTATGTTATTTCGCCATCTAACCGTCGGTTTCGAGATCTAATCTCGTCCGTCGGCACCCCGCAAACACACGCACCCATAATTTTATTAATATCATGCTAAAACTCACCCGAGAAGACCCGGATTCAATCCGAAAAGCCCTCGGATGAGATCATGGACATCCCCCATGAATTGGGCAAAAACATAAATAAAACTGCATGCTGAAATAAGGCCAAAAACAGGGAAAAATGGCCAAAAACTGAAACAAATGACTAATAAGTCCCATGCGACTAATATCATCCAAACAGAACATAAAAATGACAGTAAATAAATGTCTCTGACGATAATCTGAAGATGCGGCGATGATCCGATGATGCTGATCATGCTGCATCAACTCCCCCGGACTAGAAAGAACTCGACTCCGTCGAGGGGGCATCCAGCTGCTGTATGAGGTCGGGCCGCTGTGCTCGCAACTGTCGCTCCTCCACCCAGGTACAGTCTGAAAGTGGCCTGCCTACCCACCGAACAAGGAACCGTCGGAAGACACCGCGGCGGGTAGCAAGCTCTCTGACGTCAACGATCTCCTGTATCTGCTCTGTCTCATCCCGCTGCGCATCTGAAAACGGGATCTGTGGCGCTGAAGGCGTGTCGGGCCGGTCTCCGTAAAAAGGGAACAACTCTGAGATGTTGAAGATCGGCGATGTCGGCATGTCATCTGGCAAGTCCAGCAGGTAAGCATTGGGTCCCAACGCTCTGAGAACGCGGAAGGGCCCAAACTTCCTCTGGCTCAGTTTCCCATAAGAACCGGTGGGAAACCGCTCTCTGCGAAAGTAGACGAGGACCCAGTCCCCTGGCTGAAAAGTGCTCTCGCGCCTGTGTGAATCCGCGCTTGCCTTATACCTGGCATTGCTTTCCCTCAGTTTCTCAAGCGACTCCCGCTGTACAGTCTTGATGTGTTCAAGGAAGTCATCAGCATCAGCACTCGCAGGACCTGTAGGCGGTAGGGCAGTTCTATCCAAGAAATGGGGAATAACATGGCCATAGACGATTTCAAAGGGGGTTTTACCTACTGAACGATTAATTGAACTATTATATGCGAATTCAGCTTGTGGTAAAACTGCATCCCACTGTTTCGGTCTTTCACCAGCTAGACATCGAAGCATATCCCCTAGACTACGGTTGACAACCTCTGTTTGTCCATCAGTTTGAGGGTGATACGCGCTACTGTATTGAAGTTTAGTCCCTAGCTTTGACCAAAGAGTACGCCAAAAGTGGCTCAGAAATCTAGTGTCCCTATCAGATGTAAATGACCTTGGAATGCCATGCAGACGAACAACTTCCCTAAAGAATAACTCAGCTACATGAGATGCATCAGAAGTTTTCCTACATGGTATGAAATGTGCCATTTTAGAAAATCGGTCTACAACCACAAAGATTGAATCAACGCGGCGAAGTGTTCGGGGTAGACCTACAATGAAATCCATGGTGATATCCTCCCAAGGGCGAGCAGGGATCGGCAGAGGAATGTACAGACCTGTGTTCTGCTTCCTGCCTTTGAACATTTGACAGGTTCGACATCGTTGCACAAACCTGACGACGTCTTTTCTCAGGTGAGGCCAGAAGTAACGTCTCTCCACTGAATCAATAGTTTTGGTTTGGCCAAAATGACCTCCCAAATTACTTCCGTGCAATTCATGGATTAATGTATCTCTAAAAGATTCGCTCGGATTTTCTTCAGAAACGGTCCCTTCATGGGTGTTTTGGACAAGACTCTCGCGAAGGGAACACTCAGGGATGCACAGGCGGGTTCCACGGAACAAGAATCCCTCTTGGATCATATAGGACGCCGTGGGATCAGTGCCCGTTTCCTGACAGGATTCCCAGATGGGACCAAAGTACGGATCAGTCGCGTACATTGATTTCAGGGCTTCAAAAGAAACAACGACGGGCTGTAATGTGACTAGTATCAGGCCTCGTCGACTCAAAGCATCAGCAGCTTTATTCAGGACCCCAGCTTTATACCTGAGGTTGAACGTGTACTCTTGCAAGAAATTGGACCACTTAGCATGCCGCTGGTTCAAGCTACGCTGAGACTTCAGATAGCGAAGCGCTTCGTGGTCAGAATTGAGCACAAATTCTCGTTGAATCAGGTAATGCCTCCAGTGCTTGAGGGCTTGAACAACCGCGTAAAACTCAATGTCGTATGTCGAGTAATTCAAACGCGCGGCGTTCAGCTTCTCGCTGAAGAATGCGACGGGACGTCCCTCTTGACTAAGGACCGCTCCTATCCCGACGTGAGAGGCATCACAATCAATCTCAAAGACCTTTTCAAAGTTTGGGAGTGCCAAAACTGGAGCACTCATCATCTTGGTCTTGATGAGATCGAAACTCGCTTCGACTTCGGGGGTCCAAAGGAAACCACCCTTCTTCATGCAGTTCGTGAGAGGTGCAATGACGGAACTGAAGTTCTTAATGAATCTGCGGTAAAAGGACGCTAGACCATGGAACCGTCGCACATCACTAACGTTCTGGGGAACGGGCCATGATTTGATGGCTTCGACCTTCTCAGGATCGACCCGTATCCCTTCGGAGCACACTATGTAGCCTAGAAAGGTCAAGCTGTCTGTTAAAAAGGTGCACTTCTTCAAATGGATGTACAGCTTGTCTTTCCTAAGCGTCTTCAGAACTTCGCGCAAATGCTCGACATGTTGTTCAGATGTCGTACTATAGATAAGAATGTCATCAAAGTATACGACAACGAACTTCCCTATGAACGGTCTGAGCACCTGATTCATGAACCTCATAAAGGTGCTGGGTGCATTCGACAGACCAAATGGCATTACTAGCCATTCATACAGTCCTTCCCGGGTTTTAAAGGCAGTTTTCCATTCATCACCGGGTCGTACGCGGATCTGATGGTAACCGCTACGAAGATCAATCTTTGAAAAGATTTTCGCGCCATGTAGCATATCAAGCATGTCATCCAATCGGGGAATCGGAAATCTATACTTGACAGTTATTCGATTAATGGCACGGCAATCTATGCACATTCTCCATGTCCCGTCCTTCTTGGGAGTCAGGAGTGCCGGTACTGCGCATGGACTCATGCTCTCTTGAATTAGTCCCTTTTGCAGTAACTCGGTAACCTGTCGACGCATCTCCTCATATTCAGACGGACTCATTCGGTAGTGAGGAAGGTGAGGTAGCGTCGCTCCTGGGACTAGGTCAACGCAATGTTGAATGTCCCGCAGAGGTGGAAGTCCTTCAGGTAGTTCCTCTGGGATAAGATCATTGAAATCATCAAGTAGGATTCGAATCTCATGAGGAATGCTAGGGCCCTCTGTGGCTTCTTTGGCTACTAGGAAAAAGATGGAGCGAGATTCCCTAAGCTCGTCTTCGAAACACGCTTGGGTCAGCAATGTGGGCAGGGCTTTCGGTTTCTCTTTTGGCAACTTAGGGGTGACGGCTGGGGGTGTCGGCTCGCTAGAAATCGGCTTCAGGGGCTCCCTCTGCGGCACTAAGGTGATATTATAGTCATCCTTGCAGAAGGAGTAGGTATTCTTCTCCCCATCATGGGTCGTCTTTCTGTCGTACTGCCACGGGCGGCCCAACAGAATGTGACAAATGCCTAAGGGCGCCACGTCACACCAAACAGCTTCCTTATACATCTTGCCAATGGTGTATTCAACTAGGCATCGCTCTTTGATAGCGACATCTGACCCTTTCTTAAACCAAGACAAGTTGTATGGCTTGACCAGCTTCTCTGTCTTGAGCCCTAGTTTGTCAACCATGATCTGGGCGACCAGGTTCTCGGTACTACCACTGTCTATGATGAGGACGCAATGCCTCCCCTTTGAGGTACAAGTGGTGTGGAAGATGTTCCTTCTAAGCCATCGATCTGGCTCAGGAGCCTTTGGGGTCGACAAAACTCGGTGCATGACTAGTGCATGCGTTGCCTCGTCAGCCTCAGCGATGACATCATGTGTCTCGTCATCCTCCTGATATTCAGCATCTCTAGGATCATCATCATGCCCTTCTTCAGCAATGTTGTTCAGGGTTTCCTCAGTTGGCTCTTCACCTTCTGTCAGATGGGTCTGAGGTCTCCTTTTTGGGCATTGGGCGATGAGGTGTCCTACTTCTCCACACTCGAAGCATTTGTAAGTCGCTCCGGGTGGTCGACTTCCTATGGCACCGCGCTCACGACCTGATTGTTCAACCCGACCAGGGGGTTGATTGGCTCTTGATGGAGTTGTAGTCGGAGTGGGGACAGGTGGGGTGACTCTAGCAGGGGGTGCTCCTCTTCCAGCTGAAGGGGCACCTGGGGGCACTCTAGGGGCAGCCTCTCTCCTAAAGGCTCGTTGCTGAATTTTCTCAGCCTTGTGAGCTTGCCTCGAAGCTTCCGTCACAGTGAGGATGGTCTGCATTGCGAGCGCATCCTGAATTTGGTAGCGCAACCCTGAGACGTAGCGTGCAGCTTTATGTTCATCGTCTTCCGGGATGGCATTACGAGTGGTCAGGATGTCAAACTCTTCAGTGTACTCCTGTACGCTTCGATTGCCTTGTTTCAGGCTAAGCAACCTCTGGTACAGCGTGGTACGGTAGTCAGGAGGGAGGTACTTCAGTCGCATTTTGTCCCGCATTTTGGCCCACGTGGCGACCTTTTGCTTCCCTTTCCTGAGACGACTTGTCTGCAACTCTCGCCACCAAACTAAAGCGGCTCCTTTCAGTTTCGTTGCCACGAGTTTGACTTTTCGATCATCGGGGAGATCTCTCCAATCAAAGAAGTGCTCGACGCTATCTATCCAGTCAAGGAATTCGTCAGCATCATGGCTTCCCTTAAAGTCATCGATGTCAACTCGGACTCCGTATCCTTGGGACCTCTCAAGGGCTCGCACCAGACGCTCCTCTATGCCGTGCTGATCACGCGCATGTTGCTCTCTAGGGTTTCTGGGACGACCGAACTGAACGTACTCTCGTTCAAAGTCCACGTCGGACTCGTCCAACTCAGCTTCAGATTCAGGGGGCGACTCAAGGTAGGCAGCTTGATTCCGCTCTGGCGGTTGGTATCGGTTGTGATTCCGAGGTAAGGCCTGATTCAGGTTCGGAGGTGGGGTTGGAATCGGATTTCGATTTTGGCCCTGGTCTCGGTCTTGATCTTCAACCCTATGACCCTCAGCATGCGGATCGGTTTCTGCCCCTCCCGGGTCCTCTTCGACCGGTCGGGTATTAGGGTCAACGCCTCTATCTTGTAACAGCAATCCTAGCCTGTCCGTGATCTCTTGCAACAAGGTTGCATGTCGATCCAATGTATTTTGGGTCGCTTCTTGCCAAGCACCACGAGGTTGTGGTCCCCGAGGAAAACGCCCTCGATTCCGGGCATCCCGGTGCAGATGGGTACGATCAGCCATGGGTGATTATGAGATATGCCGACGTTTCACGCGATGCAAGTCCAACACTTAATGCAAATCAAGCACGCAAGATGATGCTAAATGCAAAATCAGCAAAGATGAAGATGGCGTTTGCTGAAATTTCAGCACTCAAAAGAAACCCGAACAGGTTCTTTCGAGCTCTGATACCAACTTGATGCAGGCACCAATAAGGCACACTACAATCCCGAACCCTTTTAGGATTTTCTTTGGTCAATAGCTAGGGTTTAGTTGTCAATATAACGCTATATGCCTCAAAAGGACAGCAATCAGGAGTTACTTCACGCAGAATTAAAGGGATATGACATCAACATAAAACAGATTTCGGATCTAACAGTACAAGGCAATATTATCACAATAACTAAAATTCAGCACACAAAAGGGTTAAATCGCAGCAGTAAATATTGAAATAGAATAACATGCTTGCATCAGATTTTATAAAAGAAAAGGGCTATGGATGCTTGCAGAGGTAACCGACAGACTAAATATATCAAATCAGATGATTAGGCACGTTATTAGGCTTCAACTATCAATGAAAAGACCGGTTATGGCTGCGATGCGGAGCGGAGGCAATGGAAATCGAATGAAAACTAAGCGGATGCGATGGGAGAATAAAGGAAAATGATAGATACTGCCTGGGGTTTCCCGCCGTGGGTCGATTGCAAGGATGCGCCGACAATCCTGCACACGGAGCAAGGCCGGACGTCGGGAGAAGCCGGAACCTTCGGAAAACGAAGCCCAAAGCCTTCACGAGGCGAAGTCGTGGAATCGGCGAGGGTCGGGGACACGAGTCTCGCCCGGAAGCACTCACGAAGAGGCACGAATTTCAGCAACTATCAAAATCTGAATTCTCGTTCTCGGTTCATCCTCTTGTAGAATTAGGGTTTTTGTTTTGATGGTCAAGATCAAAGGGAATAAGGGTGAATGGTGTGGATTCGATGCGCCAAGAAAGGAAGGGAAAAGAGAGAGAAACAAGGGAGAGAAGAGAGAGAGGAGAGAGGAACGGAACAAGGGTGCCGAGTGGCCTCTTCCGCGCGGACAAGAGGGGGGGGCCGCTCGGTTCACGGGAAAAGGAAAAGGGGGAGCGGTCTTCACAAAGGGGAATCCTATTGGGCTTAAGATAAGCCCAATTAAGTCCTAATTGAAGCCCATAAGTGCCACGTCATCTAAATTATGTTATTTCGCCATCTAACCGTCGGTTTCGAGATCTAATCTCGTCCGTCGGCACCCCGCAAACACACGCACCCATAATTTTATTAATATCATGCTAAAACTCACCCGAGAAGACCCGGATTCAATCCGAAAAGCCCTCGGATGAGATCATGGACATCCCCCATGAATTGGGCAAAAACATAAATAAAACTGCATGCTGAAATAAGGCCAAAAACAGGGAAAAATGGCCAAAAACTGAAACAAATGACTAATAAGTCCCATGCGACTAATATCATCCAAACAGAACATAAAAATGACAGTAAATAAATGTCTCTGACGATAATCTGAAGATGCGGCGATGATCCGATGATGCTGATCATGCTGCATCAAGGGGGGAGTGGGCTCGCACCCTTGGCCTCGATCGGCCGCGCCAAATCCGATCACACCGACAATGAAATTCCTCTCACAGGAACATTCATCAAACATGTAAAAAATTTATTCATCATTAGATAATCTTCATGGTTACATCGGTGGCCTTTTTATAGGCTTACAAAAGAACAAAGAAGATAAATTCTAATAAATTTGATCCTAATCAAAGATATCCATAAATAATTCAAATCTAATAGAAGATAAATCTTTCCTAACTTAAAGAGATTAGACTCTAACCGAATTTCATCTAAAACATAATTTTAAAACTATCATAAATAATTATTTTGAAACTAATTAATTTATTCCCAATCGTGCCTCGAGATGTGTGTCAGACTGCTCTAGCTTTGGAAGTCATGCATGCTTGTGCTCGGTCCCCATCACAAAGTATCGGTGTATGATCGACGGTAAGTTTGAAGGAAGGTGTTTGCTTTTCTTCATGTAATGAGTCTTGTTAATGTATAGAGATGGATCGGGTTTTATGTATAGTCGGGTCGGGTTCATGTGCTATTGTTGTACATATATATTGGGCATTAATCCCTCAATAGAGACAACTCCATTTTCTCCAAACCCTAGACGTCATCTCCTAACATGGTATCAGACCTCTAGGGTTTCTCCGCGGTGAATGCGACTCCTTCGGCATCTCCTCCTCCGGCCTTCCCCTCCTGCACCCCACCCGGCCTACACCTCCTCTTCCTCCTCCGACCTTCCGGCAGCTCCTCCCGCACCGGCAGCCCCTCTAGCACTCCGGCAGCCCCTCAAGCCCCCTCCTGCACCCAATTTCCCCCTTCGGCAGCCCCTCCAACACCCAATTCCCCTCTCCGGCAGCCTCTCCAGCTCCCCAGCAGCTCCTCCTGCACCGGCAGCCCCTCTAGCACTCCGACAGCCCCTCCAGCCCCCTCCTGCACTAGATTTCCCCCTCCGGCAGCCCCTCCAGCACCCGATTCCCCCCTCCGGCAGCTTCTCCAACACTCTGGCAGCCCCTCCAGCCCCCTCCTGCACCCGATTCCCCCCTTCGGCAGCCCCTCCAACACTCTGACAGCCCTGCCGCCCCCTCCTGCACCTTCTGAAGCCCCCCTGCACCTCCTGAAGCCCCCCCCACCCCCTCCTGCACTTCCTGCAACCCCCACTGCCCCCTCATGCACCCCTTGAAGCCCCCGCCGCCCCTCCTGCACCTCCTGCAGCACCCGCCGCCTCCTCTTGCACCTCCTGAAGCCCCGCCGCCCCCTCCTGCCCCCCCTGCAACCCATGCCGCCCCCTCCTGCCCCCCCTGCAACCCATGCCGCCCCCTCCTGCACCCCCTGCCACCCCCATCGCCCCACCGCTCCTCCACCGCAGGCCCCCCCTCCGGCCCGTCACCTCTATACCGGACTGCCCAGGACCTCCCTTGTGCCGGCTCGCCCCCGTAGGCTTCCTAAAGTATCTCTCGGCTCCCATATTGTCTGCACACAGTAGCTGATCGTCGAGTTCCTCCGTCTCCTTATTTTGATGGTATTCTCGGGACACGTCCCTCCACCACGTCAGTCGACTATGGACGGCGTCAGGGTCCCCTCCGCCATGATGGCGGTACTGCTGCTGCCGCTGATCTCCCTACTTCAGCACCACCTGTCACCACTCCTGCTCAGTCTCGGTATTACTCCGACCGCCTCCAGCGCTTTGAGAAGTTACTGTTTCGATACCTCGCATCCACCAGCTCTTCGCCAGATCACAGTCTCTCTGCCACTCCGGGTACTACTGCTCCATGGATTTTCGACTCAAGTGCCTCCTGCCACCTTACTTCCGATCCTTCTGTACTCACGGACTGTAGCCCTGCTCCCATCCACCTGGGGATCCACACTACTGACGAGACTCGTGTACCCATTTCGTAGTGTGGATCCATTACCTCTGCCTCCGATCCCACTGGTCGCCTAACCTTACCTCGTGTTCACCTCGCTCCCTGCTTAAACATTAACTTAATATCTGTTAATTCTCTTTGTGACTCGAGTCTGATCGTTACATTTACTTCTTCTTGTTCTGTGCAGGATCCGCGGACGGGTCAGAGAGTTGGGCTGGGTCGTAGAGCAGGGGGACTCTATCAATTGGATCACCTTCAGGTTCCTACTTCCACTCCGTCAGCTCTGTCTGTTACATCTGATGTCGATTTGTGGCACAGAAGGTTAGGTCACATATCCAGTGATCGACTCCAAAGCATTTTCCGCTTTGGCGCTTTGGGTCGGGTGTCCTTCACCCCTTTCTCTGTCTGCACTGGGTGTCGATTAGCAAAGCACCTTGCTCTTCCTTTTTCTACCAGTGTTTCCCGTTCCAGCGCCCCTTCTGATCTCGTACACTCTAACGTGTGGGGTCCTGCTCCAATTGCCTCATTTACTGGTTTTATGTATTATGTGAGCTTCATCGATGATTACTCCCGCTGCACCTGGGTCTATCTCATGCGTCGCCGCTCCGAGATTCCCCATATTTACAGGACCTTCACTACTATGCTTCACACCCAGTTTGGTCGGCGCATTAAGACTTTTCGATCTGATTGTGCCCAGGAGTATCTCTCCACTGAAATACGTGAGATCCTTCAGACTCACGGCACTTTTCACCAACAGTCGTGTCCCCACACCCATGAACAAAACGGAGTCACCGAGCGCAAACGTCGCCATGCCCTCGAGACAGCACAAGCACTACTTCTGTCTGCTTCTGTTCCATATTCCTACTGGGCTGAAGCTGTCCTGACCGCTATTCACCTCATCAACATCACTCTGTGCTCCTCCCTCTCTGGTGTTTCCCCGTACGAGCGGCTTTACTCCACATCTCCTGACTACTCCATTCTTCGTACCTCTGGGTGCAAGTGTTTCGTCCTCCTCCCTCCCCATGAGCGCACCAAACTCTCTGCTAGGTCTGTTAGGTGTGTTCACTTAGGACTCAGTCGGGAGCACAAGGGATATCGATGCTACGATCCCTTGGCTCGCCGGATCCGTGTCTCTCGTCACGTCTCCTTTGTAGAGGATGTCCCGTATTTTTCCACTGAGTCCCGGGATCTTCCCTCACCACCTACGTCATCCTTTACGCCATCACCCCCTCTCACCATCCCCTTCCTACCTTTGTATCATGCTTTCACGTCCACCTTCCCGGTTGAGCCTCCTCTACCTTCCTCACCTCTCCCGTCTCCACCACCTCCACCTCCACACACCCCATCTCCACCACCTCCCCCTCCTCTGTCTCCCCCGTCACCTCCACCACCACCACCTGTCACACGTGTCTACGTTCGTCGCTCCACAGTTCCTCCCACCAAGACTGTCTCCACTGGTACTACTTTGCCTGCAGCTGCTCCCAGCTCTCCGGCCGCGGATCCTGGTCCTGTTCGGCGCTACCCTTCGCGCTAACATCACCCTCCTGACAGATATGACTACTCCCCTGACAGGTTTGGTTACTTTGCTTTTACCCCTGTCTCTTCAGACATCACTGGACACTCCCCTGTTGCTTCCTACTCTCCGTTCTACCAGGCTTTTCTCACTGCTCTCCACTCCCATCGGGAGCCCCAGTCGTACCGTGAGGCAGTTTTGCACCCAGAGTGGCGACAGGCCATAACAGCGGAGCTTGAGGCATTTCAGTGGACTCAGACGTGGGATTTGGTCCCTTGTCCTTCTAGCGTGGTGCCTGTCAGCTGCAAATGGATCTTCAAGATCAAGACTCGACCTGATTGTTCCATTGAGCGGCACAAGGCCCGCCTTATTGTTCGTGGCTTCTCCCAGGAGTATGGGATTGACTACGAGGAGACTTTTGCTCCAGTTGCTCGGATGACTACTGTGCTCACCCTCTTAGCTGTGGCAGCTGCTCGAGGGTGGCATCTACATCAGATGGATGTCACCAATGCGTTCCTTCACAGTAACCTCTCCGAGGAGGTATATATGGCTCCTCCACCGGGAGTTTCTGTTCCTCCAGGGCACGTTTGTCGTCTGCGCCGGGCTATCTATGGGCTCAAACAGGCCCCTCGTGCCTGGTTTGAGCGCTTTCACAGTGCGGTTCTTGCCGCTGGGTTTGTAGAGTGACATTCTGACTATCCCATGTTCACCCACTCCTCCAGTCACGGTCTTGTTATTTTGCTACTGTATGTGGACGATATGATCATTGCTGGGGACGACAGTGCCACTATAGCATTCCTTCAGCATCATCTCTAGAGTCAGTTTGAGATGAAAGATCTGGGCCCTCTTCGGTACTTCCTTGGCCTTCAGATTGCCCGCTCGACCCGTGGTTTGTTAGTATCCCAGCAGAAGTACATTTCCGACATTCTTGCCGATGCTAATCTCACTGACTCTCGCACTATTTACACACCCATGGAGCTCAACTTAAAGCTCCTACCTACATATGGTGAGCCTCTCCGGGACGTTTTCAGATATCAGAGATTGGTTGGTATGCTAGTCTATCTCACTATGACTAGACCTGACATTGCTCATGCTGTTGGCATTGTCAGTCAGTTTGTTCAGGCTCCCCGATCTGTTCACTGTGCCACAATACTCAGGATCATTCGCTATCTCCGGGGCACCATTACTCGTTCTTTGCTTCTCCCCTCCACCTCTACTATAGTGCTGCGCACCTACTCCGATGCAGACTGGGCAGGAGATGTTGCTACTCGCCGTTCTACCACAGGATACTATGTGTTCCTTAGTGACTCCCTCATTTCTTGGCGCAGTAAGAAACAGGAGTCTGTTGCTCGCTCCAGCACCGAAACCGAATACAGGGCTATGGCTTCCACTACTGCAGAGATTGTCTGGCTTCATCGCCTTCTCCTTGACCTGGGAGTTGTGACCTCCGAGCTCACACCCCTATTCTATGACAACCGGAGTGCTATTCAGATTGCTAGCAACCCGGTTTTCCATGAGCGGACAAAACATATAAAGGTTGACTGTCACTATGTTCGCCAGGAGTTCATTGCCCGCACCATCTCCTTGCCATTCATTCATTCGATGGAGCAAACTGCTGATTTTCTCACGAAGGCTCTTACAGTTGCTCGCTTCAGGCATTTTGTCAGCAAACTCTCGGTATATGATCCACCATGAGTTTGAGGAGGAGTGTTAATGTATAGAGATGGATCGGGTTTTATGTATAGTCGGGTCAAGTTCATGTGCTATTGATGTACATATATATTGGGCATTAGTCCCTCAATAGAGACAACTCCATTTTCTCCAAACCCTAGCCGTCATCTCCTAACAAGTCTAACTTGACTATGGGTCTAAGTCAAGGACTAATGGAACAAATTATGGATATTCGAATGCTTGTTATGCCTAGAAATCAATGGATAGAAGAGAATTAGGATGTGGTCCGTTCTGTTGTGACTCTAGCTTTGCTTATCTACGATGTGACTTAGGGGTGTAAAAAAAGCCCACCGGCTCGAGCCCGACCCTGTTTAAAAAATCCATGGGCCGGGCTCGGGCAGCCACCTTGAGCCCGCAACCCGGTCGGGCCCGGCCCGAAACACCGATCCAAATACTATAGATTGGTGGTGGGGTGGGGGTGTGTGTGTGTGTGTGTGTGTAACTGTACATGTTGTACATCAAAGAGAGTTAGTGCACTAGTTTGAGTGTGTTATAAACTCTATGAGGTCTTGAGTTCAAACCCACAAAAAAAATATATTAAAAAAGCACGGTTTTTAGCCTAAACCTGGCCCGACCCAATCCGATCCGAAATTCTTAATATATCTATACACACAGGCCAAGCCCGAGCTCATACCCATGGCCCAAGGCCCGACGAGCCCAAAGGGCCATTCCGGGCTTAGGATCTCTAGGCCTGACCCGAGGTATAATGCCCGGCCCGTTTTACACCCCTAATGTAACTCAGACAAGTCTTGGTTAGAGATCATTATGACCCGACTCTCTAACAGGTGAGAGGCACAACCCCTCTCGTAACCCCAGCGCTTGCTGTCTTTATTTCCAAAATTTATTCATTTTTCTGCACCTTGTCAAATTTTCTAAGCTTCCATTTCATTATTATGATCGGAGAGGAAAAACATTATTTCATATCATCATTCCTCACCAGTCAATGTATTATAATTAGGGCTGAAACTCGGGCGGGTTGAGGGGTCAACCCATGCCCAGCCCAAAAGGTTGAATCCGCTGCCCAAGCCCAACCCAACCCAAGATCGGGTTGAACTTCCTTAGCCCAAGCCCAAGCCGTCAGGTTGTACAGGTGGGTTGGCTAGTTTCAACATGGTAGAGAAGAAATAATCAATATATAACAGTTCCTTTTGCATAATACAATACATAAAGAAATTCTTAGCATTCTTATATAGGTGATGGTCCATCGTTGGATGGATAAATGCTCATCCAACAATGGCCATTAGAAGTGGGATACATATCTATCAAAGTTCCACCATAGTGCGACCTCACCTTATATTCAACGGATGATCCAACAGATGGATTCTAATCAGACCTATTCGATATTATATTATATTAGATACTATTTACTAAATGGTTTGATGCAGGCAAAGGTCTGACCTACACAAGGGTTTCAATGGAGAATTAGGAAAATCTGAAATTCTATGCACGCACATAAAGCTTGGACTAAGATCTAACAAGTAGGGATACAATAATAACCTGAAAACGAAATTCAGCATATACTAATATCATTCGCAGCAGTAGATAAGGAATTTCAGAGGTACGTTTGCTTCAGATTTTATATAAAAAAAAGGCTAAATATGCTTGCAAGGGTGACCGACAGACTAAAGATAGCAAATCTAATGAGTAGGCATATGTTAGGGCTTCAACTAGCGATGAAACGGGGCGATTACGGCTGCGATGTGGAGCGGAGGCAATGGAAACAAAAGAAAAACGATGCGGATGCGATGGAAAAATAAGGTAAAGGATAGATAGTGCCTGGGGTTTCCGCCGTGGGTCGATGCGAGGATGCGCCGATGATCCCGCACACGGAGCAAGGCCAGACGTCGGGAGAAGCCGGAACCTTCGGAAAAACAACACCGAGGTCTTCACGAGGCGAAGTCGCGGATGCGGCGAGGGTCGGGGACACGAGTCTCTCCCGGAAGCTCTCACAAAGAGGTACGAATTTCAGCAATGATCAAAAACTGAACTCTTCTTCTTTCTTCATCTTTTTGTAGGGTTAGGGTTTTTCTTTGGATGGCTAAGATCAACGGAAATAAAGGGTGAATGGTGTGGATGCAAGGGCCAAGAAAGGCAAGGAAAAAGGAGAGAAATAAGGAGAAGAAGAGAGAGAAGAGAGGGACGGAAGAGGGGTCGCGGGTGCCTCGAGATCCATGCGGGCAAGGGAGGCCGGTCGGTGTTTCACGGGAAAAAAAAAAGAGGAGGCGGTAACTCAATAGAAGCCCTATTGGGCTTAAGATAAGCCCATTTAATCCCTACTGAAGCCCATAACTTGCCACGTCATCTAAATGGAGTTATTTTGCTATCTAACCGTCGGTTTCGAGATATAATCTCGTCTGTCGGTACCCCGCAAACACACACACCCAGAATTTTATTAATATCATGTAGAAACTTACCCGAAAAGACCCGGATTCAATCCGAAAAGCCCTCGGATGAGATCATGGACATCCCCCATGAATTGGGCAAAAACACAAATAGTACTAAGTGCTGAAATCAAGCCAAAACCATAGAAAATGGCCAAAAAACTGAAATAAACGACGAACAAATCCCATATGGATAATGTCCTCCAAGCATAAAATAAAACGACTGTAAATAATTGATGTGATTCGACTTGGGCCCAAGCCCGTTGGCCCACCTGAAGGCCCATCCTAGCCTGCCATGGATGGATAAGGCAGGATATCTCTTATGATATCTTTTAGAATCTTTTTTTATTTGAGATCTTTATTTTAGGCAAGTTAGTTATTGGCTTTTAAATTTGTTGCCATTTTTATCTTTCTTTTAGCCTATTTAAAGGCCCCCATTGTAACCATTGAAGGACAGATTATTATGAATGAAAATTGATGGCGGATGCCTTCGTTGGCTCATGGATTTGAGTCCCCACCTTGTACCCTGATGGATTTCAGGCCCCCTCTCGTCTAAGCTTCTAGTCTTTTCTTCTCTGTCACAGTTCTTACCCCCTCCGCCACTTCCTCTCGGTGATTCCGTATCACTAGTTATCTTTTACAAAGAAAATACCAAAAATATTACATCGCCTTCATCAACCGCCCTTCGACGACGCGCGCCTGCATCAAGTTGGTATCAGAGCTTCGGCTTCGTGGCGTTTCCGCACCACGAACGATCTTCGCTTCGATCGTCGTCGTCCCTCGTCATCATCGTCGTTCCATCGTCGCTGATTCGTCATCTTCTTCTGGTACGTCGCCCTACAATCCCAACAAAAATAAAAAAAAAAAAAAGAAGAAGAGAGATCAGATCTTGAGAAAAAAAAAAAGAGAAGAGAGAGCATACCTCCTTCATCCGCTACCCACCTCCTTTGCTCGCTCGTGCAACCACCGCAAGCCACCCGCAAACCCTCTCCTTTGCCGCTGCACCCTTCCTCTCGCTCCACCCGCTAAACCGCCACCTCTTTCCGTGCTCCCGCGCACCCCGCAGCCATAAAAAAAAAAAAAAAACCATCAGATCTGTGATCGCAACAGAAAAAAAGGAAAAGAAAAAAAAAGGAAAGAAAGAGAAAAAAGGAAAGAAAAGAAGAAGGAAAGAAGAGAGAAAGGAAAGAGGAAACATACCTTTGCCGCCCCTTTTGCTCCCAGCTGCAGCCACCTCTTTTGCTCCCAGCTGCAGCCACCTCTTTTGCTGCTTGCTGCCATTGCTGCCGCCCCTTTGCCCTTTTCCTCTTCCATATTTGCACACAAGTGCCCCCAAACAAACCCTAAACCGAAACCCCCTTTGTCCCTTTTTCTTTTTCCAATTCACTCCTCCACCACAGCCCTTAGATCCTCATCCTACAGTCCTCAAATCCCCACCCTTTCTAGTTGCTATTTTGCACTTAAGTGCTGAACCCGAGTTGAATTCGGATCCAACCCGTTTACAAAAAACAGACCCGATAAGACCCTACAACTTCAAAACGTCATATCTCTCTCATTTTTTATCCGATTTGGACGTTCTTGGTACCGAATCGAAGCCCTTTTCGAGCTCTACGCATCCATACCATCAGCAGGAATTTTCAGTGAACCAGTAATTATAGATTTCCAGATTTACCCCTGGACCACATTTCCACCATTGTGACATGGATGCCAAGATGCAAGGGTTGAGTCGTTGTCATCAAGGGAACACATCCGTCTATGAGTATACGTCAGCGTTCTATCGGCGCATGACTCGCTATGGTTTGTCAGAGAAAGATTTCTTGGCAGTGGTACTGTACATTAGAGGACTCCGCTCCGACATAAAGGGCAAGTTTTCAGCTGGATCTTGGAGGGATCTGGACGAAGCCTATGAGATAGCTTGTGGGATTGAATGGGAGCTACAGCAAATGGACTCACCTCTAGCGGCCTCCACAGATGAGTCTTCACCTCCAGCACTTCCAGCAGAGCCTCCATCACCGACAGAGCTTCCTCCAGTTGTATCTTCGGCAAATCCATCACCTCCAGTACCACCACCAGCAGACGAGCTTCCCCTTCCAGAGGATCTTCTGCCGCCAGCCATGCTACCACCTACTGCGGATTCTTTCGAGGATGTCTCTCTAGCCGAGCTTCAGCAGATTGATTTTCTTGGGCTAGACCGACTATTGGTGCCTACAGTGTTTGTTCAGCTCTACATCCGTTTAGGCGAGCCGATGTTCGAGCTACTGCAGCGGTCTGATATTACTATCCGACTCAATCATCTACCCCAGCACCACTTTGATATATGTTTCCCGATCGACGGCAGTGATACCTTCTCATGGGACCCCGGTGGTAACTTCGGTGTAATGAGGCATCATTTGTTGGGCCTCCACCATCAGCTCCTGACGACAGATACCACATCGGCGAAAACCTCGAGGATGATTGCACTTTACCGTATGAACTCGAGGGCGAGTTCTTCGCAGCGGAAGCGAATGATGTGATTCGACTTGGGCCCAAGCCCGTTGGCCCACCTGAAGGCCCATCCTAGCCTGCCATGGATGGATAAGGCAGGATATCTCTTATGATATCTTTTAGAATCTTTTTTTATTTGAGATCTTTATTTTAGGCAAGTTAGTTATTGGCTTTTAAATTTGTTGCCATTTTTATCTTTCTTTTAGCCTATTTAAAGGCCCCCATTGTAACCATTGAAGGACAGATTATTATGAATGAAAATTGATGGCGGATGCCTTCGTTGGCTCATGGATTTGAGTCCCCACCTTGTACCCTGATGGATTTCAGGCCCCCTCTCGTCTAAGCTTCTAGTCATTTCTTCTCTGTCACAGTTCTTACCCCCTCCGCCACTTCCTCTCGGTGATTCCGTATCACTAGTTATCTTTTACAAAGAAAATACCAAAAATATTACATCGCCTTCATCAACCGCCCTTCGACGACGCGCGCCTGCATCAATAATGGTCTCTGACGATAAACCGAAGATGCGGCGATGATCTGATGATGCTGATCATGCTGCATCAGTCGGGTTTCAGGTTGGGTCGGGTTGCCCAAAGTCTCTGCCCAAGCCCAACCCAAATTGAGGTCGGGTTGGGATTTTCCAACCCAAGCTCAACCCATACAAGTAAAATCCCAACTGGAGCCTGCCTAAATTCGGGTTGGGTTCGGGTTGGCTCGTCCAAGTTGCAGCCCTAATTATAATATTGTAGACCTAAAAAGATGGTTTGTCTTATTGCTTGGAACCATATGAGATTACAACCACGTCCGGGCGCTCGGGGGTGGTGAGGCGTAGCGGAGAAGATGTATTAGGAGATTATGGGAGAGATCCTCTGTGGTCCTCTTATCCTTGTCACCCCGGATCTTCATTCGAGACTTCGGATAGATTGTCCAAATCAAAATTTAACAAGAGTTTAGGATTTTAAGAGAGGAATTTCGCCTGCTTTGACATTTCCGTGCTTCGCACTTCACCGGCTAGGGCGTATGTCGCGTTGCTCCTTGATCTTCGTGTCTCCTTCGAATCTTGGTCTTCCTCGATCTCTAGCTTCGATCTTACTTTTGCCTTTGGCTTTGGCATTACTTCTGGTTTATCTTCGCTTTGGCTCTTGCGCTTGAACATGGGAGAAGAGAGGCTTGCGATGCTTTTTCTTCCAGGCTTCACATTGTATCGGTTAGAACGTGCGTTATTTCGCTTGTAGTTCGTCGGGTCTAGCGCTTGTTTTGCTTTGGCTTATACTTGCATTTGTCTTTGGTTTTGGTTTTGGTTTTTTGTTGGCTTGGCTTGATCTTGACTTTTGATGGCGACAAGTACGTCTCTAGATCTTCTTCTCCGAGCTTTCTTCTTCGTGGAAAGAGCGAATAATAGATGGCAATGGGCATATCATCATCTTCTTGGCTTTCTTCTCCGGGCTTTCTTCTTTGTGGGAGGAGCAAAGCTTTACGATTTTCAAGTGTGTTGCTTCAAGTTGAGGACTTTGAGAGGACTAAGCAGAAATTCCCCTTAGGGATATACTTGCCCGAGCCTCGTGAATCCTTTGGTCTTCAAGTGTCGGAGCCTTGCTTTCTTCTCTGCAGAGTCTCCTCTGGTTGTCGACCTTGGTTCTAGATTTGTGAACCTTCTTGATGGCGACGAGTGTAGTGTCGTCTTTTGCTTCCTTCTCTGAGCTTTCTTCTTCGCTATGCAGTCAAAGTCGGTAGTCGGCCCTAGTCGGCCGACTAGTCGGGACTAATTCGGTACTAGTCGGCCAAAACTTATTCTAACCCCTCCCCCCTCCCTAAACATATATGATATATGAACTAGCATAAATGTCAATAAGCATATGATATTAGTCAATTAATAACAATACATACATTCACACTTCACAGCATGGGTATAAATAGATAAGTAACAGTCTAACAGAACACAGTTGTATTGGCTTCATACACATGTCAGAAGACTCAAAACTAAGAATTCATCACAATATTTGTTTGATGATGTTTAATCTGTGAACAACCTCAATTTTGATTATAGGGTTATATGGATATCAACAAATAAACTAATTATTCTATGTTTTTATTTGAGATTCTCATGTGCTCAACAGATGATTACAGGGAAGAGCCATAGTTGTGAGTCTTGCGACTCAAAACTTTGAGCCAATGTAAAAAAATCCGAATAAAATTGCTTGCAAAGACTCGCAAAAAAAAATTTTGCTTGCAGAAAGCTGCCTGGGGACTAGTCGGCAGTCACTAGTCAGGGACTAGTCGGGATTCCACCCAGCAATGACAGAATCGAAATTAATCGGTCGGCAAAATGCCGCCTGGGGACTAGTCGCCGACTAGTCCCGACTTTGATAGCATAGCTTCTTCGTGGACGAAGCAAAGGTTTCTTTGGCTTTGATGGCGACAGGTGTAACATCGGCTTTGGCTTCTTCTCCGGGCTTTCTTCTTCATGGACGGAGGGGAGCTTTATCGATTTTCAAGTTCTTACTTCATAGCGGATGACTTATAGACTCAACCAGGAATTCCCCTAGGGGAATGTGCTTAGCCGACCTCCTGAAGTGTTTGGTTCTCCAAGCATTGGAGAGTCCCCTTCTTCGAGGCAGAGCTTCTTCTCTTCCTCTGAGAACCCTTTGTTTCTTCCCCCTACCCCTTTATTTATAGGCGAGGGAGAGGTAGGTGAGGGAGATATGATATGATCTTTATTGTTTCCACGAATATCTCATCATAACCATTGGGATTTGTTTTCTTATTTATCTCAGGTGGATATAGATTTGATTTGATTTGAGCTTTATCCTTTTATAACTTGAGCCCTTTTCGCACTTAGTCGATGACGATCCGGTCTTTTGTTTGAGCATCAGATCGTTACGATCGGTGCCGATCCACGTTTGGGTCTACGTCCGCACTACCACCTCTATCTTTTCTTTTCTTTTATTTTATGTTCTTTTTTTTTCTTTTCTTTTCTTTTGGCCAGCTTCTCCTTGTGTGGGGGGCCATAGGCCTTACTGTAGGGGCCGGTGGGCCCGACCGGCCATATTTTGAAGCCGGTTCAGGTCAGGTTTAGTCCTTGGTCGGGCTCTTGTGTGGGCCTTTGGGCTTGAAAATTATAGTCTTTATGGGCTATGAAATTTCGTTGCCTACAAATACAAATAATAAAACATACATCTAATAAAGTGTATGTCACGCATGTGATGCATAATAAAAGGATACTCAACAATTTCAAATAAAGTAAACATTAGATACTCTATACTGGCACGACATATACCAAAAGAAAAAACAGAAACATGGAGGGAATACAAGTGTATCAAAACCAGAAGAGCCATAAACACAGCTGGAGCCGAGCATTGGCAATTGAAATTAAAGAGACCGGAACATGCCTGTTGCAAGAAGAAACTCATGAGGATGAAAGTCTATGCACCGGATTAGTCCATTATGAAACTTAAAATCATGCAGAAGTTTCCCTGCAGTCAAATCCCATAACTGTCCAAATAGTTCAAAAGTGTTTAGTTGCACTTCTTGATGGAAGAAAATAACAAGTAGCATCAAGATCCAGAATTACCTTCACTACATTATCCTCTCCACCAGTAACAACCCATCGACCATCTGGAGTAAATTTAATTGTTCTAATTCCTCGTGTATGACCCTTGTAGGTGTGAATACATCCCTTCTTTCTGATATCCCAGATCTTAAGATCAGTGTCCAATGATCCAGATGCAAAGAATTCACCGAAAGGATGAAATTCAACAGCAGAACAATCGGATTTGTGTCCAGTATGAGTGCGTACAACTACACTTCAACAGCAAAACAGTCAGATTAGATGTATGCCCATCGTTCCCAATTTCATCTACCAACAGTAGTGTGATTAGTAGGATCCAGCACATGGTTTAAAGCCCAATCCTTGAGATTGGAGTCCACTGGATAACATGATTCAGAGTTATGAGATATTACGTATCTTAGTTTTGGCATATTCATCTCTTATTGCAAAGTCATCAAAGGAAACTTAAGCTCTGCATCATGACTAAACTCTAAAAAGGAAAAGTCTTTGAACTAATTCACTTCATTCAAGTAAACCAGAATATTGAACTCACTCTTTGCTTCTTCTAAATCCCAAAGCTTAATCGTGCCATTCGAAGATCCTGCGAGTACCAAGATCTCTGCCGAATCAAATGTTACAGATTGAACCGAACTTGTGTGACCAGTGAGACTCTGCAAATTTATACAGACGACAGTCGCATTGTCATAGAAGACTTGTGGAGCTATTAGAACAGGGCATCAGATTTTCATGTAACCAGTCTAGCTAGCAGTCTAACGAGAAAAAATTATCGTAACCACAAATTCCAAAGCGGGGGTCTAGTCGAGGTCCAGAGCCAAAGAGAAACAGAATAGACCTTCTTTTTTATTCCTCAAGGGAAGACCAGCTGCCAGAGTACTCAGTAACATATAATAGCTATGAGGATTTAGATTTCACGTGTTACAACATCAGATTTCCAGATGCACAGAGTTGTATGCATGATCTGCACCTGTCTGCATGTTAACAATCAAGAGAGATACTCGATTGTCTTGTTGAAGCATAATCTTACTGCCAGCATTAATATTCATGTAAAACTCTGTTCCTTCAAAAAGAAATGTTATCTTATTTCAATTGTAAAAGCTAGGTTTATCGGGGTTCAATAGAAATATTGGGTAAATTTCCCTCAGGGAGGTTGTAGGATTCATATAAGCAATATTTCAATGCATGAATGAGGTGTGCTTGCAAAATCATGCAAGACCCCATAAAGTCAAAATAAACGAAGTTTGTAAGAAAAAGTAAACCACCAAGTGTGTGGAGGTTAGAAAAGAAGGCCTTGAGTTCCTCATATTGTCCCTGTTCATTCGGTAAGAATGAGATCATGCATGAGACTGGAAGGGAGGAAATGGAATCATGTTGACCTAATAAAGGGAGTTGCTTCTCCTATTACATAACAATAAACCTTAGTCCCAACAATACAGGCCAGCATGTTTTAGAATCCAAGAATCACGCCACTAAGACCTATATAAGGTAATATATGAGTGATTATGTATCGCTACTTTGAGGATTGTGTTCCTTTGGCCTGTAATTTGTACCTCAGGATGAACAATCCCCTTATATTAAAGCCTACATCCTTCTTCAATTATATTGTTGTTAAGTCTAGGGGAATCTTGAAGGGTGGTTCCTTGATTGCATGAGGTTAAAAAGTGTAACAAACTAGGTTCAGATGTGGTCGCACCTTCTCTTACCAAGAGTTGCTCTGGCTGGTAATTATATACCAGTTTTCAGAGGGTTTTGTTGTGAGGTTGAGAGCTGGTTGAAGAATATTCTCACTTTCATAGATCATACTTTAATCCACAAACCCCAACCCATACAGATGGGATAAAGCATGTCGGTTAAGTAGATAAATTAGCACCCCAAGCATAGAGCTCTTAACTTGGAAGGCTACTAAGTACTAACACTTTGCCATCTTATACCACAAAACAATATTAAATAGATAAATAAATAAGTCGAGTAAATGATGAAAGGCAAAAGGAAAAAAAAAAAGTCAGATGTCAAAAATGATGGAGACCAAAAGTAAAATGAAGTACAAATCGGATTATTTTTGTAACATTAACATAGTTTCTCAAGGGAACAGTCTATTGTTTCATTCAACTTGGTAATTCAGACAAGGTTACCATCCATTGGTATAGATAACATAGAAGGATAGGAGTTATGCATGCAAGAAGAACATAAATTAAGAAAATTGAAACTTGGACTGACCAGTAAAGGAGTCGATCTACCAATTGCCCAAAGATTCACCTTTCGATCTTCACCACCAGTCACAAAAACTCTGCATGATTTCTTTCCAACATTCAAACAGTTGACATCCGATTCATGCGCTTTGAATTCCTCTAAACCTCTAGGTCAAAGATGAATCAAACCACAAAGGAGAATGTATCTACCATAGATGTACAAATTTCATATATCAAGCATATATTTACAATGAAACATTTTCCAAAATTTACCTAAGACTTCAGTTTTCCTTGATCAGTCAAGAGAATTTACCGATAATGAAAGGCGGTAAAGGCACACATGGATGAGGTTGTGTGGTTCATGTTATTTAGGTGACCTTCCAAAGGAAAAACATGCGTAAATCTTCAACCCATGGAAAAGCATCTACCATGACATAACAGAACAGCTGATGGAGAACAAATCATGCCATGCATGATCTTCGAGGCGAGCTGTGTTCCGATTGATGACTTAGTTGTTGGAGGGCCATTGGACTTTTATTTTAGTTTTAGTTAATTATTTAAATTTACATAGTTTAAATTAAGTTTAATTTCTGCACATGTCAAAACCCATGTTATAAGGGTTTCCTATGTGCATAAGGCCAAGTCCTACGTGTATTAGGAATCCAAGTCACAATTGTAGTAAGAGTCAAAGTTATAAGTGTATTAGTAGTCATTAGTCAAAGTCCTAAGTATATTAGCAGTCGAAGCCATAAGTGTTTTAGGAGTCCAAGTCCTAGTAGTAGTTATATTGCTTGGTAGTTAATAAAAGGACCCTAAAGCCTCTAATATGGTTAATGTTATTGATGAATAAAAATATGATAAAGCTCTTTGCTTTAAAGAAGGTTGTGGTAACTTGTCTTCCCAAATGGCAAGAGTCCTAGGGATACCCGGTGAGAGGTCGACTGCAAGAGTTCGTAGGGTGTGAGATAACCTGGTAATCAACTCCCTTTATCACCCTTATATCCATCCATCAAAACCTTCACCCTATCACCTATGTTTGGATCCCATAAAACATGGTCATAACCAACCCTTAAACCCATATGAATCCCATCTAAACCTCAATAATCAGATCTGAACTGTAGTAGGCCTGTATGTTCAAGAATGCCAATTACTTTTGTATTTTGACTTCAGTCCTGGATAGGCATTGCATCTTTCATAGTTTACTCTACTTTTACTTACCACTAGTCCTCTGAGGTGTGCTCTAGGTGACTCAAGTGTATTGATGAGATCTGTACACAAGAGATCTGAGTGCACTATACATATCTTAGAAGGTTCACAGACAGTAATCGGATTGGACACCTGGTTTGAAAGAATGTAACACTCTGGTCTTCTTGTAGTATAGAGATAGTCTATCTCAGCCATTGAAGTAGTTGACTTTAAGCCATAAGTGTTGGTGTAACTCAAGTACACTGAACGAAATCAAAATAGTGCACAAAGTCTAATAAATTGTTGCTAAGACTATGGTCACTCTTCTACCAGTTGACTAAGCCCTAAATCCCAAGATGTCATGAGAACTCTGGATTTAGTGATTGTCACTTTGATCTGCCAATCAGAGCAGTCTATCGCAGACTTAAATCTTGGTAGGTTGGGTGGCTTGCATCAGATACATGAGAACGCATGCATGCTTTGGGAATTCGTCACTCCCCCATGGGAGCAGGATGTCTCCTTGAGTAACTTCCATAAAAGGTTGATAATCAAATCTGACCAAATGTTCTAAAGTAAAGATGATAATCACAAGGACTTGGAAAGTTGGGACTCAAGATAGTGAGCTATGCCTGTTGGGGCAGTCTATGACCCCGAATAGCTTCACGGACACGGAACGGATTCAATCCAACATAGTGAAGAAGGGTACTTTAGTAATATCCAATGACCTCAGAGTACAGTCATAACCTAGTCGTGGTTGTGGTCATGACTAACTGTAGGTGGTGTGCTCAGAGATGGTCACACCTCTTTAGTTGGAGCCAAGGCTATAAAGGTTCTCTAAGATTCCATCTCCTACTCTATTCATACAGATAAGCTAGCCTGTCCTAGTGCACAATGGTGTCATGGTCATGAGATAGTGCATGGGAAGAAATAGGGTTTACTTGGGTCAGGGTTACCTAACCGGGCCTTCTAATATCAATTTCTTGAGTACTCTTAGTTGAACTAGGAATCCTAAGTGACAACACTAGAGTGGACCATGCTTGGTAAAGCGTGCCAAAGTGTTTTGTGTGACTTGAGTGCACTTATAATATATGAAGTGATTTTATCATATGGGGTGCGCACAATGTGTGCACCATAAAACCATGTGGTTGAGGGAGGAGGGATCCAAGCTTGACGAGGATTCCTCCACCTCAAGTGGTGGTCAACATATGGTGGGGACCACATGAAATGGTCGGCCACTTAATGGAGAGAGGAGTCTAAGCTTGCCAAGGACTCCTCCCTCCATTAACTGGTCGGTGCATGGGGATCCCTTATCTATGTGGTGGGCCAGATAACGATTGGGAGGAGTCCTGGTTTGACAAGGAATCATCGCCCCTATCTCTAGCCGCCACCCATATAAGCATTTCCCTCTTGAGGATTTTGGTATGTGCTTTGTGGATCCACCCCTAGCCGCCACCCTCTCTCTCTCTCTCCCTCTTGTGGAGTTCAGCCACTAGGGTTCCCTTATCTCTCTCTCTCTCTAAGTTTCGGCCACTAAAGGAAGAAAAAGAGAGGAAGAAGAAAGGGAAGGAAAGGAAGAGAGAGAGGAGACTAATATGCATGGAGGCACTCTTGAAGGAGGACATGGAGAACAAGGTGTTGGGAAACAAAGAACATTCCCGCTTTGCATTGAGAATAGAAATAAATAAAGAAAGAGAACATCTAAAGAGAAGCACCTAATTTTACCGAGGTTCGACACCAAAGTAGTGCCTACGTCCTCAACCCCTTCTACTCCGACAATTCCACTATATGAAATGCAAGATTACAAGAAGGAACTTCTTCCCAAGCCGCTGCAACGTAGCTTGAGGATTACAACTCTTCCCTCAACACTCTTGAGAGGATGACAACTTCACTCACAACTCTCTTGTGTGTGGTTTACAAACTGGTATTGTGTGTTTCGACACCCATCTCCCCTCCTTTTATAGGGAAGGATAGTCTCTTGGTACATAATGGAACACTTCTTCCAATGCATGCATACATGCATGGAGAATTCTAGAGAATACTCTAGAATCATAGAGAATTCTAGAGAATAGAGAATTCTAGAATATTCATCATAGAGAATACATTCATAAAGAATTCTGGAGAATAATCTAGAAATGTGCATGCAGAATATGAACGATCACCTATCTTTGACTGAGCATATCTCCTAGAACATTCATCCCAAAAATAGTGATTCATAATTTGAATCATCTTATCATGGGGATGGACCTCATTCCCATTACAAGGTAGGCTCCCACAAGCCTCACAAGTCACAAACTCAAGATGAGGATGGGAATAGGAGATGCTTTCAAAGGGTTGCGCAGCCATCATTCTTCGACAGATTCATCTTCTACTAAGATGAATAAATGCGGCATCTTCTACCAAGATGAATGAATGCGGCTCTTCACCTCGGGCATCGATAAGACCCAAGAGGTAAACATTTCATAGTGCTTGGATTTATCGCATGTGCTTTTAATTTATTAAAAGACATCTTGTTTATCCTCTAAAATACAGAGATAGTATGGGGGTGTTTGGTATGTAGAACAGTTGTTCCCCTTAATCCTCTTCTAGAAGAGGATATTACAGTCAATTACTATTTCTAATGTAATTTGATGGTCCAGCATTCCGATTGGCATAGAAACACACGGAGTGATAATTTATAGTACCCAAGTCCTTCATTCCACCAGAACAAATACTATCCGTTAATTTCAAATCATGGAACTGGGAATGGAAACAGATTGTTCCGGAATGATGCCAAAACACCCCCTATGTGATCCGATTTGTAATGATTATATCACACAAATCGCTTCCGTTGTACACTCTAATCGTTACAATGTGCAGTCCAGATTTGGAGATCCTTTGATATCTATGAATCCAAAGACGGATCACTATCAAATTTTTAGCTTAGCTTCCCTACACCTAAACATAGCTACATACAAAATTTCAGCATCATCGGATTCCCAAATCTCAACCAATGATCCAAAACTTATCTTCTTTTTTTTTTTTGAGGAATTCCTCTCTGAGGGAGAGAGGATGGGGTTAAGCATACCCCAAGCTTTTATTAATGAAGAAAAAGTCAAAGATTACAAAGGAAAGGGAGGATACGATCCGAGAGTTTGACAGGAAAACCTGGAGACCAACTATGAATCAGCGAGACAAAGTTAACCCAGAAGGTTGCGACCGAGGCTTCTTTGCCCGAGAAAACTCGTGCGTTGCGCTCTCTCCAAATACTCCAGCATAGACCAATCGTGAGCAGATCCCACGCTGGACGAAGCTTCTTCTTCACTCTACGGGACCTCCAGAGCGTCCAAAGGGAGCGGATATTGGCTGGGTGACCACTGATATAAAACTTCTGTTTCAGCTTAGACCAAAGCTCCCTGGAGAAGGGGCATCTGAGGAATAAATGATTGACATCCTCCCTATGACCATGGCAGAGAGGACAGGACAGATCTGTCACATTCGGATTGTTCCTCCTCCTCAGATTGACCATCGTCAAGATTCTCTCTCTGACTGCTAACCACATGAAAATCCTGGTCTTCAACGAAGTTGGAGATTTCCAGAGATGACTAGCTATGGGGCAGATGATGCCCCCATTATTAAAGAATTGGTAGAACGACTTCACCGAGAAAATCCCTGAGTTTGCCCACTTTCAGCTGGAGGAGTCCCTGTCGTCCACAATACTATGAAGATCCGCTAGCTGACTCCGTAGAGCGTGAGGAATAGTCCGTCTGAATTTCAACGACCAAAAGCGACCCAACGCTGATACAGTCGTCTGGGAGCGAACTGAGGCCTGAGGATCCCAAGCCAACTCAAAAAGGTCGGGGAACATGGTAGCCAAGCTAATATCATCTACCCAGTGGTCAAGCCAAAATTTGATAGTCTTACCATTGCCGAGAATCAACCTGGTGCTGACCGAAATGGGGCCCCAATCTTACAGATACCCTTCCAGAATGCGGACCGAGTGCCTGATTGTCTACTCCTTGCTTGCAAGGGAGAAAAGCGTCTGAAGTATCGGTCTCTAATAATAGATGACCAGTGATCACCCTGATCATTCTGTAACCTCCACCACCACTTCCCGAGGAGCGCTCGATTATAATCCTTCAGGTTGATGACCCCTAAGCCACCCTGCTCCTTCGATTTACAGATGACCCCCCAATTAGCCAGATGGTAAGAGCCTGCAGACTTATCAGGACCTCTCCATAGGAAAGCGCTCCGAATCCCGTCTATCCTCTTGATAACCCAAGCAAGAAAAAAGTAGAATGCTAAATAGTAGGCCAGGATGGCTGAGAGAACCGAGTTGACCAGGGTCAGATGCCCTCCCAAAGTGAGTAGCTTCCCTTTCCAATTCGACAACCTGCTCTCCACTTTCTCCACTAATCTCAGCCAATCCGTACGCCCAAGATTCCTGTTACTCACAGGTAATCCCAGGTATTTCATCGGAAAGGAACCCACTCTACAATTCAACATGGAAGCTGCAAGCAGACCAAATTCCTGGGACTGCCCGACGAAGTAGAGTGAGCTCTTCGAGAAGTTGATCCGGAGGCCTGAAGAGAATTCTAACGCGTACAGGATAATTTTCAAAACCGCCACCTGCTCTATAGCCGCTTCACAGAAGAGAATCGTGTCATCAGCAAAATGGAGATTGGAAATGCACCAGGAGGTACCTCGAATGCCGCGGAGATCTAGCGAGCTCGCATTACGCAAGATCGCGTCAAATGCATCAACCGCCAGGATGAAGAGAAACGGGGAAAGGGGACACCCTTGCTTGAGCCCTTTCCTCATACGAAAGTGGCCTCCCGAGGCGCCATTAACCGAGCAGGAGAGCTTAGAGGAGGACAGGCAGCAGGAAATCCAGTGAACCCACTTAGACGAGAACCCTTTAGCCCGCAGCGTGGAGAGGATAAATTCCCATTGAAGCCTATCATACGCTTTCTCGAAGTCTAGTTTGAGAACCAGACCTTCAAGCTTGTGCTCCTTCATGTGATAGAGAATCACCTGGACGGAAGCAACACTGTCCAGAATTTGACGGCCTTTAATGAAAGCCGATTGGCTTCTACTAATCAGATCATTCATGATCGGGGAAAGGCGGTTCGCTAGTATCTTGGTCACAATCTTATAAGCACAGTTAGAAAGACTAATAGGCCGGAAGTCCCCCACTGACTCTGCCCCCGCCTTCTTCGGTAGGAGCACGAGGAGAGAGTAATTGATGCTATCCATGGAAGAAGTCCCCGAGAAAAAATCCAAGGCGAATCTCGTAACATCAGAGGAAATACAATCCCAGTAAGTCTGAAAGAACAGCATTGGAAAACCATCAGGTCCTGGAGCGCCGTCCCCTGCCATGTCGAACACTGCGCGCTTAATCTCCTCTAGGGAGAAGTCTCTGTCAAGCTCTTCTGAAGAAGAAAGCAGCTTGAGTGGCAAGCTATCCCAAGAGAGAGAAGCGGAGGACTGCGGAAGATCTCGGAAGTAATTCCTTAAAATATGTATGTTCTTAAATCCTCATCCTTCACCTAGAGTGAGATCTACTTTGGCAGGACCCCCCTTACCCATCCCACATCAACAACACATTTGATTTGCTCTTCATGTATAGGTCGAGTTAGGCAACAAACTTGGAACAACTGTGGCATGTAATGTAATGTCATTCTACAATGCAGCTATAAAAAAGCCTCATCAAATCCATTTATATCGACATTATTAATCCACCACAGTTTGTTCCAATAATGCTGACTTCACATGTAAATAATAGCTTTTTCAAGTTTTTTTCTCAAACCTACTATTCAAGTTCTTTCTCAAACCTACTATCCAAGTTTGTCAATGTACCCTAGTCCCCCTCTAGGGGCCAACAACCAAACCCCTATAATATTGTCGACTTTACTCGTGTTTCCGAAATTCATCTTTTAACAATTGGTGATGTGCACTATCATGCAATAATCTAGAAGCCTCTAGCTCACAGTGCTTCAATTCTATGGGATTTCCTTCTCTCCGTTATCCATGTAATTGATCTCACACTACTTAAGTATATCAGGAATAAATAACACACATCATACATGCAGCCTCAACCTGACTATCAGCTGGCAGTTTAATAAAGGAAAAAAAAAAGTAAAATATGGACTTAAGTCAAGTGTTAGTCCAACCACAACTAGAAATTGAACGATCTCACAAAAACTACTCACACCAACAACAGTTCCTTACACATGTGAATAATATCACGACATATCTTTGTGATACAAATTTTTCTTAAAACTCGAAATTATTTCTTGTGGTATTCTATCATATGTTTTCTCCAAGATAATGAAACAAGATGGAATTTTTGTTCCCCAAATTGGTAAGAATCAAGTCCATCTGTGCCAAGTGGTGTGCATCAAGTTCATCCGGGCATGGCCCAGGTTTCTTACTAGTACTTACAGAAAAGAAAAGAGGTTCGAGACTCTCTTGACGTTTGGGCACAAGGACTTAAAAGGTTGTGTGATAAGTCGTTATCTTTGCCAAAATTAGATTGTCAAGCCACTCTTTTTCTTGGATACAAGGCATATAAGTAAGAGAGGTGAAAAGAATTTACCTAAAGTACTCGGATGTTCTTTTCGAGATTATAGCTCTGAGAATGTAAGTTCATTTCAAGTAGAGAATAGTAGGTTATCTATTGATAAAATATCAATAAAAAATACATCAGAAATTTCTCATGATTATTTAGTAAATCTGTAGCTAATTCAGCCTAATTGGAGTTACATAATATGCCTAAAAAAATATTTAAAAAAAGTACCATTTAAAAAATAATAATAAATATATAATCGAAACAATTGAATTAAGTAAAAGCATAACGCATGAAGAAGAAGAATTTACTCAATTAACTGAATCAATAGTTAAAAATCATAAACAAAAGTATAATTATCTTTATTTTAGATTAATAAAAATTGTAATTAAACCATTAACTAGAATAAGCCTGCAAACTTTCGCATTATCATGTCCAAAAGATGATCGACATGAAAAACTTTAAGATTCTTTAATAGGAGTTATAGAGGGCAATCTCCACTATGGTCGTATATTCTTTAACTGTTTTCCAAACTTTTTTGCATTATTAACGGATGAGAAAATAATGCAAACCCTAACACTTACAATAAAAACCCAAGTTTTTTCAAAGCAAGCAATTTCTCGCTATCAATATGGTCAAGCGATACATGGAGAGCATTTCCGACGTAAAACCTCAACTTCTATCGATGGAACTGCATCCCTAATCAGAGCCTCTTAAGTCCTAATTCATCGAGGACGAGCGATACCCGGAGAGCATTTTCAGCATAAGACCTCAACTTCAACCACAAGTAAAAAAAAAAAAAGAAGGAATATTCGCATAATAAAAAATTTAGTAAATACAAAATGATTTTAGATGAAGATGTTCAGTACATAACTTCTTGAAATTTAGAATGACAGGCTGACATCAAAGCAAATGCATGACCTAGCATTCAACCAACCAAGATCAAAGCCTCTAAAGTCCTAATTCATCGCGGTCAAGCGATACCTGGAGAGGATTTCCCGCATAAGACCTCAACTTCTATCACAATCAATCAAAAAAAACAAAGGGAATATTCACATGCAAAGCAAGATTAAATACGAATTAAAGCTCAAAAACGCAGGAGGGAACAATAAGGCGAGATCGGACTGGAAGACGGCGAGTCTACATTGACAAAAAGGATACGCAGCTTGTAACCGCGCTTCGCCATTTCCGCTTAGAATGTGCAGGATTCGCCGCCGGATCTCGTCTTCGACCTCTCCGACGGAACCAGATCGGAGCAATCCGGCACCGTCCCCTGCTGCGGACCACAGTAGGGACTTCCGGGGAGTAGCAGTCGCTGGAGCTATCAGAGCTCCGCCATGGTTTACAATTTCAAAGAGAGAGAGAGAGGGTGGGGAGTGGAGTGGGGCACTGTGCAGTGCCGAGGGGGCACTAAACGCTTGGCTCTGCATTCCTGCGAACTTGACCTATTGTAGACCAACGTCTTTCGGACGTGGGATTGGATCCAGTACACTAACAAATGTAGATATTTCTATGATACTCCAATAGGATGGCTCGCAAACAGTGCGTTCGGACACGTTGTTGCTGACTAGTGGATTGATATGGTTTGGTTATACGATAGGAGTCACAGCGGATCCGCTCAAGGCGAAGATTCAGCTGTGAGTGACCTGTGCGCCTGTGGCTGTGTGGCGCGCACTCTTCGCTGTTAATCCGCTCTCTTGTTCGCAAAGGCGAAGAATGGGCTCCGGTGAATAAACTCGGCCGAGCAGCTGCTTTCGTCCAAGGTGTTCGTGTTTTGTTTTTCGGACCAGCAAAGTAAGGGCTAATAAATCTTCCAGATCTATTAGTAAATCTGATTTTTTTTTTTAAATATTTATATTGATTAGTAAAATAAACCATACTTCTTGATGACTGTTTTGTTTGATCAATAAAATAGGTCAGAATCCCACCGGCCACCGATAACTTGTTGCCGGCCCATCGGTCATCATTCTCGTCGACCACCGATCGCCCCCCACCGGAGAGGGCAGCAGCTGGTGGTGGCCAACGAAGGCAACGAGGCGGTGGCGACAAGTGGTGGGCGGCATCTGGCGGTGGAGGCATCTCCCTAGGGTTCATCCCATGGCCCAAGATCGTGACTGTAGAAACTAGGAGCGCCATGTGTCGCTTCCCAAATCGACGAATGCATCATTAGATGCTGGTCAACGAAGACTTTTACCGATAAATCAAAAGTTTTACTTGACTTTTCGGAGTAAAACTTTTTTGCTACTAGTAAACCTCCACCATTTACTTTACTATAACTTATTAGATCCAAACAACATCAAAGTAAAACTTTTACCCCGTTTACTTTACAACTTAGCATGTTGATCGAATACAAACATGCCCCAAAAGATCGTCTCCCGATATGGATACCGTGGAGCGAACTTTGTGTTTGAGAATCATGGCAGTTGTCATGTTCACGGAATTATGAAATTAATAAATAGCATATCTTGTCTCCCCATTTTGATTTTTGGACCTCTTTGAGCCCTTGCTTTTGGGCCTTGTCCTACGACCGCTTGGTCGGACCAGCAAGAAACAAAAATCAGCCTAGGACACTAGTCCAAATTGGACATGGCACCTCTTGAGGCCACACATATTGTGGCCAAAAGTAAGAGAGACATCGCATCGGATCACAAAGCCGAACACAATGCCAATGCGGCATGCATCAATTCCATGGGTGCGTTCTATCTGCACCCATCGAATTTAGCTTGGCGCCTAGATTTTTTTAATTGTTTTTAATACTCAAACTACCATCATCCTTAACCTCAAAACCACCTCACCCCACACCCTACATACATTGCCTCCATCTCCAACCACCTACGACGTCATTCCCTCCTCATCACACCCCTAATGTTGAGCCCAGCCTTCTCCACTGCCCCCCTCCTTGCTCCTCCTCCATCTTCCTCGTGCTAAAACCCTAAGCCAACCATAGCACATGCCAACGGTTTGCTGCCAACTGTGTCAACGGGGCAACTGCCAAGATTCCCGTGAAAAAATAAAACTTATTATTCTTTTTTAAATAAATATATTAGAAATATGGTAAATTTGGTAAATAACATAATATATCAATGTTTTACCTGTCGATTTCAAATAGTAAAATCAGCATGTGTTTCAAAACTTTTCAAGATAGATGCATCTTCTAGGCCTCCGAAAAAAAGCTCGGGGGTCACTTCTTCTTATTGTTCCTCTTGAGCAATATGTAGTGGCTGCTCATCTTTCCTTTTTCATTCCTTCTTCACTATCTTCTTTACTTCCTTCTCCACTTGCATCATTAGTTTCTTGTCCACTTCCTTGTATACTTAATTATCCACTTCGTTCTTAACTACCTCCTTAATTCACTTTCTTTTGACACACTTGAAAAAGAATAACATTTACATGATTATGATGCATGAACGGCATCAACAATGGGCTCAACAATTAGTTGTACATTAGGATCTGGAATGGCATGTACAACGGGTTTGTTCTCGACATTCATAATTGTTTTTTTTAATAGTTAAGACATTCATAGTTGTTGCTTCCTTGTAAATTGAAAGGCTATTTTTCTCGACATATATAGATGTTTGTTTTTCATAAATTACATGGTTATACTCTTTTCCTAGCCTTTATAGATGTTCTTTCACTAGTCGTCTCCTATAAGAGCTTTATTTGTGTCTATTGCTTAAAGGCAAAAATAAATGCATCAATTAAAATTGAATATCGAGAAGAATATCGACAAAAATAAATATATTAATTCACATCATAATTAAATCAGCTGTAATATAATGATAACTGAACACCGACAACAAAAACAAAATGTCGACATTTAATTGTCGACATGAAAGTAAAATGTCAAATGTTGAACTTCGTCATTGAAATTTATATGTCTATATGCAAACATCAATAGGTAAAGGAAGAAGAAGGTATGACTTTATATTGACATTAATATTTTCTGACGTGTCAAATAAAATGTCAACAAGTAAACGACGCCAATTTTAATATCAAGTGTTCAAAGAACATGTCGAACATCATGTTGGGTTAGTCCCACATCAGTTAGGGGGCTTGGGCGATGATGTCTTCATATACCCTCTGTGGACCTTCCCTTATGACCTGGGTTTTGGGGTGTGCGGGTATCTACAATTGATATCAAAGCTGGGTGCTGCCCAGCCCAATTTCGGTCGACCCATGTTAGATCTCTCACCACGTTCTGCATGAGAGGGGGGGCCTCGGAGACTATCTAGCCCTTGCCTCGTGTGAAGGGGTGATTGATGGGTTAGTCCCACATCGGCTAGGGGCTTGGGCAATGATGTCTTCATATACCCTCTATGGACACCCCCCCCCCTCCTCCTCCTCCTCCTCCTCTTACGACTTAGGTTTTGGGGCGTGAGGGTATCTAGAATCGGGTCTTGGGGCATGAGGGCATCTAACAAATGGTATGATAGTGAGGTTCCGCTTAACCGGATACTCTCAGGCCTTGGTGTGCCTCTTCCCCTGCACTTGAGCTTGTCTGAGGGGGGATTGTTGGGTTTAGTCCCACATTAGCTAAAGGCAAGGAGATGGTGGCTTTATATCCCCTCCGGCGGGTTTCCCCTTACGACTCGGGTTTTGGAGCTTAAGGATATCTAACACATCAATCGTCAACACTAATAACTCAATTGGCCAGAACACATATTAATTATATAAAATAAGTTTATTTTTACAAAGGCTGCATCTTTTATACGAACACATACAAAACGTTCGACTAAGAGGAGGAATGGAGCAACTGCTTCGTCATCGGCAATAGGAGGACAACGGACATGCAAGTTTAAATCGTATAGGTCCGACGAAGGTTTTAGAGGGACTATAAGGTAGATGAAGGGTTCGAGAAAACCACAGCTCAAGACAATGATGCCAAGACTAGCGAAGGTGTCGACACGAAAAATATATAAAGTAGAGTGTAAATAGTAAAGTAGAGTGTGCCGAATAAAATATGGTGCAAAGTTGAATTTGATGGGTTCATATATAGCAACCTCACATGGATGATTGTGACATGGAGGACCATAGTGAAGGTCTCACTCAATTGGGCGACTAAAGTTTTATTCGCTTGAGCTTGTTGGCCTAAGCTATTCGGTTGGAGGCAATGTTTTCAAAACTGGATCAGAAGGCGAAACGAAAAGAAGCCTAGTCTGATCCAAACCGTTGGTTCAACCATTTGAACCGCTTGAGATCGAAATAGATATTTAATAAATAGTTTAAAAAAATGTGATTCATTGGTTAAAAATATATGTTCAAAGGTTTTTAAAACCATGGGTCATGTAATGAAAACCTAACCATCTTGTTTTTTTCAAAAATAATATGTAATATATTTTTTTAATAAAATTTGGTGTACCGATCCAAATAGGTTTTCAAACCTGAATTTGGTGGGTTCGTATAGAAAGCGCCACGAAATAATTGCGCTAAAGACTTTCCTCGTATGCACACGTCATCCATTCGGATTTCGCGGACTATTCCAGCGGCGAGAAAATGACCCCGTCTCTGCGTGAAAAAATTTCAGCACATCCTGCGTACCATACAACCGCGGGGCCCACCGGCCCCAAAGCCTATCAGCACACTCTGAGTGCTGGGTGCCACAACCCTCATGTGCTGGGCCTTCTACGCCCCCATGTTTCTTGGATCGCAGTGGGTCCCATCCCACGGTTGTATGGTACGCAGGATGTGCTGAATTTGGGGTGGATTAATAATATACTAAATCGTCACCTAAATTAGGGGGATCAGGTACTAATTACAATTTGACCGCTCTTCACCGCTGCCGCAGCATGAAGACTTTTCGTTTTTACTCTGAAACGTACGGAAACCGTCGGACGATCGGATTTACCGCCGTCACATCAAATCCCCGATATCCGAACCCGTCGGCCTCCCCTTCCCCCAACTCCGATACTCTGCCCTCAAATAGAATCAGAGGGCAGAGCAGAGGGAAGAGGATCCCAAGATCTGATCGTGGTGAAACCGCGATCCGAGGGTTTCTGGAGTTGGCAAACCCTAGCAGAGGCTCAGATCCGTTGGGGTTGGGATCGGACGAAATGGGGAAGGCGGGGAGGGACTGGATGCAGATCTACGCGATCTACGGCACCGACGATTGGCAGACGGTGGCGTTCCTGGCGTTCCACGCCGCCGCCTTCGCCGCCGTCTCCGTCCTCCTCCTCCTATACTTCTCCCCACTCGTCTCCCTCCTCCACGCGCTCCTCCCCACGCTCCCCCTCCCCGCCCTCCGATTCGCCGCCGGCTTCTCCGGATCCGTCGCCGCGCTCTCCGCCCTCTGCCTCCTCTACGCCGCCGCCAGCGTCTTCCACTCCTCCCTCGCCCTCCGCTGGGAGATGGCCCAGCGCATGCTCGCGGCCGTCCCGGACTGGTCCGCCGTGCGCACCGCGCTCGACGTGGGCTGCGGCCGCGGGATCCTGCTCAACGCGGTGGCGGCGCGGATGAAGAAGGACGGCAGCGGGGGGCGGGTGGTGGGCCTGGACCGGCGGAGGGAGACGGCGGTGGCGGCGCTGCGGCGGGCCTGGGCGGAGGGGGTGCAGGAGCACGTCACGTGCCGCGAGGGGGACGCCCGGGCGCTGCCGTTCTCGGACGGGTACTTCGACGTGGTGGTGTCGGCGGTGCACCTGAGCGGGCTGGGGGCGGCGGCGGAGGAGCGGGGCCGGGGGCTGGGGGAGCTGGTGAGGGTGCTCAAGCCGGGGGGGTTCGGCGTGGTGTGGGATCTGCTGTGCGTGCCCGAGTACGCGCAGCGGCTGCGCGAGATGCGGATGGAGGACGTCCGGGTCTCGGATCGTGTCACCGCATTCATGGTCAGCAGCCACATCGTGTCCTTCCGGAAGCCGCTCGTCTCTTCCGGTGCCGAGGTGGCGCAGCCACCACTTGACTGGAGGGCCAACATCTGCTGATGTTCCGGGCCTCCGGCGGAACACCAGAACTCCATGGTTGTTTGACTTCCTTTTCTTCTTTTCCTTTTTATTTTGGTTTTTAGTTTGAACTGCCTCACCACCTACTGAGGTCCTGAAGTGTGAATTATGTGGGTTGTTGGAGTTTGGAAGCCCGGCCCAAATGGCTGCAAGAAGTCAAATATACTTAGGGACAGTATGGTCATTACACTAGAGCAAGCAAATAGTATGACGTGGCAAATGCCTATTGTAAGACAGACTTTTAAGATAATTATGGTTTGATGTGTGTAATAGTATATTAAGACAGCAATGCTAATGTGAAAATTTCCTGAATATTTCAATGGAACTAAGACAAAAAGGACGAGGGCTAAGAAGCACCGACGCTGGTACGGAAACACGGTTACGATATGATACGGGCACACCGACACAGCAAATCCTAAAAAAAGAAAAACACGGATACGACATGAACACCATAAAATAAATTAATATTTTTATTTATATTTTATGTGTTTTATAATTCGTTTATATTTAATAACCAAAAAATCTCATAGAAACAACTAAAATAAAAAATTAATGCACATACTGAATCACAACCATTAGTTACACCTACATCTAGCCTAATTGGTAAATCACATACAACCCTAAATGGTATGGAAAAGAATGATTGTGTTCCGGTTTTGGCTTTTAATCTATCTGAAACCTCAGAGGATCAGATAGGTTAAAGCCAAAACTAAATCGTAACCGTTCGTTATAACTAGCCTGACAAGTGAATTATACTCAGACCAAAACAACATGCAAAAGAACGGCTGCGATTCAATTTTGGCTTTAACCTATCTGATCCTCTAAGGCAGCTTGTGACCTGACCCTATATCGAACCGTCTGTCAACTTGCCGTGTTTGGTGCGCATCCGACGAGTGTTTGGCTCCCAGAAGCACATGGGACACGATACATGCGTGTCCGGTGCGTGTCCGACGAGTGTCGGTGTCCGACACGGGTAGGAGAGCCTGAAGAAGTGTCCGTGCTTCCTAGGATGAGGCACTGTTGGATCCATTTTTCTCTGAGTGTTTTTGGGATTTTGAGAGCCGAAGAACCGAAAATGAGCATAGAGCTTGTTTGGGGCAATGCAAAACCGGATTCTCAAAGTCGGATTGTTATTCGGATCCCGATTTTGATTGATACTTCGGGATTCTGAGCAAGTTTTGGGATTATTCGGAGAGCCCGAATAAAACCCGCTCGGTCACATCCTCTCATTCTCATCTCTCTCGTGCGATGAATGAATCCTGCGAACCAAACAACTAGGGTTTGGCAATGGAAGCGATCCAGCTTGTCGGATCCTCCCCATACACAATCCAGCTCCTGTGTGTGTGTGTTGGATGAAGATCATGCCAAATTGGTCCATGTTTACAAAGAAGTAGGGGTGGCAATTGGTCGGGTCGGGTTTGTGTCGTGTCTAGTTCCGGGTTGTATCCAACCCCTAGACCCGGACCCGACCTGTTTAACTAATCATGTCTAGACCCTAAACCCGTCCCCGACCTGTTTATAAACGGGTAGACTTGTTAGGCCCATTTACCACACGGGTCTATTCAGTTGACCCAATCCGACTCGACCCGATAAGACCCGTTGGTACTATATATTATAGTATTGGATTGCGGGTAGACCCGACACAACCCATTGAATTTTAAACGGATCTTCCCGGGTCTACCGTGTCCAAACCCTAAACCCAGAGCCGACCCGCTTATTAAACGGGTCTACCGAGTTGACCCGTTTACAACCCGAATCCGTTTAACCCAGACCTAGACTCACTAACTTCGTGTCGAGTCCATAATTGCTAGCCCTACAAAGAAGTTTTCAATTCTGTGGCCCTTCAAAGATGCCTTCAAATTCAATTTTAAATTCAAAACTCTACTTTCAAACTCAAAACACAGCCACCTTTTCCATGTTAATATGATTTGGAATTGAACGGTGAATTCATCAATTTTAAATGCGAAACACAGATATCCGCTTTTCTGCTTTCAAATTCAAAACACAGGCACCGTCTGTTTGTTAATGTGATTTGGGGTTCATTGATTTTGATTTGGGGCTTTGAGAATTCGGGGACTAGTGATGAATTTCTCTTCAAGCTCTGTGTTTTGCAAGGTAACTACCACCACTCGACTGAATGGTGAATTCATCAACTAAATATCGAATATATGTTGAATATCACTTTATTTTACAACTTTTGCCAAACAAGTTTATGGGCTAATAAGCTTAAAAAATATCAAAAACATACCACTTCTTCCAAAATAGGCTTCGTGGATTCTGGAATCTCCAAAAAAAGGATTTTGAAAGCTTAAAGCCCCGATTCTAATTCTACGATTCTGGGAGCTCAAAAGTCAAGAATCAAAATCCTACCCAAACGTAGTCTAAGGGTCTGTTTGGATACGCTTCGAATCCAGGATTCTAGCAGCCTAGAAACCTGAAAAAACATGAAGAGCTTGATACAATCAGAGCCCAAAAAGTCTTTCTTTGGAGAGCACAAAAATGTGCTCCTGAGAGTAGGACTAGCAATGGGCGGGTCGGGTCGTGTCGTGCACGGTTTTGTGTCGTGTCCAAAACCCCTAAATCCGGACCCGACCCGTTTAACTAATCATGTCTAGACCCTAGACCCGTACCTGACCAGTTTATAAACAGGTAGACCAGATAAGACCCGTTTAAATATTCATTCTTTTATTTTTAAAAAATTTATATTTCGTTGCAACTCTCCATCATGGGTGTCTTGATCACAACCGTCCGTTGAACCCATCGCAGACTAGTGAATCACATAATTGGCTACATCACACTGCGATCGGATGTTGGGTAAACCAGACCCGACCCGACATGACCCAAACCCGTTTAACCCAGACCCATGCCCGCTAATTTTGTGTTGGGTCGTGTCAGGTCTGTTGTGTCGGGTCCAAAATTGTCAGCCCTACATGGCAACCATTTTTTGGAGCCCAAAATTGAGGCTTCGGAGACCTTTTTTTGGGATTATGGGCTCCAAGGATCCTAGAATCAAAATCCTATCCAAACAAGGCATAAGTTCCTCTCTTATTCTTGAGAAGCATCTGGTTGAAGTGGTATTGCTCCAGGAATAGGGTGTACGAGACCATAGGCTTGTCAATGGGTTAGATTCGGGATGGATCAGGATATATCTTAATCCGATCGGAATAGGAATCCGCCCGATCGGAATCCGATATCCGATGGATATTACAACCTTTGGTTTGAATCCGAATCCGTCAAATAATCCGAGATCCGAATCCGATTACCTATATAGGTAAAAAAAAAAAAATTATTATTATTATAAACCATCCTTAAATTATCGATTCAAAACAAGCTATTTTTATTTTCCTTTTCAATGCAAAGAAAATAATTAATAGAGAGGTTAGGTAAAGAGGGCACTTGTCAAAGTTTATATAATAGAGAGGTTAGGTTTTAAATCTAGGCCCTTGATAATCATAATATCTAGATCCAAATGTTGTTGTTCAATGATTAAGTTAGATAGTGTTGGATCGGATCTTAATCGAACCGGCTCAGGGTAAATCCGGATCCGATCCGATTATGTTTCAGATTGGATCAGATCATTTTAATCAGATATTGGATGAAAAAATTATTACCAGATCCTGGGTATTCAGATCGGATTCGGATCAAGATCTGCTCCGTTGACAAGTCTACGAGGCCATGAAGTTTGGTGCTGAGGAGTTTGTGGAACTAGTTGGAGGCGGAGCCCGTCAACTTGCTCAAAAATTTCCTATAGAGGACGTGGTTCTGGTCATAGAAGAACGAGAGCGTCATGTAGGTGAGTAAGTGGTCAACCCAGTCCTAAGAATCGTCGAATAACTAGAACATCTGGGGAACCTAATAGTTTGAAAACCCATCCTTGTGCACTTCATCGGTGAAGGGGGACGCCATCCCTAAGGCGGCGAGCCCCTCCAGGAGGTCAATGGGTGCTTTAGGGGCTGGACAGGTTGGGGGGTAAGGACCCCTATCATGCTGCGTCGACCCCAATGGATCCTTGACATTGTCAAGATACCTATGGGAGTTTCGTGCTTCCTCTCTGTGAGTTCTGACCTCCTGCCAAGGTGATCTCGGACGTCGCTCTGCTTGCTACCTTCTCGGGCCCTTGCATGCCTCGTAAAGTCACCCTCGTCACTAAGATCCGAGGAAGACAAGCAGCTTTTCGTGAGCGTATAGTCTTACCGGTGACGAGGGTTACGATTAGTAGGTGTTGTAGTCTCAACGCGAGGGCAGACGAGTATCACGTTTGGTGGGTTGGGCACCGGGCCCTAAGAGAGGACAATCTTGGTTCCACCTACTACCTGTTGTGCTGGAGAGGTCGCTCGTGCAACCCCACAAGGGCTAGGCTTGGCTCGTCATGCCTCGACGCATAGGTTGTTGGGATCCCAATTTTAGTGAGTGCGCTCCACTAATCGCCCCTAGGGGTCGTTCTATCCACATGATCGTTCTGGTCAAGGCCCCCTAACCTCATAGCCTGACAAAGGCGATCAATCCCCCCCACGATGAATTGATTTTCGATGAGCATCCCCCGAAGGTGAGGCTCATTGAAACCCTGCCTTTGATCGGCAAGAACATTTCGGGCACCACAGGTCTCTACCTAGTGTGGCGCGAGAGCCCTTCCTCGGGCATGCATGTTGGGATTGGTGTGTCATGCATGTCAATTCTAGATATAATGACCCCTAATTAGGATCACATCACTATAACTCACACACACCATTGTGCATGAGATGCATATATTCACTTGTCCACAGTAGTGTAATTGAGATGACTCGAGTCTGTGGATGAGATCCGCATTAGGGCTGCTACTTGGGCTGGCCAACTCGAACCCAACCCGAATTTGGGCAGGCTTGGATTAGATTGGGTTGGGCTTGGGTTGGAAAATCCCAACCCGACCTCAATTCGGGTTGGGCTTGGACAGAGGCTTCGGAAAACCCAATCCAACCAGTAATTTGATCATTTAGTAAATAAATATTAAATATAATATAATATTGAATAGATTTGATCATAATTCATCAATCTGATCGATTATCTGCTGAATACAAATTGAGGTCGCACTGTGGTGGAACTTTAATGATTATTTATACTACTTCTAATGGCTATCGTTGGATGAGAATTTATCCATCTAATGATCTATCATCACCTATATAAGAATGCAAATAACTGATTTATGTGTTGTACTATTGCAAAGGAACTGCTATATATTGATTATTTATCCTCTACCATGATGACACCGTCCAACCCATCTCGCATAACCCGATCAACCCCTGAACCCTCCCAACCCGCCCGAGTTGCAGCCCTAATCCACATACAGGAGATGTGAGTCACCACACACATTTTGTGTAGGTTCACAGTCAGTAGCTAGTATGGACACCTAACATATAAGATTGTAACACAATTACCTCCTCCTTAGGAGGTATGGTTTATTTCGACCATCAGTATGAGATACCAAGTCAAGTAGTGTTGATGTAACTAGAATGCATCGACCAGAATCAAAAGAGAAAATCGGTCTTAAGAACTATCTTTCAAGACCATAGAACCTCTATTGCTAGTTAACTAGAACCATAATCCTATGATGCGTTGTGAACCCTGGTTTTGGTGTTCTCTGCTTTGATCTACCAATCAGTTATGTCTATTGATAGATTGACACAAGGTAAATTGGGTAGTTTGTATTGAACGCAACAGGAACACAAATCGTCCTTGGAATTCCATATCTTCTAAGGACGACTTGGTGTCACATTGAGTGACTCTCATAAATGGTTGATCATCGAGACTGGCCAGCTGTGCTTGTACATGAAGTGGTGATCACAAATCTTTGAGATGCCAGGACTCAAGTGGGTGAACTAATCTTGTAGGGACAGTAGGCATTGATCTTAGTTAGTTTCACGGACACCAGATTGGAAGGGTTCAAGTGCAGCATAGTAGAGTAATGGGTACTCACGTAAATACTAATAGTCTCGGAGTGCAATAGTACCTTAGTAGTGGTTGAAGTCACTATTCACTAGTATGACCAAGTCATGAGATGACTATGGCCATGGTACCAGTGGGATTCAAGGTTATTAGGGTCCTAAAGATTCCAACTCCATGACACTAGTAGGAGCAAAAGTTATCATGGCCCTGAAGATTCCAACTCCTAGCCACCTCTAATGGCCAAGCGAACCTGATCTAATGCCAAGATGGTTTACTGATAGTGGTTGACTCGACAATGGCTAGAAAACCTAGGGGCATGTAGATTAAGAGTAACATAACTTACGTTTCCTAATTTGATTAGGACTCCTAAGTGGTCCTACCTAAAGTTCTCTTTAGCAAAAACTTAGTTTGACAAGGATTCCTTAGTAGAACCCACCTAGTGGGTCCCAGGTTCGTAGGAATAATATATGAACATTGTTGTATGGGAAAGTAGTATTGTGTGATCCCTATGGTTCAATAGGTAATGACTAAGTTGATTAGGTTGACTTTTTTTAAAAAATGTCATAAGTGTCAACTAGTGCTTAGTTGGACCTTGAACATTTATGAGAAGTCATTAGAGCCCAATTAAATGGACTTTAATGACTTCACTAAAATACATGAAGTATCATAAGTGTCCGTGATGGAACGCGTCTCTAGCTCTCTCGTGCACCTTTCTCTATATAAGAGCGTGCCCCAAGTCCTCCTAAAAACTACCACCTATAAGGGGTCTCTCTATATTGATTTCGATCAAGGAAAAACCCTAGTTGAAATTTCCTATATGGATAGATCCCCTTATGGTTAGTGGAGAGAGATCTTAGGGATCCCGATTCCCCCATAAAAGGAGATTACCAGGACCAAGGCATTGGCGGGTGTAAGGTCGCTCGACAAACTTAGCTACGGGCACGACGTGAATCGACGCCATATGTTGAACACAAAAGACATAGGTGGTTTCATGGAAATGGACGGACGAGGGTCGGACGCAGAGTAAGGGCTTCGATGCTGGGCGTCAATTGACCTTGGACCGGAGCGTCAAGCATGGCAAATGGTCAGACATGGTTAGCGGCTCGGATGTGATGTATAGTCACCATGAGTAGAACTTGTTATCCGTGAATGTAGCCTAACTTATGGGTAAATTACGTTAAAAGATATAAATTTGGCCAATGGTGGGATAAGGATGGTTGCCGAGGGGGAGGGGTGGCAACCGGAGATGGAAGTAGGCCGTGGGTGGGTTGGAGATGAGGAGGGGGGCATTTTTGAGTTTATTATGGGTGCTTAGACAAAGATTCAAATGTTATTATTTCCATCCCCATTTCCATTGGGGCAAAGAGTTGGGATCTCCTCGGGTTGGTGGGTCCGGTGGCTAGAGTATGATTCACTTCGGGTTGTGTCATTGTGGTGAGTGCGGGCCCACCGGCCGACCGACTGGAGGAGATCCGAACTCGGGAGCAAATAGACACAATTGTTGAGATTCTGACACGTTAATGAATATGCAGGTAGGTCATATGTCGAGAAGGGCTGGTAATGGGCCCAAATTCGGGCCTCACTTATGCTATGTCGGGTCGGGCTTTTGGGTCAGGCCTATTCAAAAATATATATTTGCTAGGCCCAAGCCCGGCCCATTGCCAGCCCAAAGTTAACAAAGCCGGTCAACAATTGGTTTGACTAGGTGACGGTTTTCATTGGGCCCCACGAAGCATTGCCTGTTTTTTTTCGCCATCCCTCCGTCTCGTCGCAGTGAGATCCTTCCCTATTCACGGTCTTTCTGTTTCCGTCAAGCCCAAAGAGTAATGCTGTTTGAACAATCTGACAAGCAAGACCACTGCACCGGTGGCGGGGCCCGCATGGTGCGAATGCCGATGGACCGAGTCCTGAGCCCAGCCATCAGTGGATGGGTCTGGTTTGTCGAAGTTTTTGTCGCTGCAGATTGTTCAAATAGTATCACGCGTCTCGAAATTTAAAGCGAGGAAGAACATACAGTACGGGAACGTCGGGATGCGAGTGGGGGAAGAGGAAAATGTTATTCAGCCATCCTCGTTTCCAACGGTATCGGCCATCCCGGTGTGGCGCTAATCGCAGCCGTCCGTTCACCCAGCTCCGAACGGTCAGGTGGTCCCATCCTGATGGAAGTCAGGATGGAAGAGATGAGAGCAAATTTTCCGTACACATACTTTAGCCACAAAATCATAGTGAAGAGGAGATAAGTCCGCACACACCAAGCCATATCACTAGGCAAACACTTAGGGAGAAGGATCCTCAAACGTTTCGCCGTCGCATCGTCTACAACAAATGTACTAAATTGGGAGGCTACTGCGAGCACAAATGCAACATTCGCAACAACCTATGCATGAGTAGGTCGCGATGCCTTCTGCACGACATCAATCACCAATGCCAGAGATCCCCGATAATTGCCCTTGGAAGATACATCACACGATCCTCGAGGCGATTGTCCAGATACTTGTCCCGACATACCAACCCGGTCCCGGAACTAGCAGAACCATCCCCAATAACCAAACCCACATATCCCAGAACGGGACCACGAGGAATCCTTGCGACCAACTAGCACCACCTTTGAACCTACCATGTTGTCGGACCTCACGTTTCCTGAGACCCGACCCCACACTGACTAGCTTACGGCCCAATCGTCTGCTGCCACGTCATCCGTTAGAAGAGATAATGATAAGTGACAAGTGTAATCATCATTATGCCCTTATTTTGGATGACGTGGCAGCTCACGATTGGGCCGTAAGTAATTTCAGCAAGTGAATCGGGTACGTAACTACGTATGCGGAAAGGTTGAGATTCTAGAGAAAGACAAACCGATAAATACACACCCTATTGGGCCCACAGTAGTGTTTTGAAAACCGGACCGGACCGGGCGGTTCAACCGGTTTGGACCGGAACCAGAACATGTTTTGGTTCGGTCTTTGAATAAACCGGTTTGTATGTTAACCTAGGAATCAAACCTTCCCATTGAAGAATTTAGTAGATATCTATATAAAAAAACATATTTTCATACGGTTCAAACGGTTGAACCACCGGTTTGAACCGATTTGGACCGAACCGGATGCATTTTCGGTTCGCCTTCCGGTCCGGTTTTAAAAACACTCACAGCGCATTGCGTATATTCTTTTGTTAGAGGGGGGTGGGGGAGCGAACCATAAACCCTCCCCATTTTGTAGTGGCACTATACTCTCCCTCCCAATAAATTCTCCCCATTTTGTCTCCCCTCGCCATTAATTCTCCAGTGGAGAGTGAGGGGACGGCTTCAAAGCACGAGAAAATCGCTAGATCCGGGTCGGAAACTTCGCCGCAGGCGAGCCGCCGGAGAGCCTCCGGCATGCCGTCGTAGTGTAGGATGGGCAGCTGCCTTAGCAGAAACGCGGCTCCCTCCAAAGCGAAGCCGGGCCGCACCGTTGGGCGGTTCGAGGCGAGGGAGCCGCCGCCGGAGCCCGAGGAGCCACAGGAGGAGACGGTGAAGGAGGTGCTGTCGGAGACGCCGGCGAGAGCCAGGGAGGGAGGCAAGCAGATGGAGGCCGCCGAGAAGCGAGGTGCTGGCGGTAGCCCCCTTATCGCCTGCGACGAGATATCCGAGGCATCCACCACGGAGATCTGTAGCTTGAGCGAGAGTCAATCTGTTTCCAACACGCTAACGGAGGACAAAGGTGAGGCGGAGGCGGAGGCCGCCGGGGAGATACCTCCGGCGAGCTTCCGGAGAAAGCGCCCCATTTCCGTCGAACTTGTCGACAAGAGCGAAGGACGTGTGGGTGTCGGGTGCGGCAGCGGAAGGTCCTCCCCGTCTCTGGCCAGAAGACGGGAGGGGCCCGTCGGAAGGACAATCTCCGCCAGGAACCCGGAACAGCCGGCGAGGAGCCGCGTCCCGCCGGTCAGAAACGGGTCACGCCGGGATCCGGGAAAGAGGCCCGGCAGGAGGTCGATGTCCCCGGCGGTGAAGCGTGCGGCGGATCAGCGCTACGGTGGCGGCCATCGCCGGAGTCTGCCGGCGGCCGGGGTGAACTGCCAGGCCTCGCCTCACCCGATACCTAGGGGTTTACCCGACGGCGCCGGCTGTAGGAGCCGAGAGCCAGATGTTGGCTCGGCCAGCGCGCCGACGGAGGGGAAGGAGTCGCTGGAGAATCCCCTCGTCTCCCTGGAGTGTTTCATCTTTCTCTAGTGGTGAGAGGCTGGGGGGTAAGGACAGCAAGTAAGGCGAAGCGTTTGCTGACACCTGTCGGTCGACCGTGGGAGTCGGGAATAGAAATAGAGTTCTTGGCGATTTCAGTCGCTGGGACCGATGTTTGATGCGATGTATCACTCTCTGTTTTACTGGAATGCTTTTAACCCTATGAATCTGTCTGTAGTACCGGTGTAACTTTATTCCCCACAAGGTGGAAACAATCAGAACAAAACAAGAAACGGGCCTTTCTTCTCTTCCCGCCCTTGGTTATCGCTCCATCGGATCCTTCTTTGCGCAGAGGGATTTTTAAAAAAAATAATATTTAATTCAGTAGCTGTTGACCATAATATTCAATAACTAGAATATCAGGGTCAAAAGAAATTGCCACGTCGGATTTTTTTTTTCTCTTATCTGGGATAAATTTTTTTTTTTTCCCGAGAGAGTAGGAGGAAGAAGAAGAAAGAAAGGGGAGGAGGATAAAGGCCGCTTTGTCCATAAGCAGGGAGGAGAGGAGGGGGAGATGCCTTATCAAAATGGGGGTTATATTAAAAAGAGCAAATTAGTGTTAGAATCTTAACAGATGGTATTGTGGGCATCGAAATTAGCCCAAGGGTTGGACCCGACCCGCATGCGAAACATGGCCCGCATGCGAAACCTGGCCCACACACAACGGCCCGCATGCAAAACCCGGCCCACACACAACGGCCAGCATGCGAACTCAATTCGCGTGCAATGGCCCGACTCAAAGCAAACGGGTCCCACTGGACCCGCTACCCGAACCCAAAAGGGGGGCCCACCGGCCCCCCTCTTCTTGAAAACCGTGCCCCCTCCCCATGGGGAGGTGTCGCCGGCCACAAAGAGAAGAAAAGAAAAAGAAAAAAAGAAAAGAAAAGAAAAAAAAATCCAAACCGCCTCGATACGGGGGGAGGTGGCGTGGACGTCTACAAAACCGTAGATCTGCGACGATCCCTCGATCCGACGGACAAGATGACGTCGTGTCGCCATGCGATTCGGAAGTTGCAAAGATGACGACATATCTTCAAAGATCAGGTCACATCTAGCCCGTAACCACCCCAACTAAAAAGGAGGGGATCGAGTTTGTTTCCCCAAATAAGGGAACAATATCTTGATGGTTATAGGGGGAGATATTGGATGAAACAAAAAGATTTCAGCCATATCTCTCCCAACCTCCCCCCTTTGCCTATAAATAGAGGGGGTGGGGGAAGGCATCAAGGGTCCGAAAAGCTGAAGACGAAAGGGCTCTGCAAGAGAAGCTCCAACGCTTGAAGACCGAAGGCTTCACGAGGCACGGCAAGCACGTCCTACGGGAATCCTTGGCCCTTCAAGTCCTCATCAACGTGAAGACCTTGCACTCGAAGATCAAAGCTTCGACTCCTCGCACGAAGAAGAAAGCTTGGAGAAGAAGACCCGGAGTCGTCATCACCCCGACTGCTCCAACGATCTTCATCAACTCCGAAGACGCCATAAGCAAAGGCCGGAGAAAAAGATCGAAGCCGACAACACCCGTCGCCTTCAACAAAGGCGTCGACTCCTTGCACGAAGAAGAAAGCTCGGAGAAGAAGGCCTGAAGCCGGTGCTACCCCTGCCGTCTTCATCAACAAAAACCGACGCTACAACCGTCGCACGAAGATCGGTGCTACCCCCGCCGTCTTCATCAACAAAAGCCGACGCTACAACCGTCGCACAAAGATCGGTGCTACCCCCACCGAAAAGCCAAGCCGACGCCACAACCGTCGAGGAAGCCGGAAGAATAAAGAAGCCTTGAAGAAGTAGCCATCGCCGTTCGAGAAGAAGATCGAGTCAAAGCTAAAGCCAAAGCCAACGCAAGAAGCCAAAGCAGACGCACCGGTAAAGCCTGCGCCAAAGCAACGCACGTGCCAAAGCCAAGCAACTACGCCGGTCACGAGCAAAGCACCGCACGTTCTAGCCGATACGACGCGAAGTCCGGAAGAACTAAAGCATTACAAGTCTCTATCCGTCTATGTTCAAGCGCAAGCGCCAAAGCAAAGCAAAAGCCAGAGCCACGCCAAATCAACGCCAAAGCCGAAAGCCAAAGCCAAAGCCGACGCCAAAAACACGATCGACGCCGCGAACCGACGATCAAGGACGCCGAGGTCTAGCAAGGATCGAGGAAGACACGAAGACCGAGGAACGAATCCCAAAACCTCCCTAGCCGAGAAAGCGCGAAGTACGGACGGGACAAAATCAACGGCCGATATTCCTTAGCCTCTCAAGAAACCCTCACCCTGTAAAGACCTCTGTCCTGGGCAACCCCTTCAGAGCTCTCGCACGAATACCACGTGGAGACATGGATCAAAGGGACCCTCCAGAGGATCTCTCCCACAATCTCCTGATCAAACACTCGCCGCACCCGGCCTCGCCACACCCGAGCCCCCGGGTCCCGGCCACTCTGTAATCTCGTGTGATTCGCAATAAAGACGACCCGTATCTTTTTCCGCGCTCACAGATTTCTGGCACGCTCGGTGGGACCTCCTCTCCTTTCATCCGTACGTCTGAAGGAGTTGCTTCAAGTTCGCCATGGCCGGGACAAACAATGATACGTTTGCTCCAACAAGCCTCTCACCTATCGCCGAGTCTCCACTACTCCAACACGGCGATCCAGAAAACTCAGAGGATAACATTCCCCCGGTAGTACGCGTCTACACTCGGCATACTCAAACTCTAGCGGACTTCTTCACGCCAGAAACTGCTGCCGAAGATGCTCGCCAAAGCGCCAATGAGGCCTTGGTGCATGAAGAAACAAGCCTCGATCCTGGAATTCAAGTCTAGAAATTTGGGGAGGTCCAGCCCCAACCCAGAGCCTATTCGGGTTCTCCAGTGGACCTTGCACCTCCTTTGCAGGGGGAAAACATCCGTCATCAAACAGAAGCAAGTCGATGCAACTACGTCTCCGACGATGACGACGATGATGCAGGCATGCAGCGTCGAGACATCCTGCATCATCATCCTTCGTTCGCTCTCCAGCTCCAAGTCATGCAAATGGGTGAACATATGGCACAAATCACTCGACTAATGGAGGAGAAGGATCGTCACATCAACACCTTGCTTCAAAAACTAAGTGCGAGGGATGCTACGGCATTCAGCCAACCTCCTACTTCTCCAATAGCTGCTCCAGCTCCGTCTCCAACTCCCGCTCCTACAGAAGTTGTTCCGACAATTCTAGCGACTACTCCCGCACTCTCCTTGACTCCCGTCTCAGCGGAAGTCGTTTCTCCCATGCCAGTCTCGATGGCCGCGCAACCTTCAATGGTAGCAACGATGAATGCCCAGCAAATACAAGCGTTGGTGGCCGACATGATGCGTTCCCATGGTGGCAGTCTACCTCCAATCACAGCGACATACTCAAAGCCTTACACCATAAGGATCCAACAGCTGTGTTTCCCTACCGGGTTCCAGCCGCCAAAGTTCCAGCACTTCGACGGGAAGGGCAATCCAAGGCAACACATTGCCCACTTTGTCGAAACTTGCAACAACACCGGCACATACGGCGATGAGATGGTGAAGCAGTTTGTTCGCACCCTCAAAGGTAATGCTTTCGACTGGTATGTTGATCTTCCTCCAGGATCCATCGACAGCTGGGATCAAATGGAGAGGGAGTTCCTCAAACGCTTCTACAGCACTCGGCGCATCATCAGCATGACCGAGCTTACTGCCACCAAGCAAAGGAAAGATGAGCCGGTGATCAACTACATCGATCGTTGGAGGAACCTTGCGCTAAACTCGCGAGATCGCTTGTCTGAAGACTCGTCCATCGAGTTGTGCACCCAAGGCATGCACTGGGGCTTGCTCTACATCCTCAAAGGGATTAAGCCTCGGTCCTTCGAAGAACTGGCGACTCGGGCTCACGATATGGAGCTCAGCTTAGCAAATCGTGGGGACTCAAAGGCTAAAGCCTTCCTGAAGGTGGAAGAGGAGGACGAACCGGCGGCATCAAAGCAAGTCAACGTCACCGACCTCGCTTCGACTTCCAAACCACTCAAGATCGGTGGCAAGCCGGACAAAGGCAAAGGAGCCGCTATACCACCTCCTCAGCCTCAACGACCACCAAGGATGACTCTCGAGGAGCTTGAAGCTAAGCAGTATCCCTTTCCTGACTCGGAAGTTTCCTCCATGTTTGATCAGTTGATGCAAGAAAAGATGATCGAGCTTCCGCCATCAAAAAGGCCGGAACAAGCACATCGAGTCAACGATCCGCTCTTCTACAAGTACCACCGGATGGTCAGTCATCCCATCGAGAAGTGCTTTGTCTTCAAAGATAAGATCATGGCACTCGCCAAGCAAGGAATAATCGAGATCAACTCTGGTGACGTCGTCGAGTCAAATATGACGTCAATCACCTTCGACTCCTTCCCGCCAGCGCTGACTACTCCAGAACCCACTTCAGCAAGCCTGCACATCATCTGTCAAAAATTGATGGCGAAACCAGCTCCAAGAAGACAACGATGGTATGCTCCTGCAGTGTCCAGGGCCAAATCCTCACTGCCTTGGGGGCAACCGCCTCTCGTGCAAACACTCCCTCTTCCAAACAAAGCTACATCCCAGCATGTGCTCAAAGCAAAAGACAAGCAAAGAGACCCTGAAGTCATCCTGCTAGGCCAGCCATCAGGTATGTTCGACTTCTACGTCTTCTACTCCAAGCCTCCTTCAATCCCAATAAAAGAAATCAAGCCAACCGGCTGGGGATCAGAACATGAGTTGGTAGAACCTCCAAAGAAGCAAGTCCTTCCGATCGAAGAAGAGCCTTTGGTTACAGCACCAATTCTTCACCCTGGCGAAGAAAATCTTACTGATGGAAATGCATGGGCTATGGCACCTCGAAGGAGAAGGCCACGACGATCAAGCTACATGATAGCACGTCTGGCCAACCACGAGAAAGATCGGGCGACCAGAAAAATCCCCGAAAGAAAGACCTTCATGGAAAAGAACGAAGCTCCAGAAAGAAAGACGTCCAAAGTACCTCCAGCAAGTCCGAAGAATCTTCTCCAGCAAACATACCCAGAGCTAGTGACACTCCAGGAGTTCTTTCCTAATCGCTTCCTTGAAGCTGATCAAAACTTCAAGGTTTCCTGCTCCATGATGGAAGTTCACCAAGTGCTCCAGAAAGACGATAAAGAAGGCAGCTCCAATATCGAAAGCATGGAGAGAAGCATCGCTGCTAACGACAAGTCGTTCAATAAGGCCGAAGCACATCTTGCTGACGTCAAGTTCCACCAGGTCAAAGACCCCATTGCAGAAGTTCCTCCAGTAAAAGCTCCACGAGCCGAGAAAGTCAAAGCAGCTGCGAAGGACAAAACCTCTCCACTTGCAAAACCAGTGACATCCTCCGGCCAAATGGTGCACAAAGATAAAGAAGCGCCAGCATCAAAACAGAAAATTCACATCAACTTCATATCAAGCTCAATGCCACACGTTCCGTTGCCTGCTCAAGCTGTGTCAGTCCTGTGGCTCGTACCTCAATGGCTTCGCAAGCCATGACGATCGCCTTCCACTCCAGCAAAGGAACTATCGTCACCATTCTCCGAGGCCAACTTCATCATTTTGCAAGAAATGGCACCACCGTTACATGGCCTGTTGCACGTCTCAAGCTCAACTGAGTCTTCCGAGTACACCAGCTCCGAGCAACTCGCAATCAATGTAGGAAACACTCGAGGGCAAAACTCCACCGAGTTGATGTTCAAATCCAGCTGCAACAAAGAAAGCACAGTGCATATGGGTTCACTACCCTCAGTTGCAATACCACATCGCCTGACAAAGACTCAAGTTCACCTCTCCAAAAGCAACGAACAAAGTCTTCTGAACCACCGAGACATCGGCTCCAGTCAAACTTCAGCAATCATCAAAACTCTAGTCAAGAAGATCTTCACTTCTAACTATATTGAAGCGAAGAAGGTGGACGACAACTGCGAACCAGCGGTGACTCTGCCTGCCAGCGGCAAGTCCCTCAAAAGGTACTTTGTCTAGCGCAAGGTTACCCCCCTTGCCCAAAAAAAAAAAAAGGAATAAATGAACTACGTGCGACTTGATCCCTCTCAGTAGGGTACGTTGGCAGCTTGTAAAGGTTCAGTCCAAACAAAAAAAAAAAAGAAGCAAACTACCATTCCAGAAAATGAGCCCAGAAAAGACGCAAGTTCCATTCCGGGGATCAAGAAGTCGTCAGCTTCCATCAAGCCACCAGCTCCCGGCATTGCCACAGCTCATCTCTCGAGGCACCCACACGGTGCAACTCCGAAAGGCAAGAAACCACCAGCTCTCGGCGATTCGTAAGCTCCTCCCGCTGCTTTGCAAGCTCCGTTACAAAAGTCTTCTCAGTTGCTCGAGCTTTCTCGAAACGGAACTCCAGCTTCTGAAGCAACTCATGAGTAGCAAGTCAAAGTCCTAGAGGCGCCGAAGCGGCCCGCCTCCCGTAGCTTACACGCGCTGCAACTCCAGTGGTAGAGAAGCCGTTAGCTTCCGATGCGTTGCCAGCTCTGCACGCTGCCTCGCAAGGTTTGCTCCAGAAGCCTTCTCGATCGCCCTACCAGCTCAACGCATTGCCAGCTTTGCACGCTGCTTTGCAAGGAGGGACTCCAGCTTCCGAAGCGACGCACGAGTAATCTCCACCTTCTTCTGCACCCGAACAAAGTCTGCAGTAGCAAACATGTGAAGCCCCTCCAGTCGACGTTCCTCTTCCTCGGCCTTTGCCAACGCCAAGGAAACGTCCTCCTCTAGTGAAGCCCGTTGCAAGCAATGAGCCTAGCTATCCGCCAAAAGGGTGCACATATGCTCCTCAAACAAGGAGCCATCCACCAGGAAACCCACCAGTTACTCAAAGCGTCAAGACCCTCCTCCGGGAAGGGTGCGAGCGTCGCCTGGATAAACTTCCAGCACAACTCTCCAAAAGAAGCTTAGAAAGAAGGCTCTGCGATCTACACTTTCGCTGGCAAGCCTTTTAGTGTTGAGACAAAGCGCGATCCTATCCTGAAGACCCAAGCACGGGAACCGCCTCCTGAACCATCGCTGTGACAGCTGTCAAAGACGCCACAGGAACTGACAAAGAAGCTGCGGCCAAAACATCCGTTGGAACTGACTTCTGAATGGCAACTCTGGACTCGGTTGAACGATCTGCCGTGAAGATCCCTTATCGGTGAGAATGGGCTCGTACAACTTCGATACACGCTTCCTGCTTCGAAGTACGGCGATAGAAGACTCGCGCAAAAGGGGAACAAAGATACGTACTCCCATGGGAGACCACATCGACGATCCATCCAGAAGTCGGAAAGCTCTCGTACGGCGGTAGAAGACTCGCACAAAAGGGGAATAAAGATGCGTACTCCCGTGGGAGACCGCATCGACGATCCATCCAGAAGTCGGAAAGCTCTCATAACGGCGGCAGAAGACTTGCGCAAAAGGGAAAGGAAAATGCGTACTCCCGTGGAAGACTGCATCGACGATCCATCCAGAAGTCGGAAAGCTCTCGTAACGGTGGCAGAAGACTTGCGCAAAAGGGAAACGAAGATGCGTACTCCGGTGGGAGACTGCATCGACGATCCATCCAGAAGTCGGAAAGCTCTCGTAACGGCAGCAGAAGACTTGCGCAAAAGGAAAACGAAGATGCGTGCTCCCGTGGGAGACCGCATTGACGATCCATCCAGAAGTCGGAAAGCTCTCATAACGGCGGCAAAAGACTTGCGCAAAAGGGAAACGAAGATGCGTACTCCCGTGGGAGACCGCATCAACGATCCATCCAGAAGTCGGAAAACTCTCATAACGCCGGGCCCTGAAGAAAGAAAGGGAGAAAAACACAAGTTAGGCACGAGCCGAGCAAAAGTTCGAAGTAAAGAAAGACACAAGTCAAGCGCCCAAAAAAAAGAGGAGGGACTGCAGCCCCTTTTTGCAGAAAGGGAAATCGAGAGGGGGGCCACAGCAAAAAGCCGCAGCCCCCGCCCCCTTGTGCAAAATGGAGAAACCGAGAGGGGGCCACAGCAAAAAGCTGCAGCCCCCCCTCTCTCCGGTTAAAACCAGTAGCCCCGGGGGGGGAGGGGCTGCTGGCCTAAGACCCGCGCGCACGACCCGGTCGCCGCCGCCGCCCTCGCGTCCGCGCCGGCCTGCCACTCCGCGCCCGCCTCCGTGCCGCCGCCCGGCCCTCGCGTTCGCGCCGGCCTACTGCCCCCGCGCCCGCCTCCGTGCCCCGCGCCCGCCTGCACCCCGGCCCACGCCCGACGGTGTGCCCGATGCCCGGTTACCGTCGGCCGTCCCCGCGCCCGTGTCCGTCCCCACGCCCGCTCGCCGGCCATTCACTCCGCGTCGCCCAACGCCCCGCAGCCCGCCTGCGCGCGCTGCTCGGCCGCAGCCTATGCCCCGCGCACCGCACCGGCCGGCCGCCGTTGCGGCGCCTGTCCGCCTGCGCGCCCCGCGCCGCTGCCGCTGCTACTATTCTCCGGAGCCCGACGGCAGAGACGAAGAAGAAGAAGAAAAAAAAAAAAAAAGGAAAAAACGAAAAAAAGAAATATAATCTATTTTTCATTGAAGCCCCTATATATAGGCATAATCGGTTGTTGGGATAAAAACGGCTAAATCTCCTATCCCATAATCTAGGGGTGCATCCCGATCCGATGCAACCACTGTTTCATAACAGAAAACAGAAGAAAAAAAAAAGGGAAAAAAAAAGAGAGAAGAAGGAAAAAAAAAAGAGTAGGAAGAAGGAGGGAACCTACCGCATCTTCGACCACTCTGCCTCCTCCGCTCGATGCGCCATCCGCGTCGTCACCACCATCGGCCGCAACAATCGGCTTCCACCATTGAGCTCCCGCACCGAAGAGGGGCAACAACCCTCCGCCGAGACGCATCGCGACCGTCCTCGCGCTCCCGTCGCCTTGCTGCCCTGGAACTCCGCGCAGCGGCCACCGTCAACATTCGCGCCATCCTCGAAGCAAAGGAAGTCCGCGACAACAAGGAAGATGAACAAAACCCTAGAAGAGGTCTTCATCTCCAAGCCGCCAAAGCCCTTCGTCTCCCGCGCTAGCAAAACGATGGGGGACACGAAATGGCGAGGGTCATTGTAAAGACCTAAATTCCAAGCGAACACGCAAGTCAAGTCCAAGCGCTATGCGTTTCCCGCAGGCGCACTTGAACTTGAGGGGGCATTTGTGGGCATCGAAATTAGCCCAGGGGTTGGACCCGACCTGCATGCGAAACCTGGCCCACACACAACGGCTCGCATGCGAAACCCGGCCCACACACAACGGCCCGCATGCGAAACCCGGCCCACACACAACGGCCCGCATGCGAATTCGGCCCACACACAACGACCCGCATGCGAACTCAATTCGCGTGCAATGGCCCGACTCAAAGCAAACGGGTCCCACTGGACCCGCTACCCGAACCCAAAAGGGGGGCCCACCCGCCCCCCTCTTCTTGAAAACCGTGCCCCCTCCCCATGGGGAGGTGTGGCCGGCCACAAAGAGAAGAAAAGAAAAAGAAAAAGAAAAGAAAAAGAAAAAAAGAAAAAAAAAGAAAAAAAAATCCAAACCGCCTCGATGCGGGGGGAGGTGGCGTGGACGTCTACACAACCGTAGATCCGCGACGATCCCTCGATCCGACGGACAAGATGACGTCGTGTCGCCATGCGATCCGGAAGTTGCAAAGATGACGACATGTCTTCAAAGATCAGGTCACATCTAGCCCGTAACCACCCCAACTAAAAAGGAGGGGATCGAGTTTGTTTCCCCAAATAAGGGAACAATATCTTGATGGTTATGGGGGGAGATATTGGATGAAACAAAAAGATTTCAGCCATATCTCTCCCAACCTCCCCCCTTTGCCTATAAATAGAGGGGGTGGGGGAAGGCATCAAGGGTCCGAAAAGCTGAAGACGAAAGGGCTCTGCAAGAGAAGCTCCAACGCTTGAAGACCGAAGGCTTCACGAGGCACGGCAAGCACGTCCTACGGGAATCCTTAGCCCTTCAAGTCCTCATCAACGTGAAGACCTTGCACTCGAAGATCAAAGCTTCGACTCCTCGCACGAAGAAGAAAGCTTGGAGAAGAAGACCCGAAGTCGTTATCACCCCGACTGCTCCAACGATCTTCATCAACTCCGAAGACGCCATAAGCAAAGGCCGGAGAAGAAGATCGAAGCCGACGTACAACACCCGTCGTCTTCAACAAAGGCGTCGACTCATTGCACGAAAAAGAAAGCTCGGAGAAGAAGGCCTGAAGCCGGTGCTACCCCTGCCGTCTTCGTCAACAAAAACCAACGCTACAACCGTCGCACGGAGATCGGTGCTACCCCCGCCGTCTTCATCAACAAAAGTCGACGCTACAACCGTCGCACAAAGATCGGTGCTACCCCCGCCGAAAAGCCAAGCCGACGCCACAACCGTCGAGGAAGCCGGAAGAATAAAGAAGGCTTGAAGAAGTAGCCATCGCCGTCCGAGAAGAAGATCGAGTCAAAGCTAAAGCCAAAGCCAACGCAAGAAGCCAAAGCAGACGCACTGGTAAAGCCCGCGCCAAAGCAACGCACGTGCCAAAGCCAAGCAACTACGCCGGTCATGAGCAAAGCACTGCACGTTCTAGTCGATACGACGCAAAGTTCGGAAGAACTAAAGCATCGCAAGTCTTTATCCGTCTACGTTCAAGCGCAAGCGCCAAAGCAAAGCAAAAGCCAGAGCCACGCCAAAGCAACGCCAAAGCCGAAAGCCAAAGCCAAATCCAAAGCCGACGCCAAAAACACGATCGACGCCGCGAACCGACGATCAAGGACGCCGAGGTCTAGCAAGGATCGAGGAAGACACGAAGACCGAGGAACGAAGCCCAAAACCTCCCTAGTCGAGAAAGCGCGAAGCACGGACGGGACAAAATCAACGGCCGATATTCCTTAGCCTCTCAAGAAACCCTCACCCTGTAAAGACCTCTGTCCTGGGCAACCCCTTCAGAGCTCTCGCACGAATACCACGTGGAGACGCGGATCAAAGGGACCCTCCAGAGGATCTCTCCCACAATCTCCTGATCAAACACTCGTCGCACCCGGGCTCGCCACACCCGAGCCCCCGGGTCCCGGCCACTTTGTAATCTCGTGTGATTCGCAATAAAGACGACCCGTATCTTTTTCCGCGCTCACAGGTATATAGCGATAATGACAGACAATAAGGGGGTGTTTGGCATCATTATGGAACAATCTATTTATATTCTGAGTTTCATGATTTGAAAATAACGGTTAGTAATTGTTCCGATGGAATAAAGGACTTGGGAATTAAAAAATATCACTCCGACTATTTGTATGCCAACCGGAACACTGGACCATCAAATTGTATTATAAATAGTAATGGGGGACTTAGTGAGCCATCCCTGGCAAAGAGATCGGTTTAGTATATGGACTTTGAAATGCTGTGGACGGAAATGCCCTCCACAGCATTTCCAATTTTCTTTTGCCATGCCCCTGAACCGGTGAACCCCTCCAAGCCTCCCCCCCCCCCCCCCCCCCCCCCCCCCCCTCGTGCCGCCGTAGGACCTAACCAAGCCCCCCTCCCCTCCGTCTGGACCTAATCTACAGGGCATGGGATGAACCCTACATCTATACCTATACCTAACAAAATCCCCGCCGCCGCCGCCTTCACCTCCGCCGCTCGCGAGCTCGTCGGTGTTGAGGTCGAGGTCACCGGGGTTGAGGTCGCCGAGGATCGCCGGGAGTCGAGCTCATCGGGGTCGAGGTCACCGGGGGTCGAGCTCACCGATCGATCAGGAGAGAGATGGGGGAGGGGGTTAGTTTCGGGTATATCATGAAAGAGCAGGGACCCTAGGCAAAATGAAACTTTGGGAGGTCCTGTAGATGGGATGGATATGTTTTCAAGGACCTTAGGCACATTAGCCCAATAGTAATTGACGGTAATAACCTCTTTTGGAAGAGGATTAAAGGCAAAAACAATTCCAGATACCAAACACCCCCTAAGATGCTTTAGTGTTAGGTCCTCTTGTTTGGAAAACGTTCATTTTAACCCTACATGATGTTGTATAGAGAAGTAATGATCCAATTTTGACATAAATCATTAAAATAAAAAGAATAATAATTTGTGTAATTTTGACATAAATAATTGTAGTTGTAGTAAAAAGAGTAACAATTTGTGCAAATTGTTACTCTTTTTGCTACAACGAAATAACTATAATAATCCTTTTTTTAGAAATTTGATCGGAAATTTTTTTTTTCTACGAGGAAATTATTGTAGCAAAAGAATAACAATCTTTGCAGATAGAGTAGCAATTTTTTTGGAGTAACAATTTGCACATATTTTTATTCTTTTGCTACAGTGATTTAACTGTAGCTTTTTTTTTTTTTGGACGGGGGAGGGGGACTTAGCGGTCCATCTCTGGTCAAAAGATCAAATAGCCTAAAGGACAGCCAAACTGCAAGACAAAAAATATCCCTTTCCTGGCTTCAAATTTTCATTTGATGCCACTTCATTCAAACCTAAACCTAAATATGTAATCCTATGTTCAACAGGTCATGGGATGAACCCTAGACCTAAACCTAGCCGAACGGAACTTCTTGCCGCAGCCGAATTGCTCGTCGTCGCCGACGAACCGAACCTAAGCCTAACCCTAAACCAAAGATCTATAGGCCATGGGAATGAACTCTAGACCTAGGAATTATAAACCTAGTTGAACTCCTCTGTCCCCTGTTCCACCTCTTCTCTACTCTTGTTCGTCACACCGTTGAGGAGGAAGGAAGATGTGTCAGGGGACTGGAGGAGGTCGAGACCGAGGAGGCGCAGTTGCTTGCGTCCGATGCCGCCCACTGCTCTCGAGGATAGATGGAGGCATTATGCAATTTGGTGAGCGTAATTTTGGGTTTTGACAGTCCTCCAGTACACTGCATAGTTTTGTGATTAGAGACGACAAACAATAACCATCTTCCTTCACTCTGAACCGATATGTTGTCAGGGCCAAAGCCACATTACTTTTTTTTTGGAGAAATCTTGATGGAATCTTTTTTTTGCTAAAGTTAAATCATTAAAAGAGTAACAATCTATGCAGATTGAGTAACAATCTTTGTGGAGCAACATATGTGCATATTGTTATCATTTTGCTACATTGGAATCACTATAGTTTTTTTTAAAAGATAAATCCTGGTGAATTTTAAAATTTTGCTACACTGAAATCACTGTAACAGATTGAGTAATAATCAGCGCAGATTGTTACTCTTTTGCTACAGTGAAAATCACCGTAGGAATAGTCTATGAATTATTGTAGTGATAAGGATGGATGGACTTGCTCTAAAAGGACTACGGGTATCGAACCCGAGTCAGTGCCCACAAGGAGCAGTACCACTACTATCACTAATCAGACAAAAGTACTTTCATCATCACTCTTCAGACAACCTGTATGGCGCCTACAAGTATACTACACAGAGTTGTCCTTCTCCAAGGCGGTGACTAGGATATGCACAAATGTAAAGCAGCCAATGATGCATATGCCTTCAGGAAGAGGACTGCAACATTCACAAGACTCCAAGCATAACCCTACAAACAAATTAGGGTTTTCTGTTAATTTCTTTCGAACTAATAAGCTAATCAGCTAAACCTAACCCTAAGCCTAAACGTAAACCTAAACCGAAGATCTATAGGCCATGGGAATGAACCCAAGATATAGGAATTATAAACCTAATTGAACCGCTCTGTCCCCTGTTCCATCTCGTCTCTATTGCTATTCGCCGCACCGTTGAGGAGGAAGGAGGATGCGTCGGGGGACGGGAGAAGGTGGAGGCCGAGGAGGCATAGTTGCTTGCGTTCGCTGTCGCCCGATGCTCTCGAAGATAGGTGGAGGTATTATGGATTTGGGTGAGCATAATTTTGGGTTTCGACAGTCCTCTTGTACACCACTCAAATTTGTGATTAGGGACGACAAACAATAACCATCTTCCTTCACCCCGAACCGATCTGTTGTCAGGGACCACAACCACATTACCTTTTTTTTTTTTTGGAGAAATCTCGCTGGAATCTTTTTTTTGCTAAAATAAAATCATTAAAAGAGTAACAATCTTTGCATATTGAGTAACAATCTTTGTGGAGTAACATTATGTGCATATTGTTACTCTTTTGCTACATTGGAATATAGTTTTTTTTAAGAGAAATCTTACTGTTTTTCTACTACAATTATTTATTGAGTAGCTATTTGCACATATTATTTTTTTCTTTTAAGAAATCCCTCTCGGAGTTTGAGGGGTAATTTGCGCATATTGTTACACTTTTGCTACAGTGAAATCACTATAGGAATAGTCTATGAATTATTGTAGTGATAAGGATGAACAGACTTGCTCCAAAGGGATTTTTTTTTGATTTAGAGAAGCAAAAATTCAAGGGAGGGCCTTGCTCTAATTATATCTTTTCGGAAGGGACCTCCTTTTCACTGGACCGATCTCTCGCTCAGGGACCTATCACGAAGTCCCTATATTAATAAATATAATGCAGCTGGGAGTAGTGTTACTGTGTGTAGGAGGCAGAGGGGCTCTCGAGAGAGTGTCTTATCAAAGAGGGACCTATCACAAATTAAGTCCCCTTATTAAAATTTTCTTAGGTAGCATCAGAATTCAGAACACAGCCAAACATACAAGCTATTAGAGCAAGGATTTGTACTAAATATTAAAATCAAGCAAAACTCTCACTTATTCGACACATGGGAGGCATAATATCAATGGAGAGGTGAGAGGTGACGAGATACGTCGTAATTTCATGCACTTGGGACGGTGACCCGCACGTCCACGCCCTTTTGCGGGAAGTCTGAAGGCGTGGGGCCGGACCTTGATGGCCCGGAAGGAGGGATCGGCACCCCCTTCGGAAGAATGTGGTACCCCCAGCCCCGTGAGAAGCCGTCGAGGCCGCCGACCGCCGGCTCGAGTGGTCTTGCCGATCCAGAGGAGGAGCACAACACCAGCAGCATGAGAGCCGCAAGAAGAGAAGAACCCTTCACCGCCATCCTCTCTCTCTCTCTCTCTCTCTCTCTCTCTCTCTCTCTCTCTCTCTCTCTCTCTCTCTCTCTCTCTCTCTCTTCTCTCTCTCTCTCTCTCTCTCTCTCTGGCTTCTTTTATAACGGACAATACAATTGCAAATGCATCGTCATCAGCAATCTGATCCTAAAAGAATCTTCTAATTATGGCATCTTTGCATCAAATATATCCAATTAAATTCAACTTTCCTATAAATTTTGGTGCTTGATTGGCAAAATACTATGAATCTACTGGAAAACAGCTTTCCATAACTACCTATTTTTTCTTTAAAATTTTTCTTATCAAAACAAAAAAAAAAAACACTGAAAAAAAAAAATCTCTCTTGCTGATGTATTTTTCTATTAAATTATATTATTTCTTTCTTGACAATCAAACAATACTGAAAGAATAAAAAAAAAATTCATTCAATTCTTATCCGTTACTTTCTATTGAATTATTTTCCTATAAAAAATTCCCGACAACCAAACACATCCAAATTGGAAAGTAATTGGAGCTACATTAAAGAATCTTTATTTTGTAATATTGAATTAAATGGTAAGCCTTTATCTTAAATCTTAATTTTTTTGGAGTGATCGAGTATACATTACATAGTGTTTCAAGGAAACAAAAAGGAAAAATTAGTGATCAGTCCCTATAACAAGTTCCGTTTAAAGTTAGGGACTATTAATGTTTGTTGTTAACATGAAGTCCCTCTGGACTATTCCCTATCATGCACAGAAAATACTTTTATACACAACCACGACTGGTGCATTTCTCATCAAAATCCTTTTTATATTCAATCTGTATATTCTTTTTTAGGTTATTTTGACTTTGCCCCCCAATACTAACTTTTCCATCAGCTCACCATCTAAGAGAAAGGGTGAGCTGACGGGGAAAAAAAAAAAAAAGTTTTGGGGGATGAGCTGACAGAACATTTAATTTTGGGGGGTAAAGTCTAATTAATGAAATAATGGGAGATAAAGTCTAATTCAAGGCAAACTTTGGGGGCCAAAGTCAAAATAACCCTACTTTTTTTTTTTGCCTAGATTGAGATGTGACTTGTTCGTGTCTTATTGCAAGTCATAACTTGTTATACCCATTTAGGCAAGATTTTCATTAATATATCTATTGCTATCCTTAACCATGAGGCAAAAATTGTAATCATAGATACTGCCGTAGGGATGGCAACGGTGCGGTTTCGGTACGGTTTTAGGCAAACTGAAACCGCACCGCAACACCGAACCGCAGCATCGAAGGCAAACTGAAACCGCATCACAACACCGAACCGCAGCATCGAAACCGCGCCGCACCGCAATAGTGTACCATATATAAAACCGAAACCGCACCATGCGGTGCGGTGCACCGCGGTTTAATAGTATAATGGTCTAAATGGTGCGGTTTTTTGCGGTTTTGGGCAAAACCGAAACCGCACCGCAACACCGAAACCGTAAACCGAAACCGTACTGCACCGCGACGGTTTTATATTTTGACAAACCAAAACCGCACCATACGGTACGGTTTTCTGCGGTTTACGGTTTTAAACCACACCGTTGCCATCCCTAGATACTGGGCATCTTCAAGCCAAGAGTGAAAACAGTGTTGTAGAATTAATTGTATAACATCATGTGAGTCTCCCTTAATATGATATTCATGTGAGTGTAAGAGAGCCGAGCATGCTGCAGATCTTCCCATAAGCCCCTGATTTCAACAGCCATAATAGAAGATGACCTAAAGTAGGTGCATCCGGTAAGAAGGGGCTGTCGGTATTTGTTCGCAAAACAGAGCATGCACCAGAGAGACCATCAGAAGATAAAGACCCATCAAAGTCCAGCTTAAGATAACTCAGGCCATGAGGCATCCATTTGATGAGAACACAAAAAAATGAATATGGAAGGGCTGATTGATCTGTCGATTAGAACTGCAACTGATGCTTTCGAAGGACACAAAGAAGAGACCGAAACGAGAGACCAAAGAACAGAGAAATACATGCATGCTACTCTCTTCTTCTTCTTTTAGGTTGGAGGGAGGGGGGGGGGGGGGAAGCCAGACCCATAAGTCACCACCACAAGGCAAGGCGAACAAACACACGACCATCGGATCTGAGCTAGCCTCAAGGAATGCTCCGCTTGAGAGGTGTTCATATCTCCTCTAGTTGGTCGGCCTAGGTCGGTGGGCCCGGCGCAGATCACCGGCCCCTGAGGACCTCTAGGATACGGAGTCAGGGTATTGATCTTGGCACCTTATTTACTGTCCTTAACAGGCAAAAGTCAGAGTTTGGTGAACGTGACACATATCCGTTTTTTGGGTTTTTTTTTTCTTCAATATTATTTTTTTAAAAAAAATAATTAATTCAATAGAAGCAAACCAGAAGAATTTACCATACTAGCGCTTCACCAGGCAGGTCAGCATAGTAAAGTCAGTGCAACTATTGTTTTCCTTCCTGATTCTAGGTTAAACATTTCAGGTTACCGGTTCTAAAGCCGGTATTTGGGTTACCGGGTTTAAACCAAAAAAAACCCTCATGTATTTGGCTATGTGTTGGAATCGGTATAAGTTTTTGGTTAAACCCGGTAATCCAAGTACCGATTTTAAAAACAGTAACACAGATGCCGGATTTAACTCATAATGAAAAAAACTTTAAAAAATCATTGCGGCTCGTTTATCTCTGTTGAACCATGCATATCTATTTAAGTTTATCGAGTCTGTTAATTGAAGTTTATCGAGTTTGTTAATCAAAAGATTGTATGAGGGTTCGTACCCTATTAGAATTTGCAACACCATTGAGTGGAGTTCAGATCTCCTCTAGTCGGTTGGCCCAGGTCGGTGGGCCCGACGCACATCTCAGCCGCAAAGAGTGGGGATACGGGTATCGAACCTACTACTACTAATCAGACAAAAGTTTCATCATCACTCTTCAGACAACATGCATGGCGCCTACAAGTATATTACACTGAGTTATCCTTTTCCAAGGCAACGACTAGGATATGCACAAATGTAAAGCAACCAATGATGCATATGCCTTCAGGAAGAGGACTGCTACATTCACAAGACTCCAAGCATAACCCTACAAACAAATTAGGGCTTTTTGGTTAATTTCTCCTGAACTAATAAGCTAATCATCTAAACCTAAACCTAAACCGAAGATCTATAGGCCATGGGAAAGAACCCTAGACCTGAGAATCATAAACCTAATTGAACCTCTCTGTCCCCCGTTCCATCTCGTCTCTGCTGCTGCTCGTCACGCCGTTGAAGATGAAGGAGGATGCGTCGGGGGACGGGAGAAGGAGGAGGCCGAGGAGGCGCAGTTGCTTGCGTCCGCTGCCACCCGCTACTCTCGAAGATAGGTGGAGGCATTATGGATTTGGGTGAGCATAGTTTTGGGCTTCGACAGTCCTCCTGTAAACCGCTCGGATTTGAGATTAGGGATGACAAACAATAACCATCTTCCTTCACCCCAAACCGATCTGTTGTCAGGGACCATAACCACATTATCTTTTTTTTATAGAAATCTTGCTGGAATCTTTTTTTTGCTAAAGTGAAATCATTAAAAGAATAACAATCTTTGCAGATTGAGTAATGATCTTTGTGGAGTAACACATTAATTATGTGCAGATTGTTACTCTTTTGCTATATTGGAATCACGATAGCTTTTTTTTTAGAGAAATCTTGCCCATTTTTTTTGCTACAGTGATTTATTGAGTAGTAATCTACGCATATTGTAACTCTTTTGCTACAGTAAAATCTCTATAGGAATAATCTATGAATTAGTGCAGTGATAAGGATGGATGGATTTGCTGATGTAAAGGGACATTTTTGTTATTTAAAGGAGAGAAAAGTCAAGGGAGGGACTCGCTGTAATTGTTATTTTCGAAAGGGACCTCTTTTTCACTGGACCGATCTCTCGCTCAGAGACCTATCACTAAGTCCCTCTATTAAAAAATATAATCGGGATGGGAGGAGTGTTAGTGTGTGTACGAACGAGAGGGCTCTCGAGAGAGTATCTTATCAAAGAGGGACCTATCACAAATTAAGTCCCCTTATTAAAATTTTCTTAGGTAGCATCAGAATTGAGAACACAACCAAACATACAAGCGATTAGAACAAGGATTTGTACTAAATATTAAAATCAAGCAAAACTCTCACTTATTCGACACATGGAGGCATAATATCAATGGAGAGGTGAGAGATGACGAGATACGTCATAATTTCATGCACTTGGGACGGTGACCCGCACGTCCACGCCCTTTTGTTGGAAGTCTGAAGGCGGGGGGCCGGACCTTGATGGCCCGGAAGGAGGGATCGGCACCCCCCTCGGAAGAATGTGGTACCCCCAGCCCCGTGCGAAGCCGTCGAGGCCGCCGGCTGCCGGCTCGAGTGGTCTTGCCGATCCAGAGGAGGAGCACAACAGCAGCAGCATGAGAGCCGCAAGAAGAGAAGAACCCTTCACCGCCATCTATCTCTCTCTCTCTCTCTCTCTCTCTCTCTCTCTCTCTCTTATAACGGAAAATAGTATTGCAAATACATCTCATCAGCACTATGGTCCGAAATGAATCGTTCTAATTAGGGCATCATTGCAGCAAATCTGTCCAATTCAGCAAATCTGTCCAATTAAATTCAACTTTCCTATAAATTTTGATGTTTGATTCACAGAAAACTATGAATCTACATGAAAACAACTTTTCATAACTACCTATTTTTTCTTTAAAATTTTTCTTGCCAAAACCAAAGAAAAAACACGGAAAAGAAAAAAATCTCTCTTGTTGATGCATTTTTCTGTTAAACTTTATCATTTTTTTCTTGACAACCAAACAATACTGGAAAAGTCAAATTTATTTTTCATTCAATTCTTATCTTTTACTTTCTAGTGAATTATATTTCCACAAAAAATTCCTGACAATGGAAAGTGATTGGAACTATACATTAAAGAATCTTTATTTTGTAATATTGAAATAAACGGTAAGCCTTTATATTATTATTTTTTTTTTTTTGGAGTGAGTATACATTACATAATGTTTCAAGAAAGCAAAAAGAAAAAATTAGTGATAAGTCCCTATAACAAATTCCGTTTAAGGTTAGGGACCACTAATGTTTGGTGTTAGCATGAAGTCCCCCCTGGACTGTTCCCTATCGCGCACAGAAAATACTTTTACCCACAACCACGACAGATACATTCCTCATCCATACCCTTTTTATATTTAATTATACATACTTTTTTTTTTGTCTAGAGACTTGATTTGAGATGTGACTTGTTTGTGTCCTTGTTGCAAGTCATAACTTGTTATAAGGATACAAGTCCCCTCCGAAAAAAAAACCCATTTATGTAAGATAACGTCATGTGAATCTCCCTTAAGATGATATTCATGTGAGTGTAACAGAGTCGAGCATGCTGCAGATCTTCCCATGAGCCCCTGATTTCAACAACCATACTAGAAGATGACGGAAAGTAGGTGCATCCAGCAAGAAGGGGTTGTCAGTATTTGTTCGCAAAACAGAGCAAGACCAGCAGAAGACGCCCATGAAATAGTTTCCACCCAAACATAACCACCCGTGCCATACCTTTAATATTCCAATAGGATTTGACGTCCTCCAACCGATTGTGCTGAAGATGATACCATTTTGTTTTGTGATACGGACGTCTCCCAACTGATTGTGCTGAAGATCATTATGTATGCATTTGAGTATTACTCAGGGTTAATGATTAGTTTCAACAAGAGCTCTCTCTACTACATCCGGCCTAACAGTGTGCGAGGGCAGCGGCTAGCACAACTCATGAATTGCAGATTTGAGGTCCATCCAATGAAATACGTAAAGATTATTGGTATCCGAGAGCGCGGCGGAAATGATTAAGTTGTTTAGATGATCAAGAACGTGCTAGCTTCCACTAGGTTATAGATAGATTATGCAACTAATTAAAGCGCATACCTACAACTTATGGATTATTAGATATTACCTCATAGGTCTCATAAATACCTATGGTGAAGATCCGATGTGCAAGGTGAAGGTCGTTAATGAAGAACGAAGCCCGAGTTGTGATCTCGACATCGTCTTGATTTAGCTCCTATTCCACACATGATGGCCGCGAGGTTGGACTTGTGTGAGTCATCTCTTTCAACTTAATCCTTTCGTTAACGCTAGACGAGGATGACAAACTTGAAGGTGTGGAATTCGTGCACACTCAACTGGCTCTACCGGTATTTGTGCACATCCCAAGTCTCTCCGTGTATGTCACATCGTCGGCCTACTCTACCACAATTCAAAGCTCCTCCTGGCACACCTCGGTGTCGTTGTCAATTGTTCCGGGGGGGGGTTTGTATAACAAGACACGTAGTTGTTTGTTGAATCCTTTTCCCAACCACAACAAAATATTTGAGTTTTTTTTTTTCGGCCATATAATTGGCGGTCCGTATACGTAGCCGTTTATACCTCAGTGTTTTCACAACAAATATATAAATGGGTGAAGAATATCATACGTGTTAGTTAGCTCCGACGGTATATATGTTGGATTTTTTTGATGAGTGGCCTGAGAACGAAATTGGTTGCGGAAGCATGTAGTTAATTGTGTGCGATGGCGGGTCTGAGTCAAACACATGGTCGACTAAGAGATTAGGTTTTTGGGTAGAATCCAATGGATTATTTTTTTTATTAGCTGGATTAAATCGGCGGCCCAGGCTCACCGCCGTAAATTCCAATAATTTCGGGGGATTGGCCGTCACAAATACTGCAGTTAATCCGACAGCCAGGCCAAATTAGCATTTTGCAACGGAATATTAAGCGACCACCATTTTTGGCGGCTAGATCGCTAATTAAACTTATAAACAACCATATTTGGCCGTCGAAAAAAAAAACTCAAATCCGTTGTAGTGAACCATGTTAAATTGGGGAGTTTGACACCTCTGCGATTGGTCCTTTTTCTAAATTCACCCAGTTTGTGATGTCGCATATATCACAACCTTGTGATGGAGGCAGTGGAGCACTTTTCGAAGTGAAGTATTACTTCCCATTGTGGACCGCTGGATGCATATGATATGTTTTTTTTAATTTATGAATTTCAACAGTGATCTCTATAACATGCTACGGCTGTTCACAATGTGATTAGGACAAAAAGGCACGAGATAGATCTAGCCGTTGATCAAGAGGGGGGAGAGAGAGAGAGAGAGAGAGAGAGAGAGAGAGAGAGAGAGAGAGAGTTCAAACAGAGTCCTCTCTCCCATGTGTGAATACGACTCTCATAAATCATAATAAAAACCTACTATAAAGATATTTAAAACCTAATATAAAGATGATAAATGTATATTTAATGGCCATTTGATGTTAATTAGCACTTTTTTGAAAGGTTAATTAGTACTCTCTCTTTAACAAGTGAATCACACCTCAAAGGCACCCGTCACTGAAGACGAACGTCCGAGTGCCGACATGCACGAGCATTTAGTAGTGTATGATATGTCACGAGTGATTTGCATCCAATGGTCTACGTTAGAAGGTAAGGCTTCACGACCCTGTCAAGAAGGTGAACAAAATCATTCTTCTGTGATGAGCATGGGCCCCTGACCGATTGACTGCGTGAACGAAGAGACGAGCTGCGAAAGCCAACCGTCTTGCACCGTCAGGTTGATCGGGGCTGAGCTTTTTCCGGTGAGGCGATCCATTCCGAGGAAAGGTCCGGTTGTCTGTATATAGATTTCTACGCCGTATATGTCGGTTTTGACGAGAAGAGATTCGAGAGAAACTGTGCGAAGTAAAAATAGGTGGTACAGAGCATCTTATTTACTCTCCTTAACTGCCAAACTCAGAGTTTGGTGAACATAAGACGTTTCCGTGGGAATTTTTTTTGAGTTTTTTTTCTTCAAAATTATACTTTACTTTAAAAATAATTAATTCAATAGAAGCATACCAGAAGAATTTACCATACGAACTGGTAGGTCAGCATAGTAAAGCCAGTAGCAATTATTTTTTTTCTTTCTGATTCTAGGTTAAACCCAATTTTCAGGTTACTAGGGTTTTAAACCCAGAATTTGGGTTACCGGGTTTAACCAAAAAAAACCGTCTTGTATTTGGCTATGTGTGGGAATCGGTATAAGTTTTTTTGGTTAAAACCGGTAATCCAAATACCGATTTTAAAATCGGTAACACAGATGCCGGGTTTAACCCATAATGGAAAAAACTTTAAAAATCATTGCGGCTCGCTTATGGTGCTGACTGCCACATGGCTGTCAAAGTACTAATATGTTAAATTCTTCTGAATTACTGCTGTTGAATTAAATTTTTAAAAAATTAATTTTTGAAATAAATCTATATTTATTCGTAGATCTAGTATGAAAGTACCACATTCGAAGAAAAAAAAAGTCCAGCATTGATCCAATATAATCTCATGTAGCACTTTTATTTAAACATAGACATACTTGTGGAGATACTATGGAGGTATAGGGACATCGGCTAGTGCACATTGCATCGGGGTTTGCACCGAGCACCGCCACTGCCACATGGCCGTCAATGCGCTAGTATGTCCCATATTATGTTCAAATAACACTTTTCAATCTTATGTTCTTATTGTTATAGCATCTCCAACGGTCTCCAAAGAGGGCTTTTCCCAAGGTCTCCGAAGAGGGCTTTGAAGGAGGACGTGGCACTTCGAAGGTTTTATACAGCTCCAATCGACTCCGTTCGGTGCTCTGAAGACCTGGATAGAAACGAGTGGATTTGGAACTAGGCCAAACACCCCCAAAATGTCTTGAGCATTGGATGTACCAAATAATTAAATTGCCTTGGTAAAGGATTACTCATAAAAAATGGAAAAATGTACCCATGGTGTTAAAAGGGAGCAATGAAAAACGCTATCCGCGACTAAATCTATTTCATAAGTTTCAACCAATGAGTCTAAGATTTTCGCTTTCAATTTGGTTGACTCGCGTCAATATGTTCACCCTTTCAATACTTAAAAGGGGGTTGTATGTTTCTGTCTCTATGCATCTGGAAGGGCTCATTGATCTGTCAATTAGAACTGTAACTAATGGTTTTGAAGGACGCAAAGAAAGAGACCAAAAAAAGAGACCAAAGAATGGAGAAGCACATGCTACTCTCTTCTTCTTCTTTTTTTGAGAGAGAGAAAAGGGGGGGGGGGGGGGGGGGGGGGGGGGGGGCAAGCCAGACCCATAAGTCACCACCACAAGGCGAACAACACACGTCCATCGGATCCAAACTGGCCATGAGAAAGGGCCCGCCTGACCTATAGGAAGTAGCCACACCAGCGAGCGGGAGCGCCACATAGAGCGGGGATGGGCTTATCTGGCTGATAGGAATTTGCCACACCATCGAGTGGAGTTCAAATCTCCTCTAGTTGGTCGGGCTAGATTGGTGGGCCCGACGCACATCACAGCCGCAAAAGAGCTAGTGGGAATACGGGTATCGAACTCGAGTCAGTGCCCACAAGGAAGAGTACCACTACTACCACTAATCAGACAAAAGTTTCATCATCACTCTTCAGACAGCATGCATGGCACATCTATACTAACATGGAAAGGATGGGGGATAGTTTCAAAACATAATTATCGGTTCAGATTCGTTTGATGGGGGGATAAACATAAAGGGCTAGGATTAAATCTCCCTCTCTTTCCCTCGTATTTTTCCTCTTTTAAATTTAAAATTTCAAACCTTAGATACGAATAAAGAGGAGACAGCTGTAGAAGACACATGTACCAGAGCACAGGGACATTTGTTGGGCAGCCACACTTAATTGAGAGGGAGAGAGAGAAGCTTTTGGGAGAAAAAGGCTGGGTATGCAGGTCCCACCCCCCATCGCTTTCCCATTCCATCCCATCCCGTCACCATACCTCGAGCACCCTACTACTCCTCCCCCCTCTCTAAAGTCTAAACAGCCCCGCCGGAGCAGGTCTCTCTCTCTCTCTCTCTCTCTCTCTCTCTCTCTCTCTCTCTCTCTGTGTGCAGACCACTCTTTCCAGCCCCCCCTCCCTCCCTCTCTCTCTCTCTCTCTCTCTCTTGCCATTGCTCCTCTCCCCCTCTTCCTTCCCTTTTGGTGGCCCATCGGTGTTGGTAGGCGGATTCGACATCGATGGCTGTAGCGTGAGGTAGCCCCGATAGGTGAATCGCACCAGATGAGGAGCATGGGAGGTCGTGAGCCCCTCTCCCCTTTGGTTCCCTCTGGTCAAGTTCGATTCACTAGTTGAAGGAGTTGTCAGACAGAGAGGGGCGAGGTTCCCCGATTGGAGTAGCTGCCGAAACAGAAAGCGGTGCAGCTCCTATCTCTTTCTCTCTCTCTCTCTCTCTCTCTCAACCCCATCGTCGTACCACCTCACTTCCAACTTCTGATTTATAGATCCAAAAAGAACATTCTTTATTTTTGTTGATGGGGTGGGATCAGATCCTACGACTACCTCCTTGCCGACATCGTCAGCGACCTCACCCCGAGCACGACCTCCGACCCCCTCTCTCTCTTTTTCTCTCTCACTGGTGGGATCTAAGTTGTCGTCGAACAATAGGAGCCGGGGATCTCTCTCTCTCTCTTTCTAATTTCTTGGTTTTTTTTATTGATTCTAGATACATGATGGCACCGGGGGATCGGAGTCTTTGCCGGACTGCAAGAGGGTTTGTTAATAGTCTAACTACAATGGACGGCTGTGATAAGGTCTGTAAAAGGATCTATGTTTCCTCTCTTTCTTTCGAAGTGATCGCAAGGGTAAAATGGATCCCAATTTCCTCTCTCCCACTCTCATGCAGTGATCTCAAAGGGGAGAAAAAGGAATTCCTAAAAAAAAAAAACCTTTTACTCCCCTTGAGATAATAGGTATTTGTTCGAAACAACGATCGGAGATCCAAGATCTTTCTATTCCTCTGGTTATTTTTTTCTCTTTTGTGATTTTGATTGGATTTTTTTTTATGATGGAGGCATAGCACCAGTACTGTTGAAAAAGGACAAGCAATGATTGTCATTTTTCAGTATGTCATTTTTTAGTCTGTCGATTTTTAATGCCCGTCATTTTTTACCACTAAAAAATATGTATTAACCGTCGTTTATTAAAAGATGAACCTTACCCGTCGTTTATTTATGTAATTTATTCCTTAAATTAATATCGTGAGGGATGTAGTTGCATGGGGATGCAAAGCTCCTGAGCAGATCAGACGGGCAAGATGAGTGAGCGGGCACAGAGACATTAAGATCGAAGTCAACGTGATGGAGAGAGAGGTCGAGGTCGAGGTGATGGAGAAGGGGACCCAAGCCGAGGTATGTGACGTCCGTTTCATCTCTTATTTTTTTTCTTACTTTTTTTTTTGTTTTTCTCCTCTCTCTCTCTCTTCTTATCCCTCTCTAGCTTTCTCCTTTTGATTCCTCTGTTTTTTCTCTATTTTTTGATTTTGATTTTTCTTTTTAATTTTTTAAAAAATGATGGTGGAGGGATGGAGCAAACTCGAGAGCCAAATAGAGGGATCAAAGATCTCTCTAATCCTCTGGTTTTTCTTTTTCTTTTCTTTTCTTTTTTCTTTTGATTTTGATCGGAATTTTTTTTTTCATAAAATGTTCGAGGGATGGAGATGCATGGGGATGTGAGGATTTGAGAAAGGACTGTTGTCCTCTCTCTCATTTTTGCTTTTGAAGAAGGAACGGAAGGGAGGAGAAGGGAGAGGAGTTTGCACCTGATCATAGCCCTTCCTCTGCGTTTCTTACGGACGTGACAAAAGAGGGAGAGGGGGGATCACACTTTTGCGATCTCTCTTCTTTCAGGATTTGCACACATAGCTAGAGAGGATCCCTATCCCCGGCCCCTTCAAATCCCACATACAACCACAGCCCTCTTTTTCCGTTTCCTATTCAGGGTCTCTCACGGGTTCGAGTCTACTAATGGGGTGTGCAAGGTGTGTCGCACCACTATCTCACCAGAGTTGGAACCTGCACCCATTCAAACCCTAGATCGATCTAATTCTAACATCTGTAGGACTATGGTTGGTTTAAGGATAGTTAACCACATACCTCTGGGCCAGACTAATTACCCGTTAGTCCGACCGAGTTCAAGTCCGAATGGGTGAAGTCGATCCAAAACCCAACACTCTCATACTTGGCAAACGAAATCCAAAATCAAAACAAAAATTTATTTTGAAAAACACACACGCTAGTGCGTAATGACTCGGTTTGAACAGATCTTAGTGCGTGCACACTGTATTTTGCAAAAAACAATCTAGACCCATAACTTTAAGAGGTACTTCGTTACTTAGACATAGATTTATAGTCATATGAATCGTGGCGTTTATGTCCTTACGAACAAATACTCCATTCCACGCATTACGCTATAATCAATCATCTTTGAATAAGCACTTATATGGTTATCAAACTTTATGAGTGATAGATAAAATCTTACTCTGAGATCCTAGTGTATGTCTTACTAACTTAAGTATACGTATCTAGATTAACACAGAAAAAAAAACTTTATTAGCTGTTGAAAAGAAAAGCATAATCAAATATACAATGAGCTTTGAAGACCCATGCTATCCACATGACCCTTATACTGAATTTGTGATAATTCCTTAGTCATTGAATCTGAAACCATAAACTCTGTACCAATATGCTCAATGATGATCTTATCAGCTAATTGATCATCCAGTAAGATAAAATAATTTATGTTGATGTGCTTGCTATGACTTTCGCTATTGTTGTTCTTTAAGAAAAACACAGCAACCATATTGTTACAATAGATCTTTATAGGTCTGGATATGGAATCCATAATCCTAATCCTTGTGATAAAATTTCTTAGCCAAGAAGCTTGTGATGTTGCCTTGTATGGTGCAACAAACTTTGCCTCCATAATCGACGACGCTATAAGGGTCTGCTTGATGCTACTACATGAGACAACACCTCCTGTGTCACGCCCCAGAAATCTAAAACCGATCCCTGGGGTGTGAGGTGAGAAAAAATAAAGGGATTTAGGGTTTGGTGGCCTAACTACATCAATTAGGGTTTCTCACAAGACTGCAGCTCTCTCCTAAATGAAGAAGAAGGAGGAGAGAGAAACAAGGGGTATTTTAGAACTTGATTTTTATGAAAATATTTTTATTTTATTTTAAAGTAGAGATAAAATCTTTGTTGACAGAGATATAACTAAGCTCGATTTTCAAAAGGCTATCCTCTCACTATGAGTGGCATATCGGTGCCACTATATACCGATAGAGGTTCCTCTAAAGGAGCACGAGGCTCAAGCCTCTGATAGCGAGCCGAGTGTCTCACCCGCTCCCTAACACTCGGTGTATCGATCTGGAGGCCCTATTTACTGGCTTGTCAAATTAGGTCAATTCTCTTCTTATATTTTCATTGTGCTCTAAACTAGGCTTGGGGCCTTGAGGAGAGGCTTACCCAAAAAATTCAGCTAGCACATTACTACTAACAAACTCAGAGCACTAGACTAAAGAACTTGTAAACTCTATTTCCAATCCAGGTCAATTATATCGAATAAAAGAGTTGACATACTAAAAAAAATGACAGGCTAAGACTCCAACTCTGCCTCTGGACTACCACCGCTACTCCGGTCCTGAGCCTCTAAACCTGTATAAGATCCTACTCGTGGGAAAGAGTAGCCCCTAATAGGAAATTGGAAGATTAGCCAAATTAATGACTAGTGACATCTTAATAGTCTTTAATAATATAAGACAACAGATCTAATTGAATTAAATTATATCTAGCAATCCTAATCCTACCAGCAGTCTATGTTCTCCTGCAATACCTACTATCACTAGGTTATCTAACAATAAGTCCATTTAATGTTCTATAGTATTAACGAACTATTTTTTTAAAAAAAACCATCTAAATGTCACTAGATTGTCATGCTCTACAATTTCATAATCCGCATTAAGATTCTATAGTTGTTAATTAGTAATCATATAAAACATCTATTCTAATTGAAGCCCGGATATTTTGTTCATCATGCCCTCGGTCGGGCATTACTATAGGGCTTTTTATTTTGATGTAGAAGGCCAACTCTCTCGTCGTTCATACTCCAACACCATGCACAAAGTTACCCAGATGATCATAAGGGGTTTTCCGTCTTTCAAGGTGGAGCTCTACAGCCCAACTTGCTTGCATTAGGGTCTTCAACTATCCCGGGACAGGACTTGCTAGGCCAATCCCTACTCGAGGGTACCTCCTATTGGCTTTACCATAATTCTTGTCTGTAACCCCCTAGCCTACTGATATTCAGCTGTGCGCGCAGGATGGTTCACGGCCCTTGCGCGCACGGGGTCCAAATCTTTCCACAAGATAGATTATCAATTTCATCCATTTTAACAAAGTATCAAATGCTCTACACATTAAATAATTATTTTTATACATATACTGAGACAGATAAAAATACATATGGTGATTATCAATTTGCAATGGTTTAACCCCGGTCCCGTACTGCTCTCGCAACCAATAATAGCACTACAGCTAAATGTCACCTCGCTCGCTCTTAAAACGATTCGACCTACACTTCCCCAAAACCAATATATTAGGGTTGCCACTCCTTTTAGTAAAGTGAGTCTCGATAATCATTATTTACTCAAGTTACATTTTAACTTAAGGGAATACCTAATTACGGTGTCCATAAAATAATTATGATTATTTTATTAATATTTAAAGCATACTTATTTTATTAATATTTTAAAGCATGCGTTGCCAGACTCGTGACTCCGTATGCAAGGAGGGTCCATTTGACCACATGCGGCGATATCCGGCGGGACCCACATGCATTGTCATGGACACCTACCCTAGTTGTTCTCATTTCCCACTATCAAAGACCACGGGAAGGGGAGTAGATGTCACCTGGTTGTCGATTACGCACAAACTCCCGTTAACTGCTCTTGATCCATCTTTGCTCCATCTACGGCTGGATCATCCCGGTTACGTACTACTAAATTCACACATAGCGGATCCATGGTCAATGCTTGCTACCGAGTAATACGGGTTTAGGGCCGAGTCGAGAAGTCTCGGTGTCATCGGACCCTAATCATACATATGATTTCAAGCTCACATTTCCCTAGCATATCATTGTAATTCTAGTTATATAGAAATTCAACTCTAGACTTAAGTATAAATTCGCACATCCTAACCATAGTATCTACCAACAAGCACCTTAGTTATCCCTAATCAAAATCCAACACCCAAAAAAAACTAAAACTAAGTGTAGTAGGGGCTTGCCTTGGATTTTGTAGTAAGCTCATCTTCTGCTTGGGGTTAAACTTCTATTGATCGAACTCCATATGGTAGCCTGGCAAGCCAATATTCCAAGTAAGTGTGTCAGTACAATAGAAATCTAGAGTGGCTACGTCAAGGTGTCATTACAACGCAACTAGGGTTTTACGCCTAAATAGTCGGTTCACCCTCCGCAGGGGATCGACTGGCAGTGATTTCAATCACTGAATCACCCTCAATAGGGACTCAGCAGACATTTGGCACTATGATATTGGCCAAGTCACCCTCGACAGGGGATCGACATTGAATCAAGAGCATGGGGATCTATACGATGATCAGGTTTGGTGTGCGGGGACTCGTCCCCGTAAAATGGGTCCGACCTATTTGGAAGGATATGACTTAGGGGTCAAGTGGGATCGCTGAGTCTCTGAGGGTCCTTCAATAGATTCCAGTGGTACAGATAGGTGGGCATCGGGATTCGAAACTCGATGCCGCAAATTTCCCGGGATTCGGAGTTTGAAGAGCAAAGTTAAGGCCGATCAAAATCGACTGAACTAAGGCCCACTACAGGGTAATTTGGTAATTTTGTATTTTTGAGGTTAACCTACAGTCAGCGGGTAGATCTCGGAAAACCGATTTCATTGACGTTGGTTTCGCCGAATTTCGACATCGGACAACGAAAAGGCGGATGAATTAGTTTTGGTCACTAGGTATTGCATATCGGTGGACCCCACACACTTATGTTGGGCCCACCCACTTAAGTGGGGTCCACCACCTAACTGGGCCAACGGGATTTGACCATTTAAAGAGGAACCCGTTAGTTAACAATATAAATATTTAATTATTTAGATATATTAAAATTATCCAAAGATTATTATTATTCATTTAATTTACTATTTGTGCCATGCATTTTTCTAACCGTTCGAAAGCACGGCAAAGGTTTTGACCCGCTCCCGTGCAACCACAGTTGGTCGGCCCACCTCCCCATTGGCGTCGATCTGAAGAGGACGCGAAGGAGATCATTGGGGAGGCGCCCGTTTGTGCCAAGGTGGCCCCGTTCCGAGCCGGCGAACTCTGGAGTTCGGTTCGGAAGTTGGGTTGGGTTTCCTAAACAGAGGATAACAAAGGAGGTGGTTTGCTCCGGCCGCCTTGTAGCGGGCCGTGGAGCACCTGACAATGCAAGGGGGGCGACAGGCAGTGGCGGACCCAGGGTTTTTCCTCAGGGGGGGCATAATTATTAAAAAGTAACTATAATCGATGCCTCACAGTCGAAGACTTCGGTAGGCGGTGTGACAGCGTCCCTAACCTTCGATCGCGCAGTAAAGGCCTATTAGGATTTTGCCTCTAGTAAAGGAGAATTTCGATCGTCGGAGTCATTCAAAAATTTGGAACTATAATTGGCCGACTCGATCAAGGTGCACAGTTTGTAAACAATAGACCAGATCCTTTTTTTTTTAGGGGGGGGGGGGGGTAGATTTTATACATATCCCCAAAAACCTATAAATAGGCCCCGATCCCACTCGATTCTTATTCACTAAGAGCCATGGGATGAACTCTATGGGGATGCCACATGCGCGAGAGGTGGCAGACCGCGATAGGTGTCGGTCGGACAGTGGTGGCCCTGGTGGGCGTCGGTGGCCGGCAAACGGCGAGGTCGGCCGTGGGTCACCAATACTGGAGGCGACGAGTGGCCCATGTGGCGGTGGGGTGATGGTTGGTGGCATAACAGTAGATATTGACTGGCGGGGGGTGATGGCTGGTGTGGTGGTGACGGCTGGTGGTGACCACCTCCATGTGAAGTTGGCTACCAATAGTTGCCTATAATTGTTTTCTGAGTAAACTTAACTTTGCTTTCCTCCCTCCTGAAGTTTAGCTAGATCAAATAAAAACTACGAAATGAGGAAATCAAGTAATTGACTAAAGGGGAATTGTGCTAAAATTTCAAACTTTAGGGAGTGATTTGGAACAAAATAAACTATAGGGGGTTAAGGGTTTTTGTGCTAAAGTTCAAGGGGGTAAGTGTAACTTTTTCCCAAATTGAGGGGGGGCTTGAGCCCCCCCTAGGCCCTATGTAGGTCCGCCCCTGCGCATGGCCGGGATGGGTCGTGGTGGTGATGGGTTTGGCGATGTTCGCCGGTCGGGTCGCCGGGTTACCCGCATGGAAGGAAACGACAAAGGAGGGAGAGAAGCTCACCGTGGGAGGGGATCGGCTCGGGGAGATCGTCGGCGCACGAACGCATGGGAGAGGAGGGCTGCAGGCGGCGGTGCTACGCCTCCAACTCCGCACTCCTCTCTCTCTACAGACCTCTTTTTTTTGATATTTTCTCTTTCTTTCTCTCTCATTCCCTCATATGAGCCCTCTTTCTCTCTCTTTCTTCTCTCTTCTCTCTTCTCTCCTCCGGTTTCTCCCTCTTTTCCTCTCCTCTCTCTCCTTTGGTTTCTTTCTTTCTCTCTTTCTTCTTTTCGGTTCATTACAATGGGGGATGGGGTTCGGTTTTAAAGGGAGGGGAGGGGCAGCGACCGGCAGGGTAGGGGGCGGCGACTGGCAGGGTAGGGGCGGTGGCCGGTTGGGTAGGGGGGCGTCGACCGGCGGGAATCCAGGCTGGAATCGCGGGCTCGGGATGAGGGGAGGGCCGGGTCGAATCGGGTTTGGGGGAGAGAGAGAGAGGGTCAGGTGAGAGGGTGAGGGAGATCCGAGAGAGAGAGAGGGATCAAAGAGATGGAGGAGAAGAGAGGAAGAGAGAGAGTGAGAGAGAGAGAGAGAGAGAGAGAGAGAGAGAGAGAGAGAGAGAGAGATTGGGTGGGTTTGGGTTGGGTTCGGGTTTTAGGGGTGGGTTTTGGGTTTTGATTTTGATTTTTTTTTTAAGTGGGAATTAATTGGAAGAACACTCGGGTCATCATAAACAGGGGTCCTACCCACAACTTTCTCTCAGTTTTTTTTTTCTTTCTTTCTAATACTGGTCGAGCTCGACTCGCGCCGAGCCTGACTCGCCCTCGACTCGGGTCGCGCCGGCGCGCGAACCTTGCTGGGTCCGACAACCTACTACAGTATTTGTTTATTATTAAAATTATATATATATATATATATATAATATTTGTACCCTGACTCGATTCGCGTGCTCATAAGCTTATGTAACCACACCTCAGATGCAGCCCTGCGACTCGTACCCGGGACCCGCTGCCTGGTCCCGATTGAGTACAACCAACAGCATTCCAACTAATGAAAACATATTATTCAAACAACGATATTAAAATAATATTTAAATCAGACCGGGTGGCCATGAGCGAAAACACACTGGAGTGCCAGTCATTACATCCTGCAAACAGGAACACATAGCTCGATATCGACTTCCTCATGTCTAGGCACTCAACAAAGTCGGAGTCTGAATAACCGACTAGATCCAAGTGCTTAGAGTGTGTGTATGTAAGCATAAAATCATTCGCCCCCTGAAGATATCTCATGACTTTTTTAGTATCCTTCTAGTGATCGATGCCTGGATCACTCTGGTACCTACCCAACATCCCTACTGCAAAGCTGATGCCAGGTCTTGTACAGACCTTTAGATATATCAAGCTGCCAACTATAGACGCATAGGGAATATTTTCCATAGCCTCTCTTTCAAGATAGTTTCTCGGAATTTGGGACAAGTAGAATCATTCACCTTTAACAATAAGAGCAATACATGGTAAATAATTTTTTTTAAGAACTTGATCAACATAGGCCCTTTGAGACAACCCTAGTGATCTTTGAGATTGGTCCCTGATGATCTCAATGTCAATCATGTAGGATGCCTCGCCTAAGTTCTTTATGTCAAAGTTCTGAGAGAGAAACTGTTTTGTCGTGTGTATCATCCCCAAGTTATTGATAGCTTGAAGAATATCATCTACATATAGGACCAAAAACACATAATGACTTCCATAGATCTTATGGTAAATACAATGATCTATAATATTATCTGTGAAACCGAGAGAGGTAATAACATTATGAAACTTTAAATACCACAATTGGGATGCATGTTTCAGTCTATATAATGGCTTCTTCAACTTGTAGACTAGTTGACTTCTTTTACCTGAGTTGAAACCCATTAGACTGCGCTATATATACCTCTTCCTCTAGATCCTCATTTAGGAAAGTTGTTTTCACATCCATCTATTGTAACTCAAGATCATAGTGAGCTACCAAAGACAAGATCATCCTTAATGAATCATTCTTAGAAATTGGAGAAAATGTTTTATGATAATCAATATTCTCTCTTTAAGTAAATCCATTGACTACAGGTCTTGTTTTATGTCATTTGATATTACTTGTGACATCAGTCTTGGTCTTATAGATCCGCTTGTTGTCGATGGCCTTATCATCTTTGGGGAACTCTACTAAATTTCAGACTTGATTATCCGCTAAGGATTTTATATTATCTTTCATAACATCTAACCATTTTGCAGAATCTCTTTTGCTTATGGCTTCAGAAAATGTTCAGGATCTGTAGATAGTACAATAACAGTATCGGACTTCTTTGACTCTTGGAGATATACTTCGTAGTTACTAGAAATTACCGCTCTATATCTTCTCTTGGATCTCCTAAAACCTATTAGTTAATTTCTTTTCTTAAGGTTCCTCTATGACAGACTCAATGACAACTTATTCTACATCAATTGGGATGTTAGGAATTGGTTGATCAAGAATTGCCATAGGTGGTTCATCCTGATGATCAATTTGTCCCTTCTGTATTATAGGTACATAGATCGGAACCCGTATCTCCTTAAATATAATTTCTTATATAGGAATACTCCCACTGAAGTTGCCACTTTCAAGAAAACGAGCATTTCAAGCTTCTACTATGTTTGGTGAGTGTGATGGACAATAGAAACTGTAATCCTTGGACTTCTCTGTATATCTAATAAAGAAGCCACTGTATGTTCGATGGTCTAACTTTCTCTCATGTGGGTTATATATCCTAACCTCGACTTGACAACCCGATACGTGGATGTGATCTAAACTGCGCTTCAATCCATTCCATAATTCAAATGGTATTTTGGGAACAACCTTAGATGGAACCCTATTAAGAACATATATGATGGTCTTCAAGGCTTCACTCCATATATTGAGAGGAAGAGAGGAGTTGCAAATTATACTCCTCACAATGTCTATTAGCGTTTGATTCCTTTTTTTGGCTAAACTATTGTATGCGCAAAAAAAAGATCTGGGTCATCTTTATTGCGAACACACGAGATTATAGAGTGCCGGGACCCGGGGGCTCGGGTGTGACGAGTCAGGGTGCGACGAGTATTGATCAGGAGATTATGGGAGAGATCCTCTGGAGGGTCCCTTTGATCCACGTCTCCACGTGGTGTTCGTGCGAGAGCTCTGAAGGGGTTGCCCAGGACAAAGGTCTTTACAGGGTGAGGGTTTTTAAGAGGCTAAGGAGTATCCGCCGTCTCTTTGGTCCCTTCCGTGCTTCGCGCTTTCTCGGCTAGGGGGTTTTCGGCTTTGTTCCTCGGTCATTGTGTCTTCCTCGCTCCTTGCTTGACCTCGGCGTTCTTGATCGTCGGTTCACGGCGTCGATTGTGCTTTTGGCGTCGGCTTTGGCTTTGGCTTTGCCTTTCGGTGTTGGCTTGGCTTGGGCGTGGCTCTGGCTTTTGCTTTGCTTTGGCGCTTGCGCTTGGACGTAGACGGGGAGAGACTTGCGATGCTTTCGTTCCTCCGGACTTCGCATCGTATCGGCTAAAACGTGTGGTGCTTTTGCTCGTGGCCGGTGTAGTCACTTGGCTTTGACACTTGCGTCGCTTTGGCGCGGGCTTTACCGGGGCTTTTGCTTTGGCTTCTTGCGTGGGCTTTTGCTTCGGCGTCGACTTGATCTTCTTCTCGAACGGCGGTGGCTACTTCTTAAAGGCTTCTTTGAAGACGGCGAGGGTGGCATCGATCTTCGTGCGACTATTGTAGCGCCAACTTTGCTTTGAAGATGACGGGTGTAGCGATGCCTCGGGTGTTCCTCTCCAAGCTTTCTTCTTCATGGATGGAGTGGATGTTTGTCGAAGACGACGTGTGATGACGCTTCGGTCTTCTTCTCCGGGCTTTTGGGCTTGATCAGAGTCGAAGGCTTGTTGGAGACGACGAGGTGGTACCGCTCCGATCTTCTTCTCTAGCCTTTGCTTCTAGCGTCTTCAGAGTCGAAGGGTACTTTTTCTCTAAGCTTTCTTTTTCGTGCACGGAGTCGAAGGCTTGATCTTCTTGTGCAAGGGTCTTCACGTTGATGAGGGCTTTCAATGGACTAAGCCGGTCCCGAAGGGATAGGCTTGCCCGTGCCTCGTGAAGCCTTGGGTCGATGAGGAGCGCGTCTCCTCTTCTGCAGAGCTTTCTCGCTTCGTCTTCAGCTTTCGATTTTCTCGACCCCTTGAACCTTCCCCCTCCCCCTCTATTTATAGGCGAAGGGGGGAGGGGAGAGATATGAGAAGTTTAATTTTAAATCCTTTTAATATCTCTCCCATAATTACCCAAGATTTATTCTTCAATTGAAGAGAGGAATAAACTTTTATTTGCTTTCCTTTTCTGGCGGGGTAATTATGGCTGAATCTTGCACATGAAATCGATGGCGACCCGGCTCTTCTTCTTGTCCGTCGGATCGAGGGATCGGTGCAGATCCACGCGTAAGTAGATGTCATGCGTAACCTCCCCCCGCGCATGGCGGTCTTTCTTTCCTTTTCTTTCTTTCTTTTCTTTCCTTTTCTTTCTTTCTTTTCTTTTTTTCCTTTTCCTTGCATGGCCGGTCACCCCCTACCCGTGGGTAGGGGGCTCGGGTTTCAAGAGTGGGGCCGGGTGGGCCCCACTTGGGGATGGGCCCACCCGGCTTCTTGTTAGGCATGGGTCGGGTTCGGTGTCCCCCCGTGAGTCGGAGCATGTGAGTCGAGTTCGGGTCCGGGTCCGAGTGCGTCTCGGGTTTACATCCGTATCGGTGCATGCAAGTCGGGTCCGGGTCCGAGTGTATGCCGGGTTTGCCTCCGCATAGGTGCTTGCGAGTCGGGTTCGGGTCCGAGTGTATGTCGGGTTTGCCTCCGCATAGGTGCATGCGAGTCGGGTTCGGGTTAGACACAATTTGTGTGTCTATAACTATTTTATTGTGGTGTGCCTGGCGTTGTGTATTGGGCCATGATATCGTTCTCCTCAAGGAACTTCGCAAATAAATCAGGTCTTTGTCGACACTATATGTACCTACCGTAGTACTCACCACCTCTATCTAATCTAACGATCTTGATACTCTTATCGGATTATTTATCGACCTCCATCTTATATATTTTGAAAGCTCCAAAAGCTCCAAGGGATTTTGACTTATCGTCTAGAAGATAGAAATACATACATCTAGTTGGTCATCTATAAATGATGTGAATATTATTAACTATTCAGACAAGGTGTACTAAACGGTCCATAGAGATTAGTGTGTATGATACCTAATTTCTTATTATTTCTTCAGCACCTTTAGAGGATTTATTGATCTGCTTTCACGTTATACAACCCTTATAAATTCCGAAGCCAGTAAAGTCAAAGGTCTTTAGAACCTCTAACTTTACAAACATCTTTAGTCTCTCCAAAGAGATGTGGTTTAACCTTATGTGTCATAGAGAGAAGGAGTCCTTATTGACAATGATTTATTTATGGTTATCAAGGAGCAAATACTTTAGAGTTTATGTCCAATTTATATACGACATCAATCAACCTACCAGATCCAGCTATGAGAACTGAATCTTTGTTGATCAAAATGATGGAATCATCAAACTGAAAAATAAAGCCCATAGGCACCAGTTTTAAAATAGACATAAAATTTCTAAAAAAATTCAGAACATATAATACTCTAAGTCCAAATAGTATCCGATCGGGAGGACTAGTATGTAGGTCCCCACACCAGTTTTCTCTCTGTCAATTAGGTCTCGTAAGCCGAGAAACCTCTGCATGATGGTAAAGATGTGGATTATTGAATCAAAATCAATCCACTAATCATTATAAGATTTATGAGAATGGACATGATTAGATTCATAACATAGCAGAGTAGTATCATGCATCCATATGATATTTTTACGTACTAATTTATCACTGGTCAGATACTTGATGACAATTTATCCTTTTTGTTCGAGAAAATCTCCCCGGATAGGGAGGTAAGGTTTATGATAAGGTCTGAGACATAGGGTGGGACAATTGGAGACGAACAAGTATACATTATTATAAGGCATAAATAAATTATTCTTTATTTGATGATTAGCCTATGCTAATTATCAGTTAGTAAAACTCAGACCTCCCTTTGGGCAAAGGCCACTCCCCATAAGAGTTTTACTAAAAGACCATAAGAAACTTCACATTTCTCGATAAGATCGGTGAATTATATAAGGAGCCTAAGCAATGGTTTTTTTTCCTGTAGGCATAAAAACTACCCTTTTCTCTCTATATATTTTACCTTCTTATCCTAATTGCACGGTTTTGGGGATCGCCTCCCTTTGGACAAATGCAAACCTTAATTTGATGCCACTAGAAAGGGAATATCACAATCAATCAGATTTATGTGATTCAACGCACCCCATAGTACATAATGTATATGACTCACTCGTGGAGGATGATCCATGATGTTTTGGCTAGTCCTGAATCACTCCCTACGGGAGGCTTTTAGATCATGACAATTCGTAAAACATATACAGTTATTCATATAGCACGATCGAGGAAACTGGATTCAACCAAAAACTAAAGAAACATGTACACTAAACCTTATGATTGAAATTAACATGCCATGTGGCGTACAACCCTTCGCTCTGATTTGATTTCCGAATCAGGGCGAAAGTAGCTACGTGATCTAAATTTCATATCTACTGAATTTCGGTCAACTATCTCAAATTTAAGGTTTATCGTGAGGCCTACTCGGCCCATCACTCGGTATAAGCCAAACGGGAGGGTTAGTTGCCGATCACAAAAATCCCCTTAAAACCTGACTTTTCGATCTGAGCGAAAATAAATATATATACTGATTTTAGGGTTCTCGATGATCCGTTGCCAATCGATGATGAGTTCACGGAACCGAAAAAGACCCATTAATGATCGCATGATAAGATCTAAAATTATGCTATATAAATAAAGAGAAATGCTATTTAGCCCGAAGGTTTTCCCGATTTCGCCGGCCCAGTTGACATGACAGCGTGCAATTGGTGGCTGAAACTCACTAGCGACATTTAAGTCTTTTTACACCACCAGTTGTGTGGAAGCGGTGGATTGAAACGTACCTCCGGTCATAACTTGCCGAGTGATGATGATCCACAATTGAATTGATGCAGACGAATTATTCTCTTGCGAGATCCTAAGCGTGATAGAGGAAGAGATAGCGAGCGACTAAACGCATGTGGAGACCCCGAACAGATCGATGAGACGAGAGAGGAATCGAGATTGAAAAGATCATATATATATATATATATATATATATATATATATATATATATATATATATATATATATATATATATATATATATATATATATATATATATATATATATATATATATATATATATATATAGTGATCCAACGAAGGACGAAAACCCGAGGGAAAAAGAGAAGGTGCAGCCAGATCTTCTCTCCCTAACTTCTTATTTGCAAACCAAAAACCCCAAAGAGGACCAAAGGAGGGGGAAAGAGGAATGTCCTCTCTCTCGCTTCTGCTTTCGGAGAAGAGGGAACGAAAGGGAGGCGAAGGGGGAGGGGTTTGCACCTGATCGATCGTAGCCCCTCCTCTGCGTTTCTTGCGGACGGGACAGAAGAAGGAGAGGGGGATTGCACTTTTGCGATCTCTCTTTCTCTCTCCTCTCGGGATTTTCATGCACAACAAGAGAGGATCTCGATCCCCCCTTTAAATCCCATATACAATCGCATCCCTCTTTTCCCATGTCCTATTCAGGGTCTCTTATGGGTTCGGGTCTACTAATGGGGTGCACAAGGTGTGGCGCACCCCTATCGCACCGGAGTTGGGACCCGCACACACTCAAACCCTAAATCTAATCCCAACACCTGTAGGATTAGGGCTGGTTTAAGGATAGTTAACCATATACCTCTGGGCCTGACTAATTACCCACTAGTCCAAATCCTTTAACCCTTGATCGAGAATGGGATGCAAACAACATCGTGATGCAGATCTGAGTATTTCAAAAAAAAAAGCCCTTAAAAAAAGACAGCTTCAAATTTTTTTAAAAAAATGTTAGAAGTTTAGAACCCAGGGGAGTTCTCAATATGAAAAAAAAATAATTAAAAGAATAAAAGAGGAAGAAGAAAGGAAAGGGTAGCTTACCTCGATCGAAGGGTCTGAGGGAGAGCGGGAATGATGAGAGAAGCAAATTAAAAATGGGTCGGAGGCGGGATCTGCTACCAGATTTGGGGCTCGATGAGAGAGGCGGGATTTGGGGGCTAGATTGAGAGAGAGAGATGCGAAGGATTTGGGAGAGAGATGAGAGAAGGTCGCGGGATGAGAGTCTAGATTGAGAGAGAGAGAGAGAGAGAGAGCTGAGAGAGAGAGAGAGAGAGAGAGACCACAAGCCGTTCGATCACCCCTCAAATTACCCAGTTATTCGATCACCTCTCCAAATCCCGCAGGTCCTTCGATGGCGAACCTTCGATCGCCCCCCAAATACCACATGCCATTCGACCGCCCCTCAAATCCCGCAGCCCTATTAACAGATTTGAGGGCGCGTGCAGGATTTGGGATCAGATGTTGTGGGCGTAGGAATTTTGTGGGATAAATCTAGGCTGCCACTTATACTTCCGAACTATCCCTTCCTTATGATATATATATATATATATATATATATATATATATATATATATATATATATATATATATATATATATATATATATAGGGAAATGAGTTCCTATGACATGTCATAGGGAGTACCCTATGACATATGGTGAGTTAGTAACCCTAGAATATTTAGAATGTTCTGAATTTTTATGAGGATGATCACCCTATCTTAGATAGGACCCTCGCAAAAAATCGGCTCATTCTAAAACTTCTAGAGGCATCAAATATGATTTTCAATTTAACGGTTAAAATGGATGGCCGATAAAGCTTCTAACATTTGATGCCCCAACAAGTTTTAGAATGCTTTGATTTTTTGTAGACATTCTATCTAAGGTAAGGTGATCACCCTCAAAAAAATTCAGCACATTCTAAACATTCTAGCATTACTAATTAACCATATGTCATAGGGTACTCCCTATGACATGTCATAGGAACCCATCCCTCATATATATATATATATATATATATATATATATATATATATATATATATATATATATATATATATATATATATATATATATATATATATATATATATATATATATATATATATATATATATCCAATTGAAATGGGTATCCAATTTCCATTCCCAAGTCACAAAAATCTTGCAACCAAACATGTCATTTATTTAAAACGTTAGAGTTTTGACTCAGTTCCCATTGCCAAGTCGTGAAAGCCCACCAACCAAACGAGGCCTTAGTGCAGTTAAGAGCTCGATTCTTAGGCAATTTAGTAACAATTAATGGTTTTGCTAAGGAGCTTATCTAACTCGCTTGGATAGATTCTAGCCCCTTCAGCCTTTTATGTTTGATGCAATGTAGTCTGTGCGGGTATTTGAAGAAGACTTTGAAGAATAGTGAGTTTCTTTTTCTCCCTGAAAGAAGTTTGGTTGATGGGGAAGTATAGGAACAGAAAAGGAAATACAATTTTCCATCAAAATGTGAAAAAAAATACCAGAACCTGCAAGAAAGAGGGGAAAGAAAAAGAATCATATATTTCCACCCAATTCTTGCTTTCTTTTCGAATAAACAAACAATAATTAGGAAAAACACTTTTTGTTTCTAATCTTTTCCTCTTATTTTTTGAAAACTTTTCCTGCATGCTAGTCTGGCAACCAAATACTCCCTGAGACTTTCCAAAAACAAAAAAACTTATACCTTATTAAAAGTTTATTCATACCCCACAAATTTATGAACATATCCCTTTTCTCATTTTTTCTTTTCCAATAACAAATATTTCTTTTTTTGGAGCAACAAGTATGCCCTCTCGACATCACCAAGTGCATATCCCATTGTACACCCTCAATGCAACCCCATCCCTCCTTCGTCCTCCTCCTTCCCCGACGTTGGTGCCTTTGCCTCTTTCGACGCTGCGTCTGGTGTCGATACTGTGGGTGCAAAAATTATACCAGACCGGATCAGAGAGGCATGGGCCCGCGCAATGACCCAAGTGGGTAAGCCCGCCCGGTTTCATGGGCCCACTCTACGGGGCTCGCAGATCAAGCCCTCCCCTTATTGGGCCCGAACAACGACCCAATAAGGGCCCAGCAAGGAGGCCCAGAACCAGTGCCCTGTCATCATCGCCACGTCATCACTGCCATATCGGGCACGAGCCTACGCTATAAAAGGACCCCCAAGGCATTCAGAACAGGGGTGGGTCATTCAATCAGAAGAAGAGAGGATCCTAGAGCAAGTGCTAGAGCCCAATTCTCTCCTTCTTGTTTCTCTTCTAGTTGCTCCGCGCAACCCCACTGTACGAAGCTTCTCTTGGCCTGTCAAGAGAACGCTCACCCATCATTTACTCAAATTATAGTGAAGATCAGGTGGCACCTCTCACTCGCAGACGTAGGTCGTAAGACCGAACTTCGACAACAACTCCATGTGTCATCTCTCTCCTTCTCAACTTTCTAATCTCTAACATACAAACAATCAATTCAATCAAGAATTGTGGGGCGGGGTTCCCGATCAAGGCAACTCGGAAATTCCCCCCACAATCTTTGGCGCTGTCTGTGGGATATCGATAGAGGTCTTACCCACACCTCTACCGACTCCTATTCAACTTGTGGTGACGAGCCACAAGTCCTCCTCCAAATTAACCTCAACGCCTTCATCACGCCGATATCAACACGCTCGATGGTGAAGGTCAGCACCAACCCACCAAAGACGGGTGCTGAACGAACAAACGATATGCTGAACGAAGAAGAACAAGAAGTCTCGGTTGTAATCAACCGAAGAAATATTCGGGAGCGGCTGGGGCCGCAAGGCAGCCATCCAGAAGGGCACAGCGATCGGCGAGACCCGTCATCCCCGAGGCGTTGATCTAGCAAAGAACACGCTATTCAAAGGAGCAAGCCTCAGGCTACATACGAGATCTCGGCTGCTGACTTCCAGCTGCTAAATATCCTCAAGAAGAATGCGACCCTCGAATAAGAGAAGGATTCCCTAAAGAAGGCGGCTGAAAGAGCAGGGGTTGTGGCCCACAACTCTCTAGCTACTGATGAAGACCAACCAAGGACTCGCCCAGCCGTGAGTCATCATTTTGAAGAACCACATGTGCCGCGTATCGAGATGCGTCAGGTATCCACACAAGCACCAAGGCAAACGGTGTGGGATCGCCTCGACGTCGACGGTGCGCCAAGCTATCGTGGAAAATGATCACCTTAGTCAACAGGGTCCACTGGATGTTCTATCCTTTCGCACACGAAAGCAACAGATGCCCGCGAGCTGCTCAACCGACTAAGGCACACTGCCGACGTGGGATGCCGCCATCAAGACCGTAGGCAGCTAATCACCTCGGTGGGGCCATTGCATTCCAAGGTTCTCGCAACATCATTTCCTATGGGTTGGCGAACACCGAGCCTGCCAAAGTTCAACTGCATCAAGGGAGACCCTGCTCTCCATATCCTAGCCTACAAGCAGGCCCTGATGCCGTATAAGTATGGGAATCATATCCTCTATCGTATGTTCGTGGGAAGTCTCGAGGGACCTGCACTTGACTGGTACCACACGCTGCCTACCGGTACGATGGCCACATTCAAAGAGTTGGCTGAGCTCTTCATGGACCATTATCGGCTAAACTTAAAGGCGAAAAAGAAGCTGGATACACTCTACCGGCTGAAGATGGGCACCGATGAGTCTCTAAGGAGCTTCACGATGAGGTTTCGTAATAAGCACTCTGAGCTCATCGGTCGGTCCCATAATAAGGAGGCCATCATGCTGACATTCCAGAATGCTATCCGGCCAGAGCTCCATGTCTACATCGACTTCATCCGGTATCCTCCCAGTACCTTAGAGGCAATGTTCAAGCGCGTGCAGCGGGAGATAGAGGTGGAAGACAATCAGCAGGCCAGAAGACTACACGAGCCCCGCGAGTCTCGTGACTCCCGATATAAAAAAGATGATGAAGCTCCGAATGAAGCACACTACAAGAAGTCTGCCCATGCCGCATCCGACCAAAAGGAACATGCCAAAAGGTACAATGAAGATCCGAAGGCCCCCCAGCAAAAAAGAGATGAACTCTAAGGGAGCAAAGGGTGTTCACTGAGCTGAACACCTCCATTGAAGACATCTTCGACTATTTACAGAACGAGCCCTTTTGCAAGTGGCCTCAACCTCTCCCTCCAAATTTTGACCAGGCGGGAGATACGATAGCCTACTGTAAGTTCCATCACAGCCATGGCCACCCAACCTCTACATGTCGGAAGTTAAAGCATCATATCGAAGATCTGATCCAAGAAGGGCGGCTCGATGACTACCTTGCTAACAAGGAACCAGGTCGAGAGAAGTAAAGGCAGCAGTAGTGGGGAAAGAAAGTCAACGTAATATATGGATGCATAATCGTAACGTCCGCTGGGAACCTCCGAAAAAGTATAACCGCAACTTTGTTTTATCAATAAAGTGTCTCTTTTTCTCAAAATCAAGTCTCTCGAAGTTCGATTCCACCATATTAAGGCATAAAAAAAAAGGCTTCTGGCAACCTAGGTCAACCAAAGACCTTCGATTCTGCCCATTCAAGTCGGAAGCTCGAAGGCAACTCGGCTATGCCCTCTCGAGTCTACAGTCCGATAAAAAGGCTCCTGGCAACCCAGGTCAACCAAAGACCTTTGATTCTGCCAATTCAAGTCGAAAGCTTGAAGGCAATTCGGCTATGCCCTCTCAAGGCTAAAGGCCGATAAAAAGACTCCTGGCAACCCAGGTCAACCAAAGACCTTCAATTCCGCCCATTCAAGTCGGAAGCTCGAAGGCAATTCGGTTATGCCCTCTCGAGGCTAAAGGCCGATAAAAAGGCTCTTGGCAACCCAGGTCAACCAAAGACCTTTGATTCCGCCCATTCAAGTCGGAAGCTCGAAGGCAATTCGGCTACGCCCTTTCAAGGCTAAAGTCCGATAAAAAAGCTCCTGGCAACCCAGGTCAACCAAAGACCTTCGATTCCGCTCATTCAAGTTGGAAGCTCGAAGGCAATTCGGCTACGCCCTTTCAAGGCTAAAGTCCAATAAAAAGGCTCCTGGCAACCCAGGTCAACCAAAGACCTTCGATTCTGCCCATTCAAGTCAGAAGCTCGAAGGCAATTTGGCTATGCCCTCTCGAGGCTAACGTCCAATAAAAAAAAAAGCTCCCGATAACTCTGGTAAACCAAAGATCTTCGATTCCACCTGTTCAAGTCGAAAGCTTGAAGGCAATTCGGCTACGCCCTTTCAAGGTGAAAGTCTGATAAAAAAGCTCCTGGCAATCCAGGTCAAGCTAAGCTATGAGCTATACTCATCCGAGGCGATGAGAATAAGTCCAAGGTAGGCGTCGCTGCTTCGACATGCAACAAGTTCAATGCGACATCCTTGGCACTTGAAGACAAAGTCCGAGGCGACCAATGCCTCGGTACTCTACAAGCCCAAGGCCCAGCCCTTGACATTCGAAGGTAAAGTCTGAGGCGACCAATGCCTCGGCACTCTACAAGCTCAAGGCCCAGCCCTTGGCATTCGAAGACAAAGTCCGAGTCGACCAATGCCTCGTCGCTCTACAATCCCAAGGCCCAGCCCTTGGCATTCGAAGACAAAGTCTGAGGCGATCAACGTCTTGGCACTCTACAAGCCCAAGGCCCAGCCCTTGGCACTCGAAGACAAAGTCCAAGGCGACCAACGCCTCGGTATTCTATAAGCCCAAGGCCCTGCCCTTGGTACTCGAAAATATAGTCCGAGGCGACCGATACCTCAGCACTCTACAAACCCAAGGTCCTACCCTTGACACATAAAGACAAAGTCTGAGATGTCATCGCCAACGTATTGGCATTCGATCAAAAGTCCAAGCTTAGTCTTGTCACTCAGGTCCAAGCATCAGATTGTCACTGGCCATTACCTTTTCTGTATGACTAACAGTTACAAACCGGTTAGAAGGTGGTCGATTTAACTCTGTCAGTGCGTATCTCCACACTGGTGCAGTCGACGATGGGTCCTCATGATTTTCGTTCGCAAAGGGCCTTAACGGCCCGAGCTCGCCATCAAAGCCACTGTCCGAATCCTCAATATGTGGCAGAGAAGGAGCACAAACAATCTCCTTCGTTCCTCAATAGTGTTTTTCCAATACAGTAGGTCCCCTGACAGTCTTCATCGTCAAAAGAGCGGCCTGCAAAGGATGAACAAGCGATAAGTAAAGAGTAGGGTGGGTGAAAAATCCATCGAAACACAAGATAAAATGGTGCTTCATTGATCCTGGCCAAGTCAATACCCTCACATGACCGTAGTACCTGGCGAATACAGTAACCAGGTACGGTAATACATTGGGTAAAGACTGGCTGGCCATCACGCGATATCATCCTAGATTATCTCTAAGAAGTCCCCTCAGGTATAGCGTTATCCCTCGCCGACAACCCCGCGTACCAGTGTATTAGGAATATAACCGAAAAAGTGTCAGTTTCAGATAGGGCTAAAATTCAAAAAATACACTGTTTTCAATACCGACACTTTTTGGCCTCTTCTAGCAGCCCCAATAACGGGGTGTCGGCATCAACAAGCAGCCCCCCCTCGGTTTCACACAAAAACCGAGTGGGGAGGGGGTGACGGCACACCATCAGCAGCACACCCCTCGGTTTCGTCAGAAAATCGAGAGGGTGTGTGTGTCGGCATCAGCAAGCAGCCCCCCCTCGGTTTCGTAGAAAAACCGAGTGGGGAGGGGGTGACGGCACACCGTCAGCAGCACACCCCTCGGTTTTGTCAGAAAACCGAGAGGGGGTGTGTGTCAGCATCAACAAGCAGCACACTCCTCGATTTCGTCAGAAAACCGAGAGGGGGTGTCTGTCGGCATCAACAAGCAGCCCCCTCTCGGTTTCGCACAAAAACCGAGTGGGAAGGGGGTGACGACACACCGTCAGCAGCACACCCCTCGGTTTCGTCAGAAAATCGAGAAGGGGTGAGTGTCGGCATCAACAAGTAGCCCCCCTCGGTTTCGCATAAAAACCGAATGGGGAGGGGGTGACGGCACACCATCAGCAACACACCCCTCGGTTTCGTCAGAAAACCGAGAGGGGGTGTGTGTCGGCATCAGCAAGCAGCCCCCCCTCGGTTTTTGCAGAAAAATCGAGTAGGGGGGGTGACGGCACACCGTAAGCAGCACACCCCTCGGTTTCGTTAGAAAACCAAGAGGGTGTGTGTGTCGGCATCAACAAGCAGCCCCCTCTCGGTTTCGCACAAAAACCGAGTAGGGAGGGGGTGACGACACACCGTCAGTAGCACACCCCTCGGTTTCGTCAAAAAACCGAGAGGGTGTGTGTGTCGGCATCAACAACCCCCCTCACAAAATCGAGACTTTTTGGCTCGCACCAAAAGGGTCTCGGCATCGGCAGAAGGCAAAGGAGTCTCGGCGTCCTCTCGGTTGGAAAACGTACTGAGTCTTCGAAAACGCCTCCTCGTAAAACCGAGACTTTTTGGCTCACACCAAAAGGGTCTTGGCGTCGGCAGAAGGCAAAGGAGTCTCGGCGTCCTCTCGGTCAGGAAACATACTGAGTTTTCGGGAACATCCGTATACAAAACCGAGACCTTTTTGGCTCGGACTACAAGGCGTTTGCACTATGGAATCCCAGCCGACCCAGGGGGTCCTGACCCGACTGGGAGGGGGTAACTGTGGGTGCAAAAATTATACCAGACCGGATCAGAGCGGCATGGGCCCGCGCAACGGCCCAAGTGGGTAAGCCCGCCCGGTCTCATGGGCCCACTCTACGGGGCTCGCAGATCAAGCCCTCCCCCTTATTGGGCCCGAACAATGGCCCAATAAGGGCCCAGCAAGGAGGCCCAGAACCAGTGCCATGTCATCATCGCCATGTCATCACTGCCATATCGGGCACGAGCCTATGCTATAAAAGGACCCCCAAGGCATTCAGAACAGGGGTGGGTCATTCAATCAGAGGAAGAGAGGATCCCATAGCAAGTGCTAGAGCCCAATTCTCTCCTTCTTGTTTCTCTTATAGTTGCTCCGCGCAACCCCACTGTACGAAGCTTCTCTTGGCCTGTCAAGAGAACACTCACCCATCATTTACTCAAATTATAGTGAAGATCAGGTGGCACCTCTCACCCGGAGACGTAGGTCGTAAGACCGAACTTCGACAACAACTCCATGTGTCATCTCTCTCATTCTCAGCTGTCACGCCCCAGAAATCTGAAGACCGATCCCTGGGGTGTGAGGTGAGAAAAGAATGGGGTTTTGGGTTTGGTCAATTAATTACACCAATTTGGGCTCTCACAGGGCTTCTACATTCTCTAATATGAAAAACAAGAAGGAGAGAGAAACAAGAGGGGGATCTTTTAAATTTGATTTTTCAAAAAATATTTTTATTAAAAAGCAAAGAAAGAGAAATTATCAACAGAGAGAAGATATTATCTAGTCAAGCTCAACCTTCAAAAGTCATATCCTCTCAATATGAGTGACCTGTCGGTGCTACTATATACTGACAGGAGTCTATCTGAGGGAGCACGAGGCTCAAGCCTCCTACGGCTAGCCAATTAGCCTCATCCACTCCCTAACACTCAGGTGCACCAGTCTAAAGTTTCTATCTACAGGGTTAATCAATTTAGTCATTTATATGCACTTATATTTTCATCATGATCTATCGTAGGCTTGGGGCCTTGAGAAGAGGCCTACCCAAAAGAATTCAGTTAGAACCATTGCAACTACAACCATAGAATACTAACTAACTAATAAAACCTCTTATTCCAATAAAATTACAATGTCTGAAGAGAAAAGACTACAAGATTAACGTACTAAGCAGAAAGGTAACACTGCAACTCTAACTCCGCCTCTGGACTCCTACTGCTACTCCTGAGCCTCCGGACCTACAACTGAGCCTACTTGTGGGAAAGAGTAGCCCCCAATAGGAAATTGGGAGATTAGCCAAATTAATGGCTAGTGACATCCTAATAGTCTTTAATAATATGAGACAACTAATCTTAATAAATTAAGATAAGATCTATCAGTTCTAGTAGGATCAATGTTTGCAGAATGAAACCTAAACCTATCAGTAGTCTATATTCACATGCAATTCCTACTGTCACTAGGTTATCTAACATGAAGTCTATTCAATGTTCTACAACATTAAAGAACAAATTAAATAAGACGTTCAGATAAAGTCACGAAGTCAACATGTAAACAGTCACTCAATTCTAAATTTATATATAGATATAACACACACTATCAAAATGTGAACCCCGGATATTTTGTTCATTCTGCCCCCGGTCGGGCATTACTATAGGGCCTTTTATTTCGATGTAGAGGGCCAACTCTCTCGCCGTGCATCCACCAACACCATGCACTAGTCACCCAGATGATCATAAGAGGTTTTCCGTCTTTAACGATGGAGCTCTACCGCCCAACTTGCTTTACTATGGCGACTTCAACTCCCCGGGACGGGGTTGCTAGGCCAATCCCTACTCGAGGGCACCTCCTATTGGCTTTACCACAACCCTTGCCCGTGACCCCTAACCTACTTAACTTCGGCTGTATGCGCAGGGTGGTTCACGGCCCTTGCGTGCACGGGGTCCCTACCCTCTAACCAGGTAGATTTGCATATAACATCTTTCAACATATACACTGAAGTTACAAAAAGTCTATTTAATGCTTAACAATTTCCAACAATTTACCCCTAGTCCCGTACTCCTCTCGCAACCCATGCGACATAATAAATAAATAAAGTAAGACACTCATTCCAGTGACCCGTATGCTAGGGTTGCCATACTCCTCTCAGAAGGGCGGGCTCCGATAATTATTAGTTATTCAATTTATTATTTAATTTAAGGGAATCCTAATTACAGTGTCCATACAATCAAAAGCAATTATTATTATTATTATTATTATTATTATTATTTTAAGCATGCGTCGCCGGACTCGCGACTCCGCATGCAAGGCGGGGTCCACTTGACCACATGCGATGATACCCGGCGGGGCCCGCATGCAGTGTCATGAATACCTACCCTTAGTCATTCTCATTTCCCACTATTAAAGACCACACAAGGGTAGTAGATATCACCTGGTTGTCGATCGCACACGACTCCGGCTTGCTATTTGTTTCTGATCCGTCTCCGCTGGATCGCCACGATCAAGGTCTGATAATAACCACAGCTCCGTATCATAACTCTATTGATTAAAACAAAAGAATCTACGATGAGGGTTCTATACCAAGGATAGTCGGGCACCCTCGATAGGGGACCAACATTGAGTCGACAACACGCAAAACTGTGCGATTGAAGAACTCGAACCTAAAAAATACTAGGCCAATCAAGTAAATAGAAGCTAAACCTACTCATCGAATCGGGCTCGAAGAACCCTTTCCGATGGTTCCAGTTTCGCTGGAATCCGACTTCGGTCGGATGGTTTCGGGTCAAACCACGTAGAACCGGTGAAACCGATTGCATGGTTGGGTCACTAGGGTAGAAGAGGTTCTAGGGTTATCTTCTAGATTTAAAAGGTAGGACTCAATGTTCTGAGCACGATGCCGCTGGTTTCGTCCGAATCCGAGTTCGAACGATGAAACAACGGTCAAACCACGGTACCGCGATAATATCGGGTCCAAGGATAAAATAGGGTATTAAACAATATAATTACTATAATAAACTATGGCCAACAGGTAGTATTTTCTGAGCCGGTCGAAATGGCGCTAGTTTCGTCCAATTTCGAGTTCGGACGGAGAAATGGCAGTCGAACCAAAATTGACTGGTTCATGGGTCTGGTTCAGGTGAACCAGACCGGTTCACTAAGTGGGTCGGGTCAGGTCTGCGGGGTCGGTTCGGGTATGCAGTGCAATGTCGGGTTGGGTCTGCAATGGGATGTCGGGTCGGGTTAAGGGTTAAATGGCCTGGGATATTACGGATTTACCCCCCCCCCCCCCCCCAACTCCTTCTTCTCCACGAGACCGAGACCAGCGGCGGCTGGTTCCTGCGCGCCGGCGGCCGACGGGAGGGGCAGCCTGGAGCGCCGACGAGCGCTCGGCCGGCCTCTCCCGCACCACCCCCACAGAGGAGGCGCGGTGGGAGGCGGCCGGAGCGGCCGTCGGTGCCCGAGATCGAGCTCGGCCGGAGGGGTCTCGTGTGGGGTCTGCGGTTGCCGGGGAGGGGCTCGGTGCGGCGGTGGTGTCCGCCCGTGCGGGCCACGGCAAGGGAGGAGGAAGGGGGGTCACGGAGGAGGATGGGAGGAGGAAAGGGTGGCTGACCTGCGGGTGTCGATGCGCTCACCGGTACTCCGGCGAGGGGTTGGGTCGGCTGCTCAATCTCCCTCGATCTCTTCTCCTTCCCTCTCTCTGTCTCGCGTTCTCTCTCTTCTCCTCCCGTTCTCTCTCTCTTCCTCTCGTTCTCTCTCTCTATTTATAGATAAAGGGGGAGGCTGTTGTGGCTGTGATAAGAAGGGACGGGGGATAGGGTTGGTTAAAACCTTCCTAAAAAGGGGGAGGGGATAAAGGTATGAAAGATTGGGATATATCATCACAAATCCTGTCCGATTATTTCCATCCGAATTTCGGATTTTAAATCACTGGGGAGGGAGGTCAGGAGAGCTTAAGTTATGCTAGGAGACCGGGAGGCAGGCTCTAGGGCTGGTCGGGCTTGGTCCCGAGCCCTGAACCGGGCTCGGTTGGAATCCGGGTGCGATTCGCCCATTAACCGAGCTGAAAAGAATAATAAGTCGTAACTATCAAACCGGAAGTTGGAATAGAGCTCGAGAGGATTCGTTGGAAAGGTCTCGTCAACGTGAACGCGTCAGCGCTTGGTAAATAATTTTCTGACTTCTGGATCTCCCGAAAAGAAGGAAAGACTCTAAAACTCAAAATAGTAATAACTATTCACCCGGGTGTCGGATCGACCCTAACTCAGGCTCATTGGAAGGCTCTCTCAGAGCCTCATCTAATGTATCTTATTTCGTTACGATCCGATCACCCGATCTCTTGTGGAAAATAAAATGGCTACAACTATCGACCAATTATCGCTTTTCTAGGGTTTACCTGCCAGGCTGCTGAAACTGGCTGCGCATACACATGATCGTTGCACGGAACGCACCATCATGACATGCTCGAAGTTACGGAGAATGTGAGCGTAAAACATCCCATAGGTTTACGATCCATTTATTGGGAAAAAGCCCAAAGAAAAAGTCTGGCTGTAAAAAGACGAAACTAGTCATTGAGGATTTTTATTATTCTCAAATCTAACACCACAGGTGTTACATCAACTTTCTAATCTCTAACATACAAACAATCCAATTCAATCAAGAATTGTGGAGCGGGGTTCCCGATCAAGGCCGCTCGGAAATTCCCCCCACAGATACATCAATCGCTCTTCCTCTCCTCCTGCTCCATCGTCAAAACCTCTGTTGCCTTACTTATTCTCTTTGTCGGAGCCTGCCCCCCCCCCCTCCCCACTCATTCAGCTTCACCACCCTCCTTTACCATCGCCATGGTCTCAATGTTCAGCTTTATAGGGTTGAACATATCGAACACCATTCGTAGGATACTGTCGAATATTTTCCAGTATGTTCGGCAGGATCTTGTCAAATCTTTAAAATTATCTTTGTTGGAAGACTGACAAACAACACATGATCCTCCAGAATGTTGTTTTGTATGTTCGGTCATGTAATACCGAATAATGAGGTGGTGGAGGCTCTGACAGTGGGAAAGAGGGGAAGGGGTATGGGAGGCGGTGGTGGCTACGACAATGGGGAAGGTGGATATAAATGCAAGGATGGAGAGAGGGAAGGGAGGCGACGATAGCTCCGAAAATGGGGAGGGAGGAGTGGAAGAGCATGCAGTAATGACTCCGGCAATGGGTAGGATGATGGAAGGAGGGGAGACACTAGAGGAACCTACGATGGAGGCGGGCATCAAAAACAATAGACTAACGAATATCCAAGAGGGAGGGAGACGAAGGGGGATGGGGGTATGAAGGAGGGGAGGCTACTGGGCGATGAAGCCTTGGAGGCTACTGGGGTTTGAAGAGGGGAGGATATAGTTGTCATCAAGTGCACATTTGATTTTTGCACAATTGCTTCATGTGTATCTGTTTGTAGTTTTGCAACTGTGACTTATGCAAATATAGTTCCATCTAACAAGCATGTTTTAATTGCACTTTGCATAGCTACTTCATAGTTTTATATATATAAAAAGTGAAATGTGTATTTGTTTGTATAAGCCATATGCTAATGTGTAATTGGAAAAAACAAGTGACTTTTATAGGAGCAAAACAAACACTAAAAATAAAAAAAGGTAAGGAACCAAACAGACACTAACAAAATTCCTCTTTTTATTCTCTTACTAGAAAAATTGTGCACTTCTGCACTACCCTCGCCTCTGGTGGACTGCACTGTGCGAGATAGAGGGAGAGTCGCATTTGGCGGCCCCGTTTTACTCCCTCTCGTGAGTGAGAGAGAGAGAGAGAGAGAGAGAGAGAGAGAGAGAGAGAGAGAGAGAGAGAGAGAGAGAGAGAGTCAATGGGTGCATCCAACATTAAAAACCAATAAGAGGGGAGGGAACAAATCATAATCCCTTTTTATCCAATCTCCAAATCAATCAGATCATTTTTCTCAAAAGCATGCTTTATTAGATAGATTTTTCTATTTTGAAAACTAAGAGCATCTCCAACGACCTCTGAACTAGGAGGACCTCCTAAGCAGTGTGGGCCCCATATTTGCAGGTACCTCACCTAATTGAGAGAAGGTCCCTCAAACGGCGTCCGAATTGATATATCCTTGCCATTTTACACCAAACCCCTCCATATTTATAACTTATCTAAACCCTCCAAATTTACATCAAATGTGTACAAAATAACCGTTGGACGGTGCATGCATCGTTGGACATAGAAAAGATTATTTATAAAAAGATGAGGAGTTTTTTATAAAAAAAAAATTAATTAAATCGTTCGGAGGCTCTGAAGGACCTCTGTTGTATGTGGAGCTGTTCGGAGGCTCCGAGCAAACATGGCCCATGTGGGACGCCACGTCAGCCTTCAGATCATCAAACGGAGCTGGTTGGAGCATCATCAATCTGCTTGGAGAGCCACGTCCTCCTTCAAAGCTTTCTTCGGAGGCCGTTGGAGATGCTCCAAGGACATACACACTGGATGTGTGGCTATGAAGAGAGAAGTGGAGCGTTAGAAAGGAGATCACCAGGCTTACTTTATGTATGAAGGGAATGTTTACCATTTTGAAGAAAATTGCTACTCTCACGACTCGTTTTGCATACTTTCCTTTTGCCAACCTGATGTGACATGCCCGACTACTGAATCACACTCAGCCCAAGTCGGCAGGTGAATCCGCCATGGCGATCAATTGCCACCTCAGGTTGGCAAAGAAAAGTTGGCAAAACGAGTTGGCAGAATCGCATCGCTATGTTTTTAATTGAAGACCCGGTCAGTCTGGGCAAAGTTTTGTTTTTTGGTTTTCTTGGGCCAAGAAGGAGGGGTAGCGGCATGTGTAATGCGTTTGTGCCTCGGACCCACAGAATGTTTTACTGGCTTCTCTTATACAGAGCGACGTGTCTCGATTACTGCCGTCCGTTGCACCCAGCCCCCTATCGCTGAATCGCACGCAGCCTAGATACGAACACGGAGTGAATTCGGCACCGGGATAAACACGGCCTCCGCCCCCCGGTCTAGAACGACGACCGACTGACGCGTTAAGAGAGAGAGAGAGAGAGAGAGAGAGAGAATAGTAGAGAGAGAGAAAGGAGGTGAGAATAGTAGAGGAAACATCCGCCCCCCTTTTCCTGCAACACCCAATCCTTAACCACCTGCTCCTCCGTTTCCCCTATTTAAACTCCGCCACCTCCGGCTCATCCCCTTCCCCCGCGCGATTCCCGCTGCACGTTACCCCCCCCTCGTAACCCCTTTCCCCTGGCGACCCGCGAGACCGAGTTGTAGAGAATTAGGGCTTCGAGGAAGGGGAGCGTGGAGGCGGAGCGACGGGGGAGGAATCTAAGGTTTCCCGTGCGATGCTGAGACCCGATGCGATGGGAGATTCGAGCATGGCCTACGATCCGGACCCCGCCGGCGTCAACTGCATGGACAATCTCTCTATCAGCCTCGAGTCCTTCAACAAGATCCTCGACGAGGACCCGGATCCGCGGCAGAGCCATCCCTCGGTGAGCTCGATCTCCCCTCTATTATTATTATTATTTTTTGTCAAGCCTACTGATTTCTCCATCATGATTTCGTTATTATTCTTGCTTTTCATTATTATTGGTACTCCAAATCTTGGATTCGGTTATTTTTCAGTAAACAATGATTTGATTTTTTTTTCATATATAATATATATAGAAATCAGAGAGAAAATCAGTAGATGCAATATGAAGAAATCAAAAGAAAATAAAGAAGGGAAGTTAGAATTTAAAAAAGGGGAAGTTTGACATTAGTCCTTTTTTGAGAGGTGACTTTTAGTTGCAGGACATGTTAATTTTGAAATATAGCTCAAGTCCCTCCCGACAAATATATACTCTTTCTGAAACGAATGTATTCTCTTTCTGAAGATGAGTATATACTCTTTCTGAAGACGAATGTGTACTTATAGGGACCTTAGCTACTATAGCAAATTATGGTGCCCTGTGGCTAGTATTGCAACTAATTTGTCGTTAAAAAAATAACTTGATAGAGAGGCACAATAATTGAAACGATCAAAGAATGGATTATAACATGAAGATGCAATATTGATATAGAAAAACAAAAACCTACCAACCAAAATAGTGAACCCGGAGATTCCCGGGACATAGTTAACAACTTTTATCCAACTTATCCACCACTATCCAACATTAGGGTTGCAACTCGAGCGGGTTGGGGGTCAACTCGAGCCCAACCCAAGTATTACAACCCTCAACCTGTAGCCCAACCTAACCCAACCTCCAACCCGTGTTGCCCAACCCGAGCAAAAATTACCAAGCTTGTGTTAATCTTGGGTTAGCCCAAGTTGGTAGGATGGGTCGGGTTGTGTGTGTTAGGGTATTCTAATTTTCAACTCTTATTTAAAAATTTGACATTCGAAGATAAAAAAACTAAAAAAGAACTTATCCTTACTGACGCTCCTACGTAACTTTGTTTGAAATTCTATCCATACATTTGGCTAGATCATAAGATATTATCCTTATTTGATAAGCAAGAAGCAAATAAACAACAGAGCGTTAAAATGGTAACAAAATAATTCATATGACGGAGCATTCAAATGCCATACCATGATATATAAGTAAGATATCATAACCTAAAAGATCTAAACATTCAGTTTGCTGGTGTGTTGGACAATATCATATTTCATAAACCATTACCGCTCAATTATAATCACAAACAACTGGATTATCAGAAATCTATTAGGAAAAGTTTACCTTCAGGCCAGCCATCGGACGACTATGAGTGAAATCATTGTGTATTATTAGGAGTACTAGTCTTGGGTACAGCTGTTACCTGTATAACACAACAGATACATGTAAGAGTACTCAGATTCAGGTTGCCCGACCCCTCAACCCGTGCCTAACCCAAATTTATTTCGGGTTGTATTTTTTTTAACCCTAATCCAATCGTTTCTTCAAATACATCAGCCCAAACCTGCCCAAAACTCGGGTTGGGCACGGTTGGGTCGGGTCGGATCCAACCTGCCCAAGTTGCAGCCTTATCCAACATGGTGTGGCACTCCATAATTTGTTGAAATTAATACATGCATTGTCATAAAGAAGAAAGAAGGGTGCTTAATAAGGAAATAAAAAGGAAAAAAATTGTCAGAAAACCAGAAACTTTCTCGGGGCATATTTGGATACGCTTCGGATCTAAAATTCTAGGATTATGGGTTCCCTAAAAAAGACAGAGAGCCTGTTTGGATACAAGATCCTAAAAATCTTTTCTTCAGAGAGCCCAAAACGTGCTCCTGGGAGCCATTTTTTCGGACCCCAAAACAGAGGCTCCGGGTTTCAGAGTCTTTTTTTTTTGGGATTATGGGCTCCAAGAATCCTAGAATCAGAATCCTATTCAAACAGGGGCTTTTATATCTCAGATTCTAGAATGGAAATCATCTCGGTTTGGTCGGTCATGGTCGAGACATTATAGCCACTTGGTGGCAAGCGAGCCAGACTCGTGAATCAAGCTCACAGACTTGTGCGCACTCCCCGACTAGGTGAAGATTCAAATTGCAAAGTCTATTACCTCTTTATTGTTTATTTAAATTATTTTTTTCCTTTGAGAAAAAGGTCATGGGTAACCCTTGCCTTTTGGTATTCCCAAAAAGGCCTATAAACCCCCCTAACCTCCTCCTAATCCTCACTAACCCCAAGGCTTTACCTCGGAACCCGTGCCTATAGCCCATATTCCTCCTTCCTAGCCTTCGGTGACCAAGTCAACACACCTCGTCGCCAGCTGGACCTATCCGAAGCATCCCCAGTTAAGAGAGAGAGAGAGAGAGAGAGAGAGAGAGAGAGAGAGAGAGAGAGAGAGAGAGAGAGAGAGGAGGTGAGAATAGTAGAGGGAACATCCGCCCCCCTTTTCCGGCAATACCCAATCCTTAACCACCTGCTCCTCCGTTTCCCCTATTTAAACTCCGCCACCTCCGGCTCATCCCCTTCCCCCGCGCGATTCCCGCTGCATGTTACCCCCCCTCGTAACCCCTTTCCCCTGGCGACTCGCGAGACCGAGTTGTAGAGAATTAGGGCTTCGAGGAAGGGGAACGTGGAGGCGGAGCGACGCGGGAGGAATCTAAGGCTTCCCGTGCGATGCTGAGGCCCGATGTGATGGGGGATTCGAGCATGGCCTACGATCCGGACCTCGCCGCCGTCAACTGCATGGACAATCTCTCTATCAGCCTCGAGTCCTTCAACAAGATCATCGACGAGGACCCGGATCCGCGACAGAGCCATCCCTCGATGAGCTCGATCTCCCCTATATTATTATTATTATTATTTTTTGTCAACCCTGCTGACTTCTCCATCATGATTTTGTTATTATTATTGCTTTTCATTATTATTGGTACTCCAAATCTTGGATTCGGTTATTTTTCAGTAGACAATGATTTGATTTTTTTTTTCATATATATATATATATATATATATATATATATATATATATATATATATATATATATATATATATATATATATATATATAGAAATCAGAGAGAAAATCAGTAGATGCAATACGAAGAAATCAGAAGAAAATAAAGAAGGGAAGGTAGAATTTAAAAAAGGGGAAGTTTGACATTAGTCCTTTTTTGAGAGGTGACTTTTAGTTGCAAGACATGTTAATTTTGAAATATAGCTCGAGTCCCTCCCGGCAAATATATACTCTTTCTGAAACGAATGTATTCTCTTTTTGAAGATGAGTATATACTCTTTCTGAAGACGAATGTATACTTGTAGGGACCTTAGCTACTGTAGCAAATTATGGTGTCCTGTGGCTAATATTGCAAAATAGTTAAGGACCTAGAAGGCTAGACCTAATTTGTCGTTAAAAAAATCACATGATAGAGAGGCACAATCATTGAAACGATCAAGAATGGATTATAACATGAAGATGCAATATTGATATAGAAAAACAAAAACCTACCATCCAAAATAGTGAACCCGGCGATTCCCGGGACATAGTTAACAACTTTTATCCAACTTATCCACCACTATCCAACATTAGGGTTGCAACTCGAGCGGGTTGGGGGTCAACTCAAGCCCAACCCAAGTATTACAACCCCCAACCCGTAGCCCAACCTACAACCCGTGTTACCCAACCCAAGCAAAAATTACCAAGCTTGTGTTAATCTTGGGTTAGCCCAAGTTGGTAGGATGGGTCGGGTTGTGTGTGTTAGGGTATTCTAATTTTCAACCCTTATTTAAAAATTTGACATTCGAAGATCAAAAAACTAAAAAAGAACTTATCCTTACTAACGCTCCTATGTAACTTTGTTTGAAATTCTATCCATACATTTGGCTAGATCATAAGATATTATCCTTATTTGATAAGCAAGAAGCAAATAAACAACAGAGCATTAAAATGGTAACAAAATAATTCATATGACGGAGCATTCAAATGCCATACCATGATATATAAGTAAGATATCATAACCTAAAAGATCTAAACATTCAGCTTGCTGGTGTGTTGGACAATATCATATTTCATAAACCATTACCGCTCAATTATAATCACAAACAACAACTGGATTATCAGAAATCTATTAGGAAAAGTTTACCTTCAGGCCAGCCCTCGGACAACTATGAGTGAAATCATTGTGTATTATTAGGAGTACTAGTCTTGGGTACAGCTGTTACCTGTATAACACAACAGATACATGTAAGAGTCCTCAGATTCAGGTTGCCCGGCCCCTCAACCCGTGCCTAACCCAAATTTATTTCGGGTTGTATTTTTTTTAACCCTAATCCAATCCTTTCTTCAAATACATCAGCCCAAACCTGCCCAAAACTCGGGTTGGGCACGGTTGGGTCGGGTCGGATCCAACCTGCCCAAGTTGCAGCCTATCCAACATGGTGTGGCACTCCATAATTTGTTGAAATTAATACATGCATTGTCATAAAGAAGAAAGAAGGGTGCTTAATAAGGAAATAAAAAGGAAAAAAATTGTCAGAAAACCAGAAACTTTCTCGGGGCATATTTGGATACGCTTCGGATCTAAAATTCTAGGATTATGGGCTCCCTAAAAAGACAGAGAGCCTGTTTGGATACAAGATCCTAAAAATCTTTTCTTCAGAGAGCCCAAAACGTGCTCCTGGGAGCCATTTTTTCGGACCCCAAAATAGAGGCTCCGGGTTTCGAAGCCTTTTTTTTTTGGGATTATGGGCTCCAAGAATCATAGAATCAGAATCCTATTCAAACAGGGGCTTTTATATCTCAGATTCTAGAATGGAAATCATCTCGGTTTGGTCGGTCTTGGTCGAGGCATTATTGCCACTTGGTGGCAAGTGGGCCAGACTCGTGAATCAAGCTCACAAACTTGTGCGCACTCCCCGACTAGGTGAAGATTCAAATTGCAAAGGCTATTACCTCTTTATTGTTTATTTAAATTATTTTTTTCCTGTGAGAAAAAGGTCATGGGTAACCCTTGCTTTTGGTATTCCCAAAAAGGCCTATAAACCCCCCTAACCTCCTCCTAATCCTCACTAACCCCAAGGCTTTACCTGGGAACCCGTGCCTATAGCCCATATTCCTCCTTCCTAGCCTCCGGTGACCAAGTCAACACACCTCGTCGCCAGCTGGACCTATCCGAAGCATCCCCAGTTGTCGTTGTCGTCGTTGCCGACCAGCAACACTGCCCTCCGCCGACCCTAGTCCCATTCGCCGACAGTTATGGGCCTAACCCATCATTTATATTGTATGAATAGAGATCCAAAAGCCCAGTCGGAGCATCTAATATCTCAGTACGGCCATGGGCTGAACTCCATTACCTAGGCCCAATCACTGTAGACCAATAAGCCAAAGTTATTAGACCAAGTCTATAAAACAAGGATATAGTCTTCTTGGGTATATTTGTTATATACTATGGTTCTAGGCAACCCAACCTTCTTCCTAAGGGCAGCCCAAAATCAACCTTCAATAGTGTTTAGGCCATATATCCTCCAATCAGACTCGGAATCGAGTCTCGTTTGTGGCTACTAACTCGTGGCGTCAAGTTCGACAATTAACACTAGAATTTTCCGAAAAAAATATTATTAAAAAGATTTGGTTATCAATAATGATCATATTGATACCTCCAGGACACACTTTATATTAGAAGGTCGTCTCAAGAGGAACTTCGGCTCACTTCTCTCCGGTAAGGGATTCAATCCAAGATTCCATTTAATTATGTGTTATTAGAACCACGTTTATTCCGACATAAATTTTCTTATGAATGGATATGAAAAACTTGATCATTTGAGGGTATAGAGCTAGCCCTGCTAAGCCGAAATGACTCTGGGTGTGGAGCTTGTTCGACTAATGTCGAAATGACCCTGCGTATGGAGCTAGCCAGACTGAGGCCGAAACAACTTTAGGTCTGATACTTTGTCTCAGGCTGAGGCCTTAAAGAGTTCAATCTGGTCAATCGTTCCATGTGTGTAAATGGATAAATCATTAGGAATGTTGTAATTCTATAGCATTATAATGGATTGGGAATAATGTGCATCATGAACCTACTGAACCAATGAAAATATATTGAGGCTCACACCCCTATAGATTTTGGTGTTGCAGAGCCTAACCCTGCAGGTTATGAGGAGCTGAGCGAGGAGGAACCTAAGGAGGTCAAAGTGGAGGATCCATTGTACGAGCCCTTCCAGGAGGAAGAATGAAGGCGAGGGAGTGGGAAATAAAGGATGTCTTGGCTCTTGTTTTGTTTTGATATAACTCCGCAATGTGATGAATATTGTTATAATAAAGTGCTCAATTTTCTCACTCATTCTTGAGTTGGAAATGTGTATCACATATGGTTTCTAATTCTCTTAACACCCCAATATTATACGGGTTGCCTAAATCCGTAGCAATATTGGGGCGTGGGCCGCGTGACATGACCCCCCCGGGCTCAATTTTTTCACTCATTCTTTTTTTTTAAAATTTTCTTACCTCTTTTACTCCATCTGCAACTCAACTGTAAGTCGACCATAAATTAGGCTCGGTTTGATTTAGACTCGAGCTAACATATGTCCATGTCATGTCCAAACTGAAAATTACAACTAAATTGTAGACTTTGTAGTATTTAAGTGCATAAATAAAAATAAACGGTGGCTCTCTAGCAAAAGCCATTGTGCCGGATCCATCAATGATACTTGAAGTCACATCTGACGAAACCTTCTATGATAAATTCCTTCCAGAGGGAATGCGCATTGCCAGGGAGATATGCGCACCAGTAATAACAGTTCTGTAGAAACTCATTTAAAACTTGCTTTTCAAAGATCCAAAAATTGTTTTCATAAATTAAAAGAGTGAAGATCAAAACACATATTTTTATGAAATCATTCAAACCATCTTTCGGACACAAACTCATATTCAAAAAGCCCAAGTTCTATAAGTTGGAAACTAGTTTCAAGACGCTTAGCCTCTATGTCTAAACTATCCAAAGAGATATATACCTTTTGATAGAACCAAATACATTATTGATTCAAGTCTTCAAGAATTACTTATGCCACTTCAAGTCTTCAATAGAACTTTAGAAATATTGAGTCATACAGACTAAGATTGAACCAAGGAGTTATGACAACTGAAAAAAAATTTGGCTCACAAATTTTGCCAAACAAGAAGGAAACCACACAAGTGGTAACAATCTCCCTCGTTTGTAAATTTTTTTGATAAAACCAGTCAACTCGTTTGTAAAAATTTGTGATAAAACCAGTCAACTCACGCAAGAAACACACAATACATTCCTTTCTCCAATTCATTAGATATTTGTTACTTGACTCAGTGTGCAAAGAAAATATGAAAAACAGACCAAAACACATGGGAAAGCAAGGTTGTAGGAACCTTCATAAGCGCAAAGATTCTAGTTACTTAGAAATTTTTTCTTAGTTATTGGATATTCTTATTGTGGTTGAGAGGGTTGTTTGTACTATGGGGATGGATCTGGTCAAAGTAGGATTAGACTCTAAAGGAAAGCATGAAAGGGAATTGCCGAGGATGGTCTTGAGTCTCTTGACCAAATGATAATTGTCTTGGAATGTCGTGGAGGTTTGCTATCTAAAAGGAAAAATTATCAGGTTTTTATATATATTTTTTCTGTCATAAACTAGGACGCATGGGCACTTCCGTAGAGGTGCCATGTTCGTGAATCGTGTCAGACACTGATACTTGTCTGACACGCCTTGGACACATGTTAGATACGTCTTGTATGTGTTCAAAATTTTTATTGTATTCTTTTCCCTTGGATTCGCCTTGGATACTTCACGAACACTTTAAGAACACGTGTTGAACACACAGGGTGGAATGCATACTGATTTTAAAAACATGGCTTTTTTTGGTAATTTAGGAAAGTTTTGGATTCTTTATATAAACCTAAACTTATTTGGATGTTTATTGTTAGAAAAGATGAGCTTCAAAAGAATAAAATGCTTTTCTTGATTATGGATGTTGATTTTAAATTTTTAAGTGATAGACATGACGAATGTTAATATGAAACAATCATGTTTTGTTATTAATTTTTGGTTTTTTGAAGGTTTCTCCCATTATTTTTCTTTCATGTCCATTGTATGACAATGGGTTCCTATGACAGTGTCGTAGGGACTAGGGACCACCCTATGGCATATAGGGATTTCACGACACATGATCATGTAAAATGTGCTGATTTTTTAATAGCCTCATAGGATCCCATCCCTTATATATGTGTTTGTGTGTGTCTGGGGGTCAGTTTGTGTGTGTCCATGCCATGTTCGTGTCTCACTTTTTCAGGATTTGTCATGTCCCGTATCCGTGACCGTGTCCGTGTCCATTTCCATGCTCCCTAGGTCATAACTTTCATGCTTTGTTCTCCTGCAAACTGCAATTTTTCATGATTGGACTCTCTTTTGGACATCATGTTTCTCACTATATGCGTTTGATGATGCAGGTGACTTGATAGGTGTTTTAATGATTAGGATTTATCTTGTCAAATGGATAGCTGGATGAGTTGGCAATCAGTCCAGGATTGGGCTGATCAAATGCAAATTTTTGAACTGGCTCAAGTCTCAACCTGATGTAATACAAATAAGGCCCTAATCTAGGCTCATTGCCAACCCAGAGGCAGCAGAGGCTTTGTTTCCCGTAGGGTTGACAAGACACTCACTGCACTATATCAATATAGAAAAAATCTTACAACCATATGTCATTTAGTTTGGTATGTAAAGAATTATTATATATCAATCAACTACAACTCTATTTCTATAATCGACTGTTAAATGAATGTAGGAATGGTAATGTATTCAGCTATACACATATTTGGACATTGTAAATTATTAACTGTCCTGATGTATTTTTCTTTGGTTGGTGGAGTTGGGGAGGTAAAATTGACGTATGAACCACCTACTAGATTTGTCCTTTTTTCATCCATCATTTATTATGATCATCGTGGATTCTGAATAGTGTCAATTATGATCTGTAGGGTACTCCGAGTGGTCTCCACCAATGCAAGCTAGCTCCTGGTCAGGTCAATTTTGGAAATGTCTTCCAACATCAATCTGGTAACTATGCCTACTCTGATTATGATTTTTCTGTGGTGGATGCTGGCATCGTTAATGTTATTTTTACCCATTGACAGTATAGATTATGATGACAACTGTTTACTTTTTCCTTCACTGAAGATTGGTTAGGTTTGCTAGAATCTGAACCAGTTATGGAGGAACTTAGAGAACTGGGATCATCTCAATGGGATTCATCAAATTTTACGGAGCCATCAGATTGTAAGAAAGAAATCTGCTTGGAGCTTCTTTTTGGGTCTGAAGGAACTGCTAACAACTTAAGTGATATTTATCACACCTCACGCATCGATAATGGGAACCTTCATGCCCTACAACACACTGATTCGGACAAATTTTCTTCTTTACCACCAAATCATTCACCAGACTGGTTAAGGCTGGCATCTTCCATAGACAACACCTGTTTAATGGATTCGGTTGAAGGCTCCTTTGATGGTTTGAATTCTAGTAACTTTTACCATCAACAGTTGCAGAACAATATGCCGAAATGTAATGCTTCTCCTGAAAGTGCTGAAGGTGCACACTTTTATACACCATACAAGGACATTGTCAATGGTCTTTACTTGGATAGTGGACAGGAAAAGGACTTTGTGCGAAGGGGAGGTGAAATTTCCTTCCAAATGGGAGTCAAGGAGTCAATATTGGATGTAGATAATAATTCAGCTCTTTTTATCCGGCAAAATAGAGGAATAGGTGATTCTGAGTTGATTCTTAGTGTAGTTCTTTATATTGTATGCATTTTTGTTAAAGTTCATTAATTTGGGTGCTTTATTGCAGATTCGTCACATATTTTCTCGATGGAGAAGTCTGATCTTAGTGATAGAATGAAACTTAATATGAATACTACTTCTGTGCTAGATTCTACTGCGCAAGAAGGAAATAAATGTGCAGCTCTCTCAATGTCTCCATCTATGGATCCCGATACAATGTTACCAGATACAATACATGCTGAGGTGAACACTAGCGAAGCGACTGATATAGTTTGTAATGGTGCTGAAAGTTGTTTCACATTACTGAGAGACTCTGCTACTGACGCTGAAAATTCATCAATGCAAATCTTTCCTAGTCAGTTTTTTCAGCCTTTTTTATCACCGGAAAAGGGAGCAATGATATACAGGATGAACGAAGCGGACAATCCACAACTTCTAATTCCAAATACCTGTATGATCAACGATGCAAAGTTACGCACACAGGAAGAATCCCTTGATAACTCTGTTCCAGAGGATTCTGTCATAGATTCAGAGTCATTCTCAATAGACCTACTGTGTGCTGAACGAAAGCATTGTGAGGATGCGAATTCCAACAGTGAATCTAGCACGGATTCTTCGCCAGTACTGTCTACTAGAAACTCTACCGCTGATGACATTGATAAATCTATGGTTAATACTGCAAAACCATTGGTGCCTAATTCTAACATAGTTTTTCCAAATAAGAAGCAAAAGACTTTGTCAAAGGATAAAAGAGAAGATCAGATTCCTGCATCTCGCCACAAACATCATGATGTTCCCAAAGGTGGTTATGCTGCGGTTCAAAGGAATCCATTGAGGAGCAGCTTAAGTGCAGATGATGATGAAGACATTTGTGTTCTTGATGATATCAGTGACCCTGTCCATTCATCCTCACCATCTGTCCACATGAAACTCCATCCCATGTCACATTATTCAGGATTTAGTGACCCTCGTTACCATGGATCAGGAGATATGAGGCTTAACGCATATGATGAGAGATTAACTTTGCGGACTGCATTGCAGGTTATCCAATAAGCTTTCTTGATTGATTTTTTTTTCTTAATAATTGCTTCTAATTTTCTCTTTTGAAAGTATGTGCTGACATGTTTATTCATAATGCTCTTATTTTATTGTCTTTTACTATCTGCTTTTATTGTTATCTTCAGCAATTATGTATTATATGTTTCTTTTATGTATTATGTATGTCCTGGAATGTTGTGTGGTTTCATAATCCTGTTACTATATTGGAAAGTTAATTGAGGCCAGAAACATAATGCTAGTACTTCCTGGAGAATATTCCCCTTCTGTTTTGGTTGCTCTTGATGAAGCTTGCTTCTTAATTCATTCCTACATTGGATAATGTTTTGTTTTCGAAGCTTCCTTCAGACCTCACCCACCATTTGAAATTGATTTTCTTTGGTCTTTCGCACCTTTTCCAGATACTATCAAAACCCAAGGTGTAAGATTTTGTTACACATGTTCTATGAAAATGTTATGCTGTAACATTTTAACATTCCGTTCCACTTCAGATGGTTTCCGTGGGAGCAGGCTGAAACTGGAGAAAAAATATTTTGATATTTATTGATGACAAAAATATAAATATTTATGGAAATATGTACATAGTAAGGGGGTGTTTGGCATCATTCCGGAACAATCTATTTTCATTCCGAATTTCATGATTTGAAAATAACGGCTAGTAGTTGTTCCAATGGAATGAAAGACTTTGGAACTAAAAAATATCACTCTGGCTGTTTCTATGCCAACTGCAACGCTCGATCATCAAATTGCATTAGAAATAGTAATTGACGGTAATAACCTCATCTGGAACGATTAAGGGGAACAACTGTTCCACATACCAAACACCCCCTAAAAGTCAAATAGTAGGAATCCTATAAGGAATTGGCATATTAAGTTACTAAATAATTGTAGTCTAACCGGTACACTCTTTATTGCTATATTAGGCAGTGTTTGAAGTATTGTTATCGTTGTCAATATTGCCAAGTTACTCGGAGGAAAAATCTGAAAAAATTGCTTATTTATCGCCACCTATTGCTAAAAATTAGGGAAAGGAGGGAAAATCGAGCAAAATGAAGGTTTTGTGAGAGAATTTTTCTATATATCCCTTTAGGATGTATATATATACCATTATGATCAATAACATACAAAAGATGTATATATACACCATGATGATCAATAACATAAAAAAAACAATCATTTACTCTAGGGGACACTCAATTTAGGCTCAATAGACGAGTCTGTGAACTGTCCTGCACTTTTTGTGAACTGTTAAATGGAACAATCTATGAATCAAACAATCACAATAAGATAACACACTAAGAAGCATGATAAAATATGTTAAATCCATATGGTTCACAGTATGTAGATCGGATGTGAAGTATTGACATACTAAACTTTCATTAGGGTTCATTGGTTTTAAATAGATGAAACCCATGAAAACTCCTAAATCCCAATTAATTTCATCTAATCTTCTCGAAGATCTAAAGAGAAAAAAAAAGGATTTGAGAACATACCTCAACTTAGAAGCTTGGAAAAACCCCCAAATCCGTGAAGGGAGACTTTAAATCCATCAAGAACAACAAATGGAGGTTTATATTTGGTTTTGAAACATAAATTAAACAAAAAAAATAATGAAATGGGGAAAATGAGGCAAAGGACCTCTCCGGGCGAAACTGGCGATAAGTCACCGATAAATAGGCGATAATTGGCGATAAGTCGCCGATAAATAGGTGATAATTGACGATATATTACCAATTTATAGGCGATAATTGGCGATATATCGTCGATATATAGGTGATATGTCGAGTTTCCCCCCGAAAGATGAGAATTTTGGTTGCTTTCGTGTCGGTGCCCATCGATATATCGGCGATATATTGCTATTTATCATTGATATTTTAAACAATGATATTAGCATCTTCATTAAATGAAAATTACTTCAAGGTTAGATGCCATAAACTTGAAAAAACAAAGCTACTTTCTTTAAGTTTAGATCTTTGTAATCAGCGATAGGCGATAGCAACCTAGCCCATCAACCATTATTGGTACCACCAATTATTTAGGTTTTGTAGGTATTATTTGGATGAAATCGGTTTGCATTTGTCTGAAACCATGTTATTTGGATTTACTAATGCAATTTGCCAATACGGGCTCCGACATGAAGCCCCCTCATGTTCATCTTGGGTGCTGAGCTTCTCAACCATAGTCTCACCAGTCACCACGGAGAAGGTGCCCTATCAGGCATTCGACCAAAGCTTGATGGTGAGAATTTGTTTATGCTGCCCTTTGCTGCCTTTTGTTCCGGAGGGGTAACTGAATCACTGTGACATTTTTAATGAGACCTTGGAAAGGTACTGCTGTGTGTCGAGCTAGAAGATTAATCCGGGTAATTCATCGGTGGTCTTTCTCGAGAAAGTTCACCATCGACACAGAAAAATGATTCTGCACCAATTGGATTTAAGAGATTAAGGAGCCGTTTAAATACATGGGCATTACCATTTTGAGCAAGCGGGCTTTCGCTAAGGATCTTGCCGCTGTTCTCCTCAACAAAGTTACCAAGAAGTTTTCTGGGAAGACCAAAATTCTGTCGTTTCTCGGAGAGACTGTCTTATTGAAACATGTCCATTTCTCTATGCTTATCTTCACTATATCTAAAACTAGAATTTCCAAAGCGCCTTCTTTATACTTTAGAGAAGGCTATGTGGTAGTTTCTTCTGGGTTCGAAGAAGGAAAGTATGGGCATGCACCTGGTGAAGTGGGCCGATGTCTGTAAACCGAAGGCAGAGGGTGGATTGGGGTTGAGGTGCCTAGGCTGATAAAGCACTAATGGGCAAGAAGGTGTTTAGATTACCACTCAGGGGGGTGGCATTTGGAGGTCCTTTTGCGTTGCTAAGTACGTTCGACCTAATATGTGGGATTGGCCGAAACCTATGGCTGCTCGAGGGCTTGGAAGGTAGTGCCGAAAGGGATGACACCTTACATGACCACCTATTCCATAGGTGGATTCGAGGCTCAATGTGTGACTGCCCTTTGCTAGGTACTCGATGACCATCACAACTCTAGCAAGAGATGAGATTGGTACATTTGCAGATCTGATGCAAGGTAGGGTCTGGTGTCAAAGCATCATGGTAATGTGTTTAGCCTGGACCTCGCCACTAGGAATTGCAGCACACCCATCCTATTAACTTGCATTCCTCCTAGCGTCTATTGGGACCCAAATGATTGTGTGCTACAAGACTAAGATAACCTATTAGATCCTGTCACGGGTCGATGATGGTAAGGTTTCGACCAATTTGGGTGATGATGTGACCAATGAACTTACTGAGCCCTCCCATATGTGGAGGAACCTATGACACTGCAAGGAAGCTCCTTTGCAACTGCATTCCTATGAAGGACCTTGTCAAACATGGTAACTTTAACCCTCTTTGCAGTTGGTGTGCAGGGATATAGAAAATGCACAACGTGCCATCTTTGTGTGCTCTAGGGCTAATGTAGTCTTGGATGAACTTTTCCTCGACGGTATCCACCGACTAACTCCAAGGATTAGTGCACGCTTATCCTTGATGCCCTGGTCATTATCAGGCCGGATCATTTCTACGGCTGTATCTATGTTAACGCTCTTTGGAGTATTTTACTAAATTACTGCTAGGAATTGTTCGAGGGAAGTTCTAAGCTACCTGCTTTAGTAACTTCCATCCTGATCAAATGGAAGTCGCTGGATGAAGGGGATATCAATATCAACTTTGATGGAGCGCTCAACCAAGGATCTTCAGTGGCAAGTGCTGGGTTCCTCGTTAGAAACCTACTGGTAGAATCCTGACGGCGGGGTCTTCTTTATGCACCTCGTTAGTGGTGGATGCAGATGCAAGGGCACTGTGAGAAGGCCTCCAGTGTGCTAGCAAGGTTTTACAGATAGACGTATTTGGCTAGAAGGTAGTCAGCCACCATCATCCAATGGTTATAGAAGGCAAATGAGACCACTTCCTCATTCTAGATATTTGTGATCTATCGTTTTCTGTGCTTGGAATTAGTCATACCTATAATGAAGCAAATCAAGTTGCGGATTACAAGGTACTTTTGTTAAATCAGCATCCGTCCTTGTTTAATGGACCGATGACTTCCCTCAGGTACTTTTTGTATGTGACCCTTCGATGCCACTTGTTTTTTCTCTCGTATTATTAAAATCTAAGTATAAATTTGTTGCAAAAAAAACCACTAATCCGATTGTTATCCCAACATGTTAAACCTAGGTCAAAATAGGTATAAAGTATACTATAAACTCAACTGTTCTTTACAATTAATTGAAAAAAATTGGCTGTTTCAAAAGAAATGTTTCAGAAGAGATGGAATTTTAGGCATAAACTTTTTTTTAGGGTTAAATAAATTGTATTCAAACTCAAAAAGAGGTAGGGGGAGTACATTACAGATCAAGACTTGCACTGAGTGAGCAAGCATAGACCAAATATGGACCACCTGTCAAAGGCCCTAATCTAGCATGGTTTGCGTATAGAATGCTTCCCATGTTTACAACATGCCGACACCATGCCTCACCAAAGCTCAGAGTCGATAACTCTCTTTCGTGATTCGCAGATCACACATCAACTCAGGCGTCCAAAGTGGCTGCTCGTTTGTACCCTTCCGTGGGGTCGCACAACTCCTTGTGCACAAAATCCATGTTAAAGATTCATATTGACATGTTTATATGTAATGTTATATGTATTTGAGTCATGTGACTTAGGTGCTTATTTACATGAATTTTTCCAACTATAACTATACATAGGCCCCTACTCAAGTCCCTTTCATTGGTTTTCATTATTTAGAAACAATCCTCTACCCTCAACTTTGTTCGTCTCGAGTATCATAAATCTCATCATTAACCATTTCAACTCCATTCAATCTTAGCCGTTCCCCTCTCCCTAGATGAATCTCACTCGCCCTAACATCAATTTATCTCATCCATGCTTTTCTATCCCCCTCCCAAAGACAGATCACAACCGTTCTTTGTACCCCCCATAAAACCTTCCGTTGTATTATAGATATGTAATAGATATATTATATAGATTTTAGAAGTCAGTTCTCTCCTTATTTAGTGTGATTTAGTGTTTACATTTTCCTCTTATGTGCATAAATATGTAATTGTTTACAGACACGACAGAACTCATGTATTGTTTCATGACAGGATCTTTCTCAGCCAAAATCTGAAGCTAACCCTCCTGATGGGGTTTTAGCTGTTCCTCTATTGAGACACCAGGTCTGTGCTGGGTTATATTCTTAACTTGTAGATTGCTTTGGTATCAATTGGTGCTATACTCTGTGTTTGACTAAAACACCATTTTTGGACAGCGAATTGCTTTGTCTTGGATGGTGCAAAAGGAGAAAAACAGTCTAAATTGCTCTGGAGGGATTCTGGCAGATGATCAGGTTAGTATAAATCTTATTTATTCAGATTGTTTTGATGCTGTCAATTCAGATGAATTGATTTCTTATCTATCTTACAGGGATTGGGTAAAACAATATCTACAATAGCACTTATCCTGATGGAAAGATCTCCATCCTCCAGATATTGTTCTATGACAGAGAAACCTGATAAACTAGAAGCTTTGAATTTGGATGATGATGACGATGTTTCAGGGGTCAATGTGGTGAAACAGCCTCCGGATTCTACTTCTGTGTTGACGAATAGTTCAATAAAGAGGGAAAATTCTGTAATGGTAGTAAAGGGCCGACCGGCAGCTGGAACTCTTGTAGTTTGTCCTACTAGTGTTCTTCGACAGTGGGGTGACGAACTACAATCTAAAGTTACCAGTAAAGCCAATTTATCGTTTTTGGTTTATCATGGAAGTAACCGGACAAAGGATCCCAATGAGCTTGCCAAGTATGATGTAGTACTCACAACATATGCTATTGTAAGCATGGAGGTCCCAAAACAACCACTCGTTGATAAAGATGACGAGGAGACAAGGACGGCGGATGTATCTGGTGTACCTTCTGGACTTTTAAACAGTAAAAAAAGGAAAAAATCTCCCAGTCTGAGTACAAAAAATCAGACTAACAGGACGAAAGTGGATAGCACATTGCTTGAATCTGCTGCTCGTCCTCTTGCAAGAGTTGGATGGTTCAGAGTTATATTGGATGAAGCTCAAAGTATTAAGAATCACAGAACTCAAGTTGCTAGGGCTTGTTGGGGTCTGCGGGCCAAAAGAAGGTGGTGCTTGTCTGGGACCCCCATCCAGAATGCAATTGATGATCTTTATAGCTATTTCAGATTCCTTAGATATGATCCCTATGCTGTCTATAAGTCCTTCTGTACCACAATTAAGGGGCCAATCAGCAGGAATCCTACCCATGGCTACAAAAAACTTCAACTTGTACTGAAGACAATAATGCTACGTCGCACAAAAGGTGACACTCTAGATATAATATGGGATTTACCCGAGTTTTTTGTTTATCATGGTTTATGTTTTGCACTAACCCTTCAGAGAACTTGTTGTCTTTCGTGGTTTATGGTTTTCACTACTACTTCCTAGAAATTGTATTTTTTCTTGGCCATTCCAACTCTTATCTTGTGCATGACCTCTGAAACTGAAGCTGCAAGATCTAGACCATACTTCTGTTTTCTTTTGCAGTTAAATGTCCCCAACATGGTGGATGGAGCTTTAACATGCTTAACCTTATCCGAGAATCCTCGCATTAAATAGGGTTATGTTATATGGATCAATTATGTCCAATTTAATTCCAAGAATTTCTTATGATTGCCACTCAACATTAAGGATCCTATACAAAGTGATGCCTATTTTGGGGTTAGGCAACTTTGGACAAGAGAGAGCCTGCATGAAATATGAAATATTTGTTGGTGGATAATGTGTTAGAACGTATGACAAATTGAACTCGTGCAACTTGGGAGCAATTCCCCTAGATTTTGGAAGAGCATGGACAAAGAAAGTAGAAGACAAGGTTTGATAGAGGGGACCATTCATCTTTGAGGCAAGAATTGTATCATAGAGCAAATTGAATTGCAATATACATGGATGAGGCTATTTGACATTGGTTAATGTACTTTATTTTTAGCAGTTTCTATTTTTTCAACCCACTACTGATTTTTGGGCCTTGACTATAGTTGAATAGTACATCTGTTAACTTTGCAAGATTGGTTTACTGATGTAGGCGCGTGTCGTCGAATGACGGTTGATGAAGGCAGTGTAATATATTTTTTTTGTATTTTCTTTGTAAAGGAATAACTAGTGATACGAGATCACCGAGAGAGACAGACGAACAAGAAATAGAGGGATGATTGGGGCTAGAAATAGAGAAGAAAGCACATGTTAGAAGCACATACAAGGTCTGGAATCCACCAGATCGAGAGGGAAAAGGGAAGAGGCACTGTTCTAAAAAGCGGCCTGGGCGACCGCCTATGCGTTTTGGGGGTTGGCCGCTCCGCTTCAGCATTAAGCGGCACTGCAGGCGGGTTGATCAAAGACGGGCGCTTAGGCGGGTTCCAAGCAGGCTCCAGGCAGGTGGGCTTTAGGCGGGCAGATTAGTAATAAATTTTCATAAAACCCCGACCCCACTCGATCCCCTCCTCCCTTTTCACTACATAACTAGATATCCTAGATATCCCAAAGGCTCAAAAGCTGCTCTCTTTTCCCTGCCTCGCAGTCAACCTTGACCCCACCACCCGATCCCCTCCTTCCTTTTTATATGTAAAACTTTATATTATTATTTTTTTATATAGAATTATGAATTTATATATATACATACGTATAGAATATATAGAATATATTTTATATAGGTGGGCGCCCGTCTTTTTCTCCGGGCGCCTGGCTAGTCGTCCGCCTTACGTCTTGAAACCACTTGACCGCCTGCCTTCCGCCTTCTGTTTTTTAAAACATTGGGAAGAGGCACCTAAGTCCATGGGCAAAACGGTAATAGCCATCATTCGTTCAGTCATCATAATATGTTCTTTTTCAAACTACAAGGGGGCGTTTAAATAGGCATCCAAAAAGATAAATATGACAACAAAATTAAAATCCAATAATTATCCTAACAACTTGCCTAAAAATTAAAAATTCGAAATCTAAAAGATATCTATCCAATCATGACATGCTAGGATAGGCCATCGGGTGGGCCAACGTGCTTGGGTCATGGGCCAATATATGGGCTACATCAGTGGCTTCCGCTGCGAAGAACTTGCCCTCGAGAGTTCATACGGTAAGGTGCAATCATCATCGAGGCCTCCGCCAATGTGGTATCGTCGTGTTGCACTCATCAGGAGCTGATGTTGGAGGCCCAACAAATGATGTCTCACTACACCGAAGTTATCACCGGGGTCCCACGAGAAGGTAAAACTGCTGTCGACTGGGGACTACACGTTAGAGCGGTGCTTGGGTAGATGACAGAGCCGAATAGTAATATCAGACCGCTACGGTAGCTCAAATATCGGTTTGCTTGAATGAATGTAGAGCTGAACAAACATTGTAGGCACGAGTAGTTGGTCTAGCCCATGCAAATCAATCTGCCGAGGCTCGACTAGGGTGATTACCTCAAAAGAATCTGCAGTAGGTGGTAGTATGGCAAGTGTCAGAAGATCCTCTGGAGGAGGGAGCTCGTCTGCTGGTGGTGGTATTGGAGGTGATGGATCCATCAAAGATACAACTGGAGGAAGCTATGTCGGTGGTGGAGGCTCCATTAGAGGTGCTGGACGTGGAGACCCCTACGAGGAGGCCGCTAGAGGTGAAGTCATTTATTGTAGCTCCCATTCGATCTCATAGGCTACCTTATAGGTCTCGTTCAGATTCCTCCAAGATTTAGATGAAAACTGACCTTTTATGTCGGAGCAGAGCCCTCTAATGTATTGTTCTATTGTTAGGAAATCTTTTTCTGACAAACCATAGTGGATTATACACCGATAGAATGCTGAAGTGTACTCATAGACGGAGTTGTTCATTTGAGGACAACGAACCAACCTTTGCATCTTGGCGTCCATGTCATAATAGTGGAGGTGTGGTCCAGGGGTAAATCTAAAAATCTGTAATTACTGGCTCATTGAAAATTTTCGTTGATGGTATGGATGTATAGAGCTCGAAAAATCCTTTGATTTGGCAGATCACGCCAAAATTTGATAAGAAACAAAGGAGATATGCCCAATTGAAGTTGAGTCTGTTTGGCTTATCGAGTTGGATCCGAAATACAAGTCGGGCTTGGAATTTAAGTTGGAGGCTGAATTGACCTTTAAAAAAAAACAGTGGGGATTTTTTGTGTTTAGTGGTCTTGGATGGATATTAAAGGGTGTGGATGAGGGGTAAAGGAAGAAAAAATGAAGGGATTAAAGGGCTATGGCTTAGGGTTTGTTTTGGACCCTTGTTTGCAAATAGGGAAGGAGGAAAAGGGGCGGCAACAGCTGGCAGCAAGGGGGGCGGCAGCGGCTAGGAACAAGCAATCAAGGTAAGAAATCTCTCATTTTTCTTCTCTTTCCTTCCCTTTTTTTTTTCCCCTCTTTTCGTCCTTTTTTTATTTTTATTTTTTTAGGGCGACGTACTGGATGTGGCGAGGGACGATGGCGAAGATGACGGATGATGATGGCGACGAACTGGCGAGGATGGTGATGATGGACCGGTAACCATGGCGATGGACGATGACGATCAACGCTGGGATCGTTTGTGGTGCGTGAACGCCACAAAGCCCGAAGCTCTGATACCAACTTGATGTAGGCGCGCGTCATCGAATGGCGGTTGATGATGGCGGTGTAATCTTTTTTTTTTATATTATCTTTGTAAAGGGATAACTAGTGATACGAGATCACCGAGAGAGATAGATGAACAAGAAAGAGGGATGATTGGGGCTAAGAAATAGAGAAGAAAGCATAGGTTAGAAGCACAGACGAGGCCTGAAATCCACCAGATCGAGAGGGGAAAGGAAAGAGGCACCCAAGTCCATAGGCAAAACGGCTATAGCTATCATTCATTTATTCATTCATAATAATATGTTCCTTTTCCAACTACAAGGGGGCCTTTAAATAGGCATACAAAAAGATAAAAATGGCAATAAAATTAAAATCCAATAATTATCCTAACAACTTGCTTAAAAATAAAAATTCCAAATCTAAAAGATATCCTAAGATATATCTTGCCTTATTCAACCATGAAATGCTAAGATGAGCCTTCGGGTGGGTCAACGTGCTTGGGCCCATGGGCCAATATCTTGGCTACATCATCTACCGACATTACTTGAACTTTTGTTTTCGAACTTATGGTATTTGTACCTATGGTGCGGGGGTGTGCACACCGACTTAAATTGTTATATGCACGATTCATGATGACTTAATTGATGTGGCGATTTGGGTACCATTGACCACTAGGAGAGAATTACGTGATTAAATTGGGTCCATCAAAAAATTAGGGCCATCAAAAAATTAGGGCCATCAAAAAATTTAAGATGGATCCCACTTGAGATCATTCCGACATTCCTTTTCTAAATATGCATCCTCTTGCTTACTTACCTGTGGAAGGGTACTTACTATGCATGTTTTACTCGTGATTGAGATTGCCTTGAATATTACCACATGACTCCTTCCGCAAGTAAATGATTCTCCTTCACACCACACTCCTTTTACCCTTCGGATTGCTTGTAAGTCTATAAAAAAGGGCTTTGGCTCCATTTTGGGATCAATCGTTGACTATTTGGTGATTTTATCATCACTTGTGAGGATATCTCCTTGATTTTTCTTTTTCGGAATTCACCCTTCTACCTTGATCTTTACATCATATTTCTCCTCTTGTTGATCTTAGTAGATATACGTGGTGGATTTTGGCGCTTGTGGACCATCAAAGGTATTACTATGTTTCTGCGGTTCTTTCTCAGATTTCGTAGATTATCATTCCTTGATCCACCAACTTCCATCAATGTTATTCTAGGTCTTCCTCTCCTCATTAGACCTTCCACGCTAATTGGGGACCTTCTCCTTATTGTGGGTCTGCCTTTGCATTATGTTGTACATGCGCATACCATTTTAACCTATTCTCCATTATCTTGTCCTTAATTGGTGCCATTCCAACACTTTCTCTAATACACGCATTCCTTACTCTATCCCTCTTATTTTTTTCCGCACATGTACCTCAAAATCCTCGTCTTTGCCATGCTTGTGGGTGCATAAAATATCCACCCCTCACTTGGCATTATCATTGAAGTTCCCCCATAGGGGAAGTCCTTAAAAGCAAATGAATGGAGGAATTGGGACGGAACCCTTCCTCACCTTTGAAACAGAACCAAGCCATCATACTTAAAAACAATAGCTGGCTACCCCTGCGAAGAAGGGAACACACCAAATTTCTCCTTCCAAACAAGAAGCCTTCTTGGAAGTGGCTAACGGCGAGTACTCTCATACCAACTCAAGAGTGACAGCTGTCCAGAAAAACAAAAGGCCAGGCTTGCTCCACCTCTTGAAAGCAGGTAACCACAGAAAAACGAGAGGATTGGTGGAATTTGCACTGCCCCATGTAGAGGGGCAATTGCCCCTATAGGATTGGCTAGGATCCCACTGCCCCATGTGGGAGACATGTGCCTTGGCAGGAACATCCGCACCCCTCCTTCAGAATGAAGCTATAAAAGGAAGGTGAGGGGTTTAGAAGAAGGGGTTGGTTAATTCCTTATAAACTTTGCAGGAGTACACCATCCCTCTAGTGAATAAAGATGAAAATTTTTATTGCAATCTAGAGTCTTTTCCTCCCCACCTCTCTTGCAATCTTCCCCCCTATCACAAACTTCTACTTGTGGCGAGAAGAAGAAGGATTTGAGGGCATCAATTCTAAGAACCTCAAACATTTCTTTGCCCCCGCTCAAGATCCACGCAGCCTAGAAAGAGCCCGAGCTCTGCAATATTAGCACCTCCATCACGTCGCTCAAATTGACTCCAAAGCCAAAAGAGGAAGAGCAAGAAGAGAGGTCTCAGATCTCTATCTCGAAAGAAGACATTCACTGATTTAGTGGAAAATGTTTACTCCAAAAAACTGTACCCACAATGATCATACTATGAGTTTGAGCTCTCTTTAAGTGCCAACATTCTGAGCAAATAACATTGCATGTCTTATTGAAAAAGGAGGAGAAATATTTGGATTTTTATTCAGAAGGCGATGATAATTTATAACTCCTCTTACATGTGTATGTACAAACTCCCAAACCCAACCCTAATTTACTTGAGACTTCCCTAACCCTATATACTATTAAAACAAGACTCTTGAATATGCTTTCTTAAAATAAGGTTCCTTTACCCACCGAACAATTCGATCAAAAGAAAGGTTGGAGAATTTAAAAACCATAAAAGTTAAATACAACTCACCTAGGACTCCTGGTTTCACTCAACTAGGACTCTGGTTTCACTCAACTAGAACTCCATGAACTTATGGGGAGATCCTTTTCTATATAGAAAACATCTTATTTAGGAATCCTAGTTCATCAAAAAAATCAATTGTCGAGTAGGAACCTCAACTTATTAGAGAATCCTACGCTAAGTAGGATTTTTTTTAAGGTTGGAAGCATATTCTAACTTGGAATCCTTTTTGATGTAGGAGTCCTATATGAATAAGGATCCTGATTCTATTTGATTTGCATCATTCGCCATGTTGCATGTGAACTCATCTCAAGTTCCATGTAGAATCCATCATCTCTGCTGTTGATCTTTTTTTTACATGCAATTGATGTTGTAGGAGCATTATTGAATTTCGTATGTGCTCTCAAAGGAATGCGTGCTGCTTCGTAGTAGACAAACCGATCTTTGTCATGACTAGTTTTCTTCAACATATAATAATCACACATGACTTGCATGCTCTGGTTATTCTAAAATAATTCTTAGTACTGGCGTGATGGTAATGCAATGTTTTTTCTTTTACCAAACACGTAGAAGGAATCTAAAATTTTTTGCTTGGTTTCAACTTTTATCCTCAATAGCTCTAAACTTCATATATTTCACACGCAACTTATGGCCTTTGAAGTTTGAACACTAAACTTTAGGTTTTTGTTTTCTTCATATAATTCACCTCTTGGTTATACAAACAGTGGCTCTCGAATAAGAAATGAATTTGTTCCATCTGTATGATGTCACACCAAGAAGAATCCTTAAAACTAATCATGTACACTTTGTGACGGGGAATTCACATCTGCCTTTAATGAACTTTACAACTTGCAACAAAAAATTCAACCACGCATGGTGCCACAATTCTTTTTTTCAATCTTTTGATCGATTACCAAATCTGCTACCTTTTCATGGAAACATACTTTAATACGAAAACCGTTTGATTATCAACATGCACAACTATAGGTTGACCCGTATGTTTGCTAGTTGTTTTCTTACAAGCATGGGAGAATTCTTGCCTCATTGAATTGCCAAAGTAGTCGCACAGTATTTTTTGGTGATCTCTATCGAACTTTGTCATTGGATGGGATTAACTACTATGATCAGACATGGTCGCAAAACAAAAGCTCTAAATACTGGAGAAGCATGAAGACAAGTCACTAATACCGAACGTCTAGGGGTTTTTGAGGATTTATGCCTATTAAAAATTAGGGGATCAGATCCAAGTATAACACGGTTTGAATCACGAAGACGGGTAATAGTGAGATCTACGTTGATGGGGTGAAAGCTAGTAATAGTAAAGATGTTGGTCTAGAAGGGTTTTGTGGTTGGACCTGTATTTGTAGATCAAATTGGAAGATCAAATGCATATTATCCAGAGAATAATGCAGCAGATTTTTTGGATGTTGAGGGCTGATGAATGCTATTATGGTGGGATTTAGGATTACGAACCGGAGATTAATGAAATATTGACTAAACGCAAGCCATGCATAATGTAAAGGCTAATCAACAATAAAATAAAAAGGATAAATAGGAGAAGTGTCATACTTCTAATGTGCATAAACGCATCTCACCAATATGTTTTAATGACATCACATCATGGGATCAATGCATCTCACCGAGGCAACACGAGGCACCACACCCAAAAAGATTTGAAGAAAAAATCACACTTCTATCAAAAAACTTGATTCATTAATTAATGATTAGTCTATATAAAGACTCAAACCAACCCAAAACCTAATAATAATGAACTTGATACTCTTTGAACCCAATATACTACTATAGTAGGATTCTTTTCAAACACTTAATTACTCAAAAACGACTCCTAAACCTATTCTGAAAATTGATTAGAAAAATAGGTCCAAAGATTTCAAACAAAAATAAAAGACGAAAACAACTGAAACTTTCCCATTTTTTCACTCAAATAGGACTCAATGAACTCTATCAGAAAATCCTTCACTACCCTAATTTTTGAAGGAATTATAGTTCATCAAGGAATCCTATGTTGAGTAGGGAATCTAACTCATCAAAGAATCATAGTTTAAGTAGGGATTATATTTTAAGTAGGGACCATATTCTACTCAACAATTTTTGAATTAGGAATCAGATATGAACTAGAATTGCTAATTGAGGTGGGAATCCTAAAACATATTGGAAAAGTCTTCATCTTGCATGATAAATGGTTAATTGACATCTCATATCTTTTTTTTTTTTTTGAGAAATTCCTCTCGGTGAATGAGGGGGGGTTTGGCCTAGACCCATGCTAGCAAATTAAAATAAAAGGGAATGTACATAGAGGAAGAGTTACATAAGGGGAGGGGGAGAAACACACACTCATCAGGAGATAAGGTGCAAAAGAAAGGTCTTTGTTGTTGAAATCAGGTGCGTTGCCTAGAGGTGGATCAACGACCTGATTGTGTTTGTTACCCGCCCAAAAAAGGGGGAATTTATGTTGAAAGATTCTCCTGTCCTCTCCAGCCAAATTTCCCAGCATATGGCCACTGCAGCTATGTCCCAATCTCGTCGGATCATTAGTTTAATATGTCGCTTCCTCCAAGGACGCCATTGCGTGGTCATCAAGATGTGGTGCGATCTGACATGGATTTTCGAGCGAAAGAGCTTCTAAATATCCCTCGAGAATTCACACCGGATCGGCAGGTGGTTGGAGGTTTCGTCTGCCAATCCACAAAGCGGGCGCGTGGTGTCCGAGATTGACGGGTGGTTCCTCTTCAGTAGGTTAACCTGGTGAGGATCTTGTCCTTCGTGGCTAGTCTCACAAAGATCCTTGCCTTGAGAGGACATTTGATCCTCTAGATCAGCTTCGCTAGAGGGCGAATCACTCCTCCGAAGTTAATGAACAGGTAGAGAGAGCTAACTGAAAAATAGCTGTTTGAAGTCCATCTCCATCCTGCAACATCCGGTTCGTTCATGAGTGATATTGATTGAAGGACATCTCGCATCTCATTGTATTCTTTAATATTGTTGGAGATATCCTCAATTATTTCTCAATATTTTTGTATGATATATCAGTGTTAATGGCACTATTTGCTTGGGGAATCTCTTGTTCTCAATTCCAAGCAAATGTCATGATTTCAACAAGGTTGCATACCATGAGCTTTATTTTGGTCTCATTTATCTTTTTAGGATTCCCTACATTTCCAACTTAGCAGTTGTCTCTACTCTATCAACCAATACAATATCATCTGTAATTATAATGCGATATGGATCGACTCTCGTCCTTATCGTCTTGAAACTTCTTATAAATGGCACATCTCAACGACATTTAATTGTTGTTTTAATTGCATGCGGTTGATGATTGTGTGGTAGCCAGTAGTAAAATTCTGCTTAATCCTTGTTTTGACTGACTTAGACCTACCCATTTTGATATGAAAGGTTTGGTTTCTGTCGTATATTGGTCTATAATTATAGCTGTCAAGCCATGTTCCATCTACTTGGAGTCGGCCTTATGAATCGTTCTTCGCCATTCATTTTTGTTTAGAGTTATTTCTCTTGTCAATTAAAGTTTTTCCATGTATTTTCTAATCACTTCCATTAAAGTTATTCTTGGTCTTCCCCTCCTCCTTTGACCTTCCACAGTAATCTGAGATGCTCTCCGGATTGGTCTATAATTATAACGGTCTTTGCTCTATGTTGTTCCTCTGTCGTATATTGGTCACTGAAGTTTATTTTTTCGTCATCAGTTATCAAAAAACATAACTAAATGCATTTCTGCTAAATTTGAGCATTGGTGTAATGCGACACTTCTTGTAATTACTTTGGAGAGAAACTAGGTATTATTAATTTATCTAACATTTATTTAAAATTTTTCAGTGTCGAATGTTAAATGCTCTTTAATGTCTTAATCAGCTATCATCTTTAAGCTTCTGACATAATTCTTTTCAGCTAGGTCTTGTTGGAATGGGGATTGTATGTAGAAATCAATTTGGTAATATTTTGTTCTATTATGATTTTAAGATCTTCAAAAGCCTCTCTTTATTTGTCTATGTGGTTGCATCTGTATTGTAAAATCGTAATTTAATTGGATCTTGTATCAGATGAGTCTATAGATTCTGTTAATTATTATGTTTCATATGCTAACAATTTGTTCCTAAATCTTTTAATTTTTTTTATCAGGCACACAAATTGATGGAAAACCAATCATTACCTTGCCACCAAAGACGATCACATTGAAGAAAGTGGAATTCTCAAAGGAGGAGCGTGCTTTTTATTCTACACTGGAAGATGAATCTCGAGAGCAATTCATGGTGTGTCTAATTTACCAGCATTGACCTACATTGATGTATACATTTCTCTACTTGCATTGTCAAGGATGGTTATCTACAATCTGGGCTATCATAATATTGCCAAATCCAATGCTAGGTTAACCAGCTGTGATATTGAGAAGAAATTCAGACTAAAAGCAATATTTATGAAATTTAAAATATACTTCAAATTGAACGCATGGTCTTTTCTCATACTCCTGTCTGAATTTGTTCTATCTGCAGTTACCCTTCCTTTTCTTTTCATACCTGAACTCTTGTTTTTTTTTATCTCATTGCTGTGCCTATCTTATGATTCTAGAAAAGTTCAATTTCAGATTTTGAAGTTGGGGTTTCCATTAACTTTTTATGTTTTTCTTGTTCAGGAGTATGCGGCTGCTGGGACTGTCAAACAAAATTATGTCAACATTTTGTTGATGCTCTTGCGACTTCGACAAGCTTGTGATCACCCTCTTTTGGTAAGAGGATATGATTCTAATTCCACTGGGTCGTCCTCTATGGAGATGGCAAAGAAATTTCCAAGGGATAAACTGATAAATCTTCTCAGTTGTTTGGAAGCTTGTTTAGCGATTTGCACAATCTGTAATGTAAGTGAATTGCCTTTCATTTATTTATTAAGATAGTTTTTACCCTTCTGGGTTCTTCTCATTATATTTTCTGGTATGTAAGTATTGATCCAATATATAGAGTCTGTGGTCGCTTGCTTCTTATTGGGTTGAACATAGGTATGCACATTCAGTGGCATGAATTCTGGGCACAAGAAAATGTTTTGATACTACTTTTGGTCAAGGAACAGTTCATTAATAGGCTAATATCACAGGTGTTAGGGGTGGGGGCAAGATGCTTGACAGACTCTGTAATGAGATTGGTGGGGAATTATTCAACACTCCCTCATAATTTTTTAATTTTTAATTGAAAGTTTGTTTTTCCTGTAACTTTGTTTATATGTAGATTGAATGTTGGAATGGCCTATGGGCGTCGATCTTGGACACTATTACTTTGTCGGAGTCCATAAAGGATTAATCTTAGACACTATTACTTTGTCAGAGTATTCTAACTCCAGAAAGGATTTCAGGACATGTTGATTTATATGTATGTATGTATATAGATGGATATATCTACATATTATTGAGGTTCATACATTATTCATGAGAATATGTGTTGTAATGTTTCTTTTATTCTATTGCATTTTTATCATGCTTCTTTCAAAACTAAAATAGTAAATATCAAGAGTTTGACCATATATTTATGATACATTCCCGACAGAAACAGATATAATAGAGACCATTGACCATGAAATATCTCACTTCAAATAGCTTTGGGGGTTCCCAATTCCTATTCCTTTTAGATTACTTAGAGGCTCTGTTTGGCTTAAATAATGCGCGTTGCTACCACGTATGATTAGCGTGCCTGACTTTTTTATGTGGTGGTGTTTAGCTAGTGGTCCGCCCGTAGGAGTCGAGCTGCAAAACACTGTTTGCCTATGGTAACTCTGCTTTTTTTGCTGCAGAAAATGGTGCATTTTTGGCAGAGATCCGTAGCGGGGAGCGGAAGAGCGCCGCAAACACCGAGCGCTCACTGCTAAGCCAAACACAGCCTTAGTCATGTAGGATTCTAGTTTAATAAGGACTCCTAAAGTATTTTTATAAAATTTATATTGCATGCCTTCTCAAAATACAAGTGAGTTAGGGTTCCTAAACTTCTGTTTTTAATCTATCTTGGATCCCTACTCAAAATACAAATAAGATAGGGTTACTACTTGTATCAGGGCTCGCTAATAGAGATGAGCCCTACTTCCAGGATTCGTTGAACATTGCACAAGTAAGTTATTGGATTTTTTATTTTATGAAGTCCGGAGTTTTTGTTGGCCAGTTTTTATAGGGAGTTATAAGCCATATCTCTGTAGGGAAGTGTTAAAACTTAAAAGAGACCTAATTTGATTGTCCATCATGTTAAGTTTTATGTCTATTAGATTTGAGTTTGAGACATGTAAGGGGAGTGACATTTGCGCATGTTTTGATGGAAAAAGTTTTATTTAGCCTTTTGCTGAAATTTTAGCGTATTTGCTGAAATTTTGATATGATCCTCCCAATCCTCGTAACTTCATGGTTAGTCAATCCGGCATTGTTAGCCAATGCAATAACATGACAGGTGGTTTGATCTAATTCTTGGTTAGAACTTGAATATCTAAGATGAAAAGGAGGATTCAGTTAGTGAAATCATCATTCCGAATACTTAGGTAAAGAAATTTCTATTCCCCAATCGAGCTTTCTTTTCCTTTCTTGACTTTATATGGTTCATTATTAGGAATGTTTTTTCTTGCCATTGCAAGATATTTGATTGTTGGCTGTAGGACATATCAAGAGATTTGGATTGACACCCTCCTTGTCATTTGATTGTTGTTTGTTTGAGCACATTGCCATTGATGGACTTAAGCAGATCCTTAATATGACTATACCTCGATCCAGATGGATCCAACCCGATCGGGTGGTAGGACCGGCTTGGAGGAGCACGTCACCTATGCAACTTGAATTGGTTGAAGGATAAATTGAAGAAAATAAGAAAGTTCAGTTTGAGAACCATAACTTCATTGTCCGACTTGTGATTGGCAATCTGATATTGGCTATTCAGAATTTAGGAGCCCGACGAACCATTGGGTGGCGGGGCTGGGCTCTAATGTTCCTTTTGTACTTCTCTTTCTTTCCTCTCTATCATTCTTCTTTGTATCCTCCATCTTTTGATATCAATATTTTTGGTGTTGTTTTCCATGATTGGGGTTACGCTAATGATGTATGGTGGTCGATCCATCAGCCCGTGACTAGATCTCTCTGAATCTAGGCTCTGAAGGCATGTACCTATCTCTTGTACGTGCATGATGAGGAGTGTAGGATATTATTTTTAAAAACATATAAGGGGAGTGGAAGGCGTGGCAGCTGACTGACAGCAGCCGTTGCTCCTGTTGAGGGTGGAAGCGGGACAGGCTTACGATCATAATCACCAAGTTCGGTAATAAGTTGGCGAGGGTAAAACTCGGGTAAGTTTGGATTAAAAACAGGAAAAATCGGGTTCAGGATTTAATTGGCGAGGGTGGAATTTGGAAAAATTGAAAGATTTGGAGCCTCCAAGTCAACCTTTTAGCCTACATTTATACAACTAAGACATTCAAACCGTGACATTCATAAGACGACAACAAGCCAATATCTATAGTGGATGATAATAGGTTAATCCTAATGATTAGATCTATGAACAATAAAGGAACTTGAGCATAATGATGCATCCTTATATTAGAATGGGGCCTATATATATTTATTCAATTATGCAAGCAAATGAATCATAACGACCATAACTCGTCAAGTTCATTACAAAAGCCAGCTTTTAAACATCTCAATTTCCGAAAAAAAATATCACAAATTGACTTTTTAAATGCTGATTTAATAAAAAGAAACGAGATTAAAACTCCGACTTTTGTGATCTATTTCAATCAGGATTAAAAATGGCAAAAAATCAAAGGCATCTAAATCACATTAAAACACTTTTTTTTTTTTGAAAAAAATGCCGTTTTTGTTATTGTGCTTATCGTAATTTGGAGAGGGATTTGGGAGGGTGCAATGGAGGCCAGTGAGAGGAGAGGGATTTCGGCAGGGCCTTTCGATCAGTGGGGCTAGAACATTTATGGTATAAAATCCACTGATAAAAAAATCTATAACCTCTGCCATGTATATTTGATGTTAATATTTTGGTTGTGTGGTTAGAGTCACGGCCAACCGTGTTCTGTTTTATTATGGTTGGGTCGAAGTCGGGTCAGCCAAGGTCAGATACAAACTAGATCACTTTGTGCTCAGGTATTGTCTAGTTGTTCGAGACCCAACCTCGACCCATCCCATTTGCATCGGACGTCTTCTTCAATCTTAGTTTACATAGATTTCCAAAGATCTTGTGAAGCTTGTTTTTATGCAATTTCATCCTTTCCTCTTTTGTTCTACTTAATGTTGTTTTTGCTGTTCCACTTTAATGGAGAAAAAACAGTTCCAGCATTGTAATGAAATCCAATTATATCCACCAACCTTCTTATTGACCCTTGAAATTTATTCAGGACCCACCTGAGGATGCTGTTGTTACTATCTGCGGACATGTTTTCTGTAAGCAGTGCATTTGTGAGCATCTTACTGGGGATGACAACGTTTGCCCCTCGGCTAACTGCAAAGTTCGACTGAGTGTTGCTTCAGTATTTTCTAGGGGCACATTAAAAAGCTGTCTGTCTGGCCTACCTGATCATCACAGTTCCTGTGGTAGTTCTGTTCCTTGTATGGTAAACACATCTAAGATAGAAGATAGTGTATCTTCTGATTCTTCAAAGATAAATGCTGCTCTTGAGATTCTGCAGTCATTGCCTAGATCCCAATGTTCCTCCTCACAAATTGATCTGGAGAAATCCAATGGTGGGTGCACTGGCTTTTTAGAGAATGCAGTTAATACTGTTCCTGCTAAGCGTTCTATGGATTTGGTCATACGTGATAGAAAATATGCAGATTCAGAAAAATCTTCAAATGCTCAAGCAACGGAAAAAGCTATCGTCTTCTCCCAGTGGACAAGGATGTTGGACTTGTTGGAAATTCCATTAAAAGATTCATGTATACAATACAGAAGACTTGATGGGACAATGTCTGTCGCTTCTAGGGACAAAGCTGTAAAAGATTTTAACACACTTCCAGAGGTCAGTCTGTGAAACATTTCCATATACGGACTTCATTTTTAATTCTATTTATTGAAAGTGGATTTTTAATCATAGAATTTCTTATTTTAGATCCATAAACCTAGATCTTATATATGATACTTTTGCAATTTATGTCAGATTACTGTCATGATAATGTCTTTAAAAGCTGCAAGTCTTGGGTTAAACATGGTAGCAGCCTCTCATGTTCTTCTTCTGGACCTGTGGTGGAATCCTACAACCGAAGACCAGGCAATTGATAGAGCACACCGAATAGGTCAGACACGACCTGTCACTGTTTCACGGTTAACAGTGAAAGATACAGTTGAAGATCGCATATTAGCTCTCCAGGTAATTTTGGACACTTTCTTCTACTTATATTCTTTTCCTCTTTGATTTTGTAGAATATAATAATCACTCATTATTCATGGAGAAATGATTACCTCTAGTGGAAAATGCCATGGTTAAGACAGTTCACTAAATATGGTTTTTCTCACATTATATAGAGATACTAAAAGTGTATTGGGTCTATTGCTCTCTCTGTTTTCCATGAACAAAGGTTAGTTGATTTACATACTGGCAGGACATTATCATTCATCTTAACTTCATCAATTGTTTTCGTCTAATGATTTTGTGTTTGCATAATAGTCACTGCTATTTGCTTGTTTGAAGTGGGAATCCAATGGTGTAGATTTTTTTTGTCGTGTATTAAATAAACCAGAAAATAGAGGGAAATAAGTGGAAATACCGTGGTGGCTCATTGGCATTGGATATGAGGATCATAAAATTAAGTGATGAGATTAAGAAGTTGATGTAAGAGTTCTGTGGACAGAGCTTTGAAACAGAGGGACATATTGAAGAAGGGTGGAGATGAGAATACACTAAGGGGAAAGATTGGGAAGGAAAAAGAATATAGATGACAATGAAAGAAAAGGGTTTTTTCAAGATGGGGGGACTTGTTTCTTTCACTCCTTTTTCTCAATAAGAGGAAAAAAAGAAAAGGGTGGCCTCAAATCGTCGCTATATAGGATGTAGAGCGAAAGATGGATGAAATTGAGGAGTCCTCCACTCTAGAAACCTCTTTTTTATTGGCTATTGGTCACTTGAAGAGTGGGTGGGAGATTGTTTGAATGAAGTGAGGCCCTCAAATAATGGAAAGAGATTTGTCATGCAGCCTATGCTTGGATTCAGTCCATGCTTTGGCCCTTTTTACCAAAAGGGAAAGAAAAAGGGGTTTTGGTTGTCTAAAAAGAGGAGAGAACAAAAAATAGGGAATTAGCTCATGATCAGACCCATCATATTTAATATCAATCTTTAATCCTATTTCCCAACCATTAATCCATTAATCTGATTTAGACCATTTTTCTGGTCCCATATAAGTCATCATCTGCAATACAGTCATATGAATTATTAAGGCGGGATATTAAACACCCTCTGCCCTCCTGCCCAATCATGCACCCGCCCACCCCATACGGGCCACACTCTTACATGCACGTACACAAACCAGTGTTTTAAAACCCGAAAACTCGACTCGACTCGGAACCTTCCTGAGTTGAGTCGACTCGAAAACTCGGTTGAGAAGTTATACTCAAAACTCAAAAACATAGTATAATTTTTATATCTATTACTAATACTTATGTATATTGTTAAACTATAAAATGATACCCATGAAGTAACTAAAGCATAGAAAAATAAAAAGTGAGCATCTATCAAGTTTTGATGACATAAAAATTTGTCACCAAATAATATAAGTTATTACAAAGCATCAATTGTTCAATAACCAAATCATATCCGGTAATCGTCTGAATCCAAGTCAAAGTCCAACACAGTCCCCATCTCTTTCCCACGAGTAGAACTCTCTCCAACGTCATACAACCAACTATCATTATCCATATTAGTAGCTCCAACTCCACCATGTGCGTCTTCGGCAAACCAATCTTCATCACGATTCTCTATAAGGATATAGTCAAGAACAATTGGATCATAGTCTGAAGCGTGTCTTCTAAGTTGTTGCTCCCTTAATCTCAAGTTATAGTGTATGAACACTAACTTGGTCAGCTTCTCCTGCTTCAATTTGTTCCTCTTCTTGGTATGGATTTGATGAAGGTACTCCAATTCCTTTCACATCCAGTTGCTGAATAATTTTGGCACAAACTCTAATGACAAGCTTTTGTAAAAAGGAGTTCCTCTATCAAAATTCTCCCACCAAGAAACTGAAAAAGAATATAAGATAATTAGAAGAAAGAACAATAGGTATACTATATATTCAAAGAAAACTTGCTATAAAATTAAGGTTTAGTGATTTACTAAAATAGATCATTATTATACTACCTGAAGGAGGTTTACTTCGTTGTATAATTGCAAGGTCCGATGCAAAATCTCCTCGACCATGTTCATAATCAATCATCTAGTAAAGAAAAACAAAAACATATATTAAAATTTTACTAATGAATAATTATTAAACAATATGTTCTATTTGGAAGTTTGACTAATAGACCTCAGAGAGAGCTTCAAGTTGACTATCCATATTTGACAATAAGTTACCAATCACCTTTTCCAAACCACGACGAACTTCCGGATGTTTTGAGAAGTCATCACGAAAGTGGGGATCGGGATTAAGAAAATATCTGGCTACATGAAGTGGAGAATAGAGGGTGGCCTCCCACCTATCATCAATAATCTTCCAATACTTCATGTATCGGTCTTCCTTGTTGTCATTGACTTCCGCTATTGCCAACTTTGCTCGATCGATAGCATCATATATCAAACTCATAGCGGGGTCTTTGTCACCGTCCACCATGCGCAAAACATGAATCATAGGAGCTATCGAACTTTGAAGCTTTACAAGCTTTCTCCAAAAAATAATTGTCCAAAATGGTTTTCTCAATCTCAACCCCGTCCACCGTTCTTTTGAACCTTGAATTTAACCACTCTTCTGATTGTATCATCGACTTTAACCCAGCTCTCTGTGTTAAGAAAATAAAAAATGTAACAAGTAGTAATCATTACAATTAAAGAATAAGGTAAATACAAAACCAATGTAAATGAGACATGAAATTTTAGATATTGTATACCTGCTCAATGAGACTGCCAGTGAGGATAAAATTTGTTGGAAATCGAGTTGCTCATGGCCTCAAGATTTCCTTTCCCCTTGTATGCTTCCTCATCATACTAGGCACCAAGCCATGATTGTACATAAAATTTGCCACCTTCTTGGCCATGTCTATCAATTTGCTTACACTTTTTATATCTCCTTTTGTTTTCCAAGATTAGATCAATGTTGTGAGCAGCGCATGATGTCCGAAATAAATGCTTCCTCTTTCCCATCAAAAGCTTACCGGAAGCCACATAATTTGCTGCATTGTCAGTGATTACTTGAACCACATTGTCCTCGCCAACTTCATTAACAATATCGTCAAATAGATTGAAAAGGTTGGTCGCATCCTTCACAATGTCCGAGGCATCCACTGATTTGATGAACATTGTTCCCCTTGGACATGAGACTAGAAAGTTGCTGATGGACCTCCCACATTGATCTGTCCATCCATGTGACATAATTGAGAAACCTGTTACGGCCCATGAGCTTTTCATTTCTTTGAAGCAGAGGTCAACGATATCTACTTCCTCATCCAACAATGAACCCGATAATTCATGAGGAGTTGGGCTTGTATGTTGGACCATAACTCCCAATGGCTTCAACAACTTTGGGGAAAATATAGAATCGGCAACATTGAAGGGAATCGCAGTACGAAAGAACCATCTTGTAACTATTTGATTTACCCTTTTCCTAGCACCCTTGTCCATTGTCTTTGGCAACTTCATTTGAATTGTATTTGATTCTGTAGCAGAGACATGCTTCCCCTTCTTCAGTATGGAATCCAATTCCAATGATGTCACTTCATCTTCATTATGAACATTGTCATTCTTCTCCCCAAAATTCATTCTTTTTTCTTTCAATTGTTAGTTTCATCATTCTTAGTCAACAACTGCCTCATCTTCTTAGACATATCATCCGACACTTTGGGACTAGGGGTGTTCATGGTTCGGGTTGGTTCTGTTTTTTGATAAATTTGGAACCGAACCGGAGTTGATCGGTTCTCTAGAATATGGAACCGAACCAAACCATTCCTTGGTAAAAACCGAACCAAACCAAACCAGAAAAGTTCGGTTTGGTTCGGTTCGGTTCTACGGGTCTTTCAAATCGCTCGAGAGCCTCAAAGATCACCTCCTCGACTCTTTCCAAATACTTGATTGATGAAAATAATGAGATTGAATTTGTAGTGAACATCTAACCAAATATTCTAAAATTGGATATCCAACTCAATAACAAAAAGTAGCTATTAGATATTGTCTAATTGAACATCCAACTGAATAGTAAAAAGACAGCATTGTCTAGCACACCACTAACTTCAATTAACAACTAAATAAAAGTTGAAACAAGCAACAATCCATGAAGCATATTGTAGCCCAAAAAAGGAAGGAGGGAAATAAAGCAACAGTCCAAGCCTTTGTAATCCTGATTCCTTAAGCTTGACAAAATACTCAAGACACAAAACACAAAATAAACTCGAATACTTCAACATAACCATAACCTGAAACCTGCAAAAGGATATCAAGTTAGCATATGTCACAACGATTTTTATCTTATAGAGAATAATCTAAAATCATCAAATGACAAGTGTGTTAAAATCAACTTACCAAAAAATAAAAGTAGCAAGTTAGCAACTCATCAAGTAATAAGAAGTCACAACTCGGTTGTTAAATCTGAAAATAATGCAACAACACATTTTAATAACAACAATAAAAAATTAAGAAACAAGTTTTGATTATTTGATAAGTATAATTATTACCTGAATCAAGCTTTTCAATATCTTCCATCCTTTCCTCTACATCAATCGGGAGAGCTGAAGCTCAAAACCAATCTTGCGTACAAATAAGAGCCTCCACTATCTTTGGTGTCAAAGAACTACGAAATGGGTCAAGAACACGACCCCCAGTTGCTAAAGGCAGACTCGGATGCAACAGTAGAAACAGGAATAGCTAATACATCTCGTGCCACTTTAGAGAGAACTCGATATTTAGAAGAATTTAGCTTCCACCAACCCAATATATCAAAGTTTTCATCATCAACTTCAACTCCATCTTCTAGGTATCGATCCACCTCTGACTTTCTATCTACACCTTGTTCTTCCTTCAAGTGCCTTAAAAATTCAGATTTTAGAACATCTACTTGGTTACAAGAATATGTGTTTGGCTGATCAACTTCCATCTCATATGAAATTTGGTCTTTGTTTGTGGTATGCGCACTAGAAGTTGAGTCCAATAACTTATAATGATCAACCAAAAGATTCAACATTTCCTTTACCTTTCTAGTCAATTGAACAACTTTGTCGGACTCGTATACTCTTGTGAAGCAAAATCTTACATATTTCAATTTGTATCTAGGGTCAAGCACAACTGCAACCAACAAGAAAATGTTCATCCTATCAATGCTCCCCCAATATTTGTCATATTTTTTTTTCATCTTCAGAGCCATAGAACTCAAAGAAAGATCGTGACTGTTAGTCCAATCAAGTAAGAGACTTTCAATACCACAGATCTCATGAAAATATAAGTGAGAGGTGACATACGAAGATCCAGAAAAGCGTCTAGTAACATCATAAAATTTTTGAAGAAATTTTACTAATACACGAGCATTTTCCCAGTCCTCCTCAGTTGGAGGCCCTTTCTTAAGTTCAATCACAAATTGCGAGTCTTGCTCTTCTAATCGCTCAAATGCTTTTTGAAATTTTATGGCAGCTTCCAGCATCAAATATGTAGAGGTCCATCTAGTCACAATGTCTAGGCATACAAAACTCTTGTGATTTTTTCTTGCTCCGCGCATGCCTTAAACTTTTGTGATCTAGCCGGAGAAGACCTCACATACCTTACCACACCCCGAATTCGACTAATTGATTCACGCACTTCATCTAAACCATCATTAACAGTGAGATTTATTATATGTGCACTACACCTCATGTGAAGATATTCCCCATTTAAAGCACACATTTTCCAGTTATTAACTTTTCTTCTCAAATACCCAACGGCAACATCATTAGAGCTAGCATTGTCAACTGTGATAGTAAAAACCTTCTCTATACCCCATTGAAGCAAACACATCTCAATTGCCTTGCCAATGGCCTCACCTCTATGACTAGAAATCGTACAAAAGTTCAAAATCCTTTTGTGTAACACCCAATCATGGTTAATAAAGTGCACGGTAAGACACATGTAGTTAAGATTTTGCAAAGAAGTCCATGTGTCTGTGGTAAGACAAACTCCTTGAGATGATCTAGCCAAGAGGTTCTTCAATTTCTGCTTCTCATTTGCATAAAGTTCTAAACAATCTCTTGCAACAGTGATACGCGACATGATTTGAAATTTTGGTTGCATAGCACTGCAAAAATTATGAAATCCTTCATGTTCCACAAATCTAAAAGGAAGCTCATCAGCTATTACCATTCTGGAAAGGGTTTGTCTACACAATTCTTGGTCAAATTTCCATGAAACAAGGTTACTCTCCCCCTCTTGGCCTGCTGGTCAAAAGGCTAAGATTTTTTGCTTTTTATCAAGATTATGAGGGAACTTCTTACAATTTCCTATATGCTTCCTCAATGTACTAGTACCATTTTCACTGCCACAAGCATAATCTTTCTCACAATAGTTACATTTAGCCCTTTCAGTCTTCTCTCCATTCGCATTATCAATTTTAGAGAAGTGATCCCAAACATCAGATTGAGGTCTAACAGGTATTTTCTTACCACCTGAGTCACCTGACTTTGCTTTTGATGGCCCAACTGATGCACCAGACATAGAAGGAATTGGAGATTGGCTGCCATTGCCAGTGCTTGGTGTCTGAGAACTTGGATTACTTGTCGCCATATTTGACATCTAAAAAAAAATAACCAGAATTAAAGATAGATTAATTGACTGAAAATAAAAAAAGAACAATAGATCCAAGTGTACTCAATGAATTTAGCACTACTAGGCAAAGAAAATATTGAGCAAGATGATGACAGGCGACAACCAACGTCATCGTCGAGGACGAAAGCCCGAAGGGGATAAAAGAGAGAGAGAGAGAGAGAGAGAGAGAGAGAGAGAGAGAGAGAGAGTAACCACTAACCGGAGAGATAATGACAGCCGACGTCGTCGAGGACGAAAGCCCGAAGGGGATAATCGCCGGTGACCTTCTTTGCTCCTACCCCAGCCGGGCCAGCCCACCGGAAGAGGGTATGCCGTCCCTTGTCCCCTGCCTTCACACCATGGAATCAGAGGGTTTGGCTGTTTGGGCTTTTGGGAATGATAGGATTTAGGGTTTTTCAATCTGATGACTTGTCACTCGCCTGTGACCTGAAGGCTTTAAGCCTTTAACCGAGACTCACAACTCACCACCCCAGACCCAGACTCACTACTTACTTATAGACTCACTACTCACCAGTCACCACACCGGACTCACTACTCACCACACTATTGGGTTTTAACTTTTAAGCCTTTAACCCAGAACTGTACTACCAAAACAAAAAAACCCAGAACTGAAGGTATACTACATTACTACCAATATTAATGGTTCGGGTTGGGTTGGTTCGGGTTAAAAAATTCATAACCCAGAACCGAACCGATTTTAACGAGTTTTTTTTTTCGGAACCGAACCAAACCGAATGGTGAAAAATACCCGAACCAAATTGATCGGTTCGGTTCGGTTTGGCGGGTTAACCCGAACCGATGAACACCCCTATTTGGGACATATTGATACATCTCCAGTCATTCTTGCAATATGTTTCTTCAATCGACTAATCCCCCTATTCATCTTCTTCCCACAATGATTGCATCGAACCCTTTTCTTGTCCATGGTAAGAGCCGTGCAATGAGTCCAACCAATATCTGACAAATGAGATGTGTCGATCACCGATTGACTTGATGATATAGGCTCAACGGCTGCACTTGTGAACTCATTCTCATCTCTTTCAGATGATTCCATTGCAAATAATGTTCAACTGAAAACAAAATCACACAGCATCACAGTCTACAACAAAAACAATTCAAGAGTTACACTTACAACAATATATAACTTAACAATTCAAATTCCATTAACCATTGATAGGTAAAATTAACAAGAATAATGTAAGGAGCTAATGTGCATTTATCATATTCACATTTAGCATGACTTCAAACTGGGATAAGTTCCATTAACCATGTATAATTTATTTTGTCTATGCAGATATGAAAACGCTTTAACAAAAAAAAAAGATGGGCAAGGTCTCACAGACTCACAGGTACTATAGAAAATTAAAATATGAAGATGGATCAATTGGCATGACTTCAAGATGGATCAATTGGCAGTAGAAATGTTCGAGAAAAACCTACAACAATCTCTGGAAAAACCCAGATCATTAAAATGGTATGGTTTTGTGCCGTCTCTGGAAAAACCCAGATCATTAAAAAGGTTCAGAAGCTAAACCCAGATCATCAACAAGGTTTAGAAACAAAGAAAAACCCTAGAATTCGGAACGTTAGCCACGGTTGATCCTCAATCATCATTTGTGCGTGACTTAAAATGGATCATTGATGAGGAATTTCCTATTGCTTTGTTTCCTCTCTAAAATTCCCAAAAAAAAGCGAAAGGAAGATGAATCACTCACAGGAGCTCCTCCACGTGATCTCCTTCATGCGAGCTTCTCCTCGCAGGCCGCCACCACAGAGAAGAGAAGAGACTGCTGGGCACGACTCTTTGTCGGAGGAGGGATAGGGGAGGTGCTGGAGGGTGGAGGCACTGTCGATTCCTTCACCGGCGAGAGATTTGAGGCCTCAAACTATTGCGCTGAAGTGCTCAATTGTCGCAATGAACCCTAAGGCCTCCAGACATAACTCGAAATTCCAATGTCTATAATGCCCATGATTCGTCTCGACCCGAGTCGATCTGACTTGAAAAATAAAAAAACTGGTCCGATTCGACCGAGATTCAGATCTCGATTAGTTGGCTCAATGATTTTTATGCTAATTCAGATCGTTTTAAAGTCGATCTGATCCGACTCGGCCGAGTTTCGAGTCGGATCGACGAGTTTTAAAACACTGACACAAACACACACTAGCACACTGACAATTCATACAATGAAAGCCTTGGTGACTAAAAGGAAAGGGACATGAAATGCACGAACTCTTAGTCGCAGGTTACCTTGTGGAAATGCTTAAATAACATAAATCATTAGGGGGAAGGGAAGAACTAACTGAAGGAAGCTTGGGTGATCATCGAATTATGCACTAGCAAAGCATTCAATTATTGAGCTTTACTGCTAAAATTAGGGCTAATACAACTATGTTCTTTTCATACAGTTAGGGGTGGATTTGTGATAGACATGTACCCGTCATTCACTTTGAAGAACTAAACGCCTCTGGGTGGTATAGATGGGGGACGTTTCAATTAGAGTTCATGTATATAAGATGAGCCGTGTTCTTTGGAATGAGATGAGGCATAATGTTATATGGCGAGTAAGGAATTGCGCTAGGATTAGTTCCTTCTATTTTAGAAGAATATAGATGGGGATGTTGCTTGACGAGAGGCGTATCCCTCGACATTGGCATCATGTTGTCGAGAGAAGACTAATAAATGAAGCGGACGGATAGAGAAAAATAGAGCTCCAATTACTGTTGAGGGAAAGGGAAAGATATAGACAATTATTAAATAATGAGACAACGATTTAACTCATTGCTGATGACGTTAAATAAAACAATATAAATATATATATGAATTAAAAAAAAATTTATTGGTATTTTATCTTGGTTATCATGATCCATGCAAGTTTACTAGTATTTGGTAATACGCTTCCCAACATGTTGCACCGTTCGGCGGAACCTGTCGTGGTTTGAGGTGAAGCAGATAGGCATGACAAACAAATATGGAGTTCTTGAAGTGTAGCAACAGAGCAAACATACCCTAGGTCTTCTGTTACTTTCAAACCCAACCTAAGAGGCTAGGGTTTGTTGGATGATTTTTTCCAGTAAAATACCATTTTTTTTGCCATTTCGATTTTTTCCCACCATTTCGGTCGAAATTCTAAAATTTAGGTTTCGGTCCAGAATGAAACCAGATACGAAACTGAAGTTTAAAACCTGGAGTTTAAACCCATGCTCGACAAAAAATAGAAATATATCTCGATTCTTTTAAGGTACTCATTGCCAGGTTCCTAGGTAGAGGCCCCACACTTTAAAACACCATCTTACGATATAACATATTTAAGTTTTGTTTGGATTAATATTCCTAATAGTCATTCTATCCATTCTAATTAGCTAAAACAAAAGGTTCAATGTTTGAGAGTTATTTTGATATCAGAACTTTCTATAGTCCTTAATGTATACTCTTTCTGAAAGGATAGAAACAAAATCTAGTTATAAGATTACTTTGGATGCATTAGTTGGAATATAGCACCTGATTATTACTGTACTGGAGTTGTGAACGGTGTTGATGGCTGAAAATTAAGACAATTGACAGCAGTCTCAAAGAGGGAAGTTGACAGACTATCTTATGGTGTTGTGGAGTATCCGGACACATCTACTGTTAACAATACTTGTAAAAGACCTATAGGATTACATGTCACTAAAAGAATAATTTTAAAAATGGAGAACGGAAGAACTCAAAACGCCTTTGCATTCTTCCCCCTCTGCGTCAATGTCGAGTTAAGCATCGTCCTCTGCTGCATCTCCAACATCTACTGCAGCTGTGACGGGCAGAACTCCATCGAGGAACCCTTGGGGCGCTCGACTGCCTCGGCCTCCACCATGTCGCCGTCTCTGCCTTCCCCGAAGAGGGTTATCCCCAGGAGTGCGGTGGAAGGCCTGGAAGTCTGCAACCAGAGGCCGACACAGTCTGAGCGGATGTGGGAGGAAATGAGAGAGCTATGATAAAAAATTACAGCCCCGAGGCCCAGGCGGACGACATTGATCTCCTCATCACCGTTGCAGTGGAAAAAGTTGAAGACGTGGCGAAGGATGAGGTCGAAGGCAGCGAAGGCGTCGGGTTCCTCCGTCTTGCCTTTTTACTTTTAACTAGGACTAATCTCGTGCAATGCGCGAATGATTACGATGCTACTTGATCGGATTGCACATCCGGCACCGCTTTTCCCATTGTGTGGAGAGAGAGAGAGAGAGAGAGAGAGAGAGAGATGTTTACTTATAAAAGAAATTTAAAAGGGGAGAAAAAAAGATGGGAGAGAGCTGGGACTGGGGAGGCTGCCATGTGGCACCAAAGGCCTTAGCTTTATAAGAATAGTATAGATGTGACACATGGTCCTATAGTTCTTTCACGCATCAGTGGTTGGAGCTCAGGGCTCCTGCTGCAGTTAGCGCCATGTATTGTGTGTTTTTTTTTTGGAATCTTGTTTTCTTCTTTGAATAACCGTGCTGTTATTCCTTGAAATTTCTCTCTTCTAGTAAGAGTCGAGAGAAGTATATATAAACTTTTTAATGGTGGCCATTGAATGACTTCTTTGAGTGCAGCAAAAAAAGAGGGAGATGGTTTCTTCCGCCTTTGGAGAAGATGAATCGGGGAGCCGCCAGACTCGCCTTACAGTGGACGACCTGAAGTATCTGTTCATGGCGTAACCCATCCCCCATTTCTCGCACAATTTTGATAAATGGCTGATGACCGACCCGGTAGGCTTACAACCGTCGGATCCCTTCCTCTAGCAAAGGATTATGGACGATGACACCGTGTGCTGATGCACAGCAGCTTTAAGGGTTTCTATATTTTTTTTTTCATTTTTTTTTTTTTTTAGAAATTCTTTCGACAGGGTATTCTGTTGGCTGACTTCCTTAACAGGGCTGGGACTATAGTGTGATTTTGTTTGAGGGGAGGTAACTAACTGGAAGCATATGTGAATAGAGTTACATGTAGAGTTGGTGGGTGATTTTATGTGGTTAGATTTTATGTTGGGGCTCCATACTTGGGACTGAAATTATAGATGAAATGATGTCTTGAAATTCGATCCAACTGCTGCTTGTCGTCCAATGTTCTCTCTTCGATCATATCGAAACCTGGAGCATGACAAATCTTCTTTGATCGCTTCTCATCCTGTTACTGCTGGTTGTACAGTGTAAGCCCTAGGCATGTTGCGTCGATGTGAACCATTTTGATAAACTGCATTTTCAAGCTATGTTCATGCCGTTCGATCCATTAGCGCGCGCAGAGAGAGAGAGAGAGAGAGAGAGAGAGAGAGAGAGAGAGAGAGAGAGAGAGATGGCCTTGGTGCCCTAATATGTGGCACATTCCCTTTGAGCATTTCTCCCATGGTGTGCCTTTCGGGTTTCTTTCCATGTTAATATGGTATGAGAGCTGCGCCTCTATTCATTATTGGGCTCCAACCATCGTCAACCCCGCTTCCGCCACTGACTCCATTGATTGATCATGCTGCCGAGCAGAGCCCACTGCCGACCTTGATCCAGGATGACAGATCACTGTGGTATGTTATCTCTGCTGATTGGTCTGGCATTTGCCTGATCAAGAACTCCACTTGATGGATTTGTGAAGAAGAGGAAGGGGTGGCCCGTTATTACAAAGAGAGATGCTATTCTGTCCCAAGGTTTTCCAGATTCTGCTTGGTACAACTGATGTGGCTGATGGTGTTAGAGATTTAAATGTTGCTAGTGAAATCCAAACCAGTTGTTTGTTGCCACGTCAGTCATACGGAGGAAAACCTTGGACTGACACCACTCCCTAAAGGAAAGGGAAGATATTAGGGGTGTCAACGGGTCGTGTCGGGTTCGTGTCGTGTCTAGTTTCGGATTGTGTCCAAAATCCCTAGACCCGGACCTGACCCGTTTAACTAATCGTGTATAGATCCTAAACCCGTACCCGACCCGCTAATAAACGGGTAGACCCGGTAAGACCCGTTTACCACACGGGTCTATTCAGTTGACCCGATCAGACCCAATCCGACTCGACCCGACCTGATCCAATAGACCCGCTGGTACTATATATTACAGTATCGGATTACGGATAGACCCGACCCGACCCAACCCAACACGACCCGTTGAATTTTAAACGGGTCTTCCTGGGTCTACCGTGTCCAGACCCTAAACCCGGACCCGACCCGTTTATTAAATGGGTCTATTGTGTCGCCCGTTTACAACCCGAACCCATATTACCCTGATCCGCTAACTTCGTGCCGGGTCGTGTCTGGTCTGCCGTGTCGGGTCCAAAATTGCCAGCCCTAGAAGATATGTCGTAGATTTTGTTACCAGCACTACCACACAAAAGTGCTGAGCTCTTGCGAGAGCTGGAATGCTCAAGTCAACTATCTGCTCGCCAGAAAAGCGAAGGATAAGAGATGGCGAAGCTGTTAGAGTTGCTCTAAGAGCACCTCCAACTGATATCTATATCTCCAAATGTAGAGACCCGGTTAAAAAAATATTATCTCCAACCGGTTATAGGGAGCCCCCCCCCCACCCCCAAATCCACTGTTCATCTCTCCAAATTTGAAGGGGAGAAAAATATAGGACTGGTTTAGAGCCTTTCAAAATAACCGGTCTGACCCGATTCTGTTGTTTAGTATTCAAGGAATTCTTTTTTTGTTGCAAAACAAACAAGCTGAGATCAACTCGTAAGTTATTTTATAAATCTGTGTGGTAAACGGGTCTAACGGATCTTATCGGGTCTGCCCGTTTATAAACGGGTCGGGTACGGGTTTAGAATTTAGACACGATTAGTTAAACAGGTCGGGTCCGGGTCTAGGCGTTTCGGACGCGACCCAAAACTAGACACGACACGAACCCGACCCGACACGACCTATTGCCACCCCTGTCACACAACCACGTTGTTTTATTTACTAGACACGACACGAACCTCGGATGTGCTTTGTGCCAACACAAGGGGTGCCCCCGGCCAAAAGTAGCGGTCTCCAAGGGTTTGGGTTTTTCTGTAGGACTGTGTGATCCAAAACCCATCTCTTCTCTTTGCGTGTTGGGGCACGTGTGTTATGTTGTAACCCCGTTCTAAACGTGAAAACAGGAGAATATGTTGGGAGCGTGGTAGTGTTTCCATAGATCGGTCAAGTTGACTCTCTCCCTAGATCTCACTCTCACTCTTGCTCGTTTGTGGAAATCAATGAAGAAGAGAAGAACAGTACCTTTCGGAGACGCGACAATGGGCTTTTGGTCTGATGGTACTTCCTCTCTCTCCCATTCTGGAGAGGTTTATTGTTCGACTCCTGCTATGGATACCGTGGAGTTACCATGTGTGCCATAGAGCAAGCACATAGCAAGTAGGGGTGTGCATCGGTTCGAAACCAACCTATTTAGGCAGCCCAAACCGATCCAACCTTGGTCGGTTTTGAGGATTTCCGATCCGATCCAAACCGAATTGAGATTGGAATCCAATCCAATCAAAATCGGTTTGGATTGGATTGGATGGTTGGTTTGGGCTTTGGCCCATATTCTTATTGGATTCCCCCCTCCCCCTTTGTATTAGGATCTGGTTTCAAGTTTAAAAATAATAATTGTTGTCAAATCATTAGGTCGAATTAAGATTTTAAACTGATTTTGAGTCCTACAATATTGCAAAGGTTGTTGGTAGCAAGGGTTTATGAGGACACATAATATATTTCATAAAATATTATATGTATATACATATGTCGGCTGGGTTCGGTTAGGTTGGTTTTAAATTTACAAATCCGTCAATCGATCCAATTATATCGGTTTTAAAAAACCCAATCCAATCCGATCCATTGAGTGTGTTGAAACTGATCAAAATCGGTAGGTTTGGTTTGGATCCTGCACACCCTCAATAGCATGGCGGGCATGTATTGGTCAAGGGGCGTGGGGCCCACAATAAAAAGTAAAAATAAAGGTGACGTGGTATCTGATGAAGTGAAACAATTTTTTACACTAAACTAAAACGTACAGCTGTAATCTAAGGAGGATGCTTAACAAAAAATTATCAAAATAAAAAATACCAAAATTGGCTTAATTAAGTGTGAAAAAAGGTCAATATAATCTTTTGTTGTTAAAAATTAAAAATTTAATTTTTTTTGAGAATTTCCCTCCAACGATTTTATTTTAATTTTAATTTTTTAGTTTAATAACTACTGAGCGGTTTCTATAACCATCACCTATTAGTTATTCAGTTTGATAGTTTTATAACTAACGGATGGCTTCTATAACGACCACCTGTTGGTTATTAAGTTTTGATAGTGTTATAACTACAGGAAAGTTTTTGTAACTATCTGTTGATTATTCAGTTTTGAAGACGTATATATAGGTGTCTAAGTTAGCCAATTCATAATGATCTAACATCCGAAAATTGAGAGACAAGTGTTCTCTACAAATAGAGAATTCATCAATCTTCTGTCAATGAACAAAACTTGAGATGATTTGTATTTTATCATTTTCTTCTTTCTAAATCTGGGTATTAACTACAAATAGTCGGATTATTAGCCAAAATCAACGAGTACACGTTGAGACGGGTTTAAGAGGTTCATTGTATCTTGGAAGCTAGATAGTCACGAGGCCTATGCACTAAGGGTGGCATCTATCGCTTTAAAGTCAGTGTCTTTGACACACATTGAACCAAATTTATTTTGTGATTGGTATACAAGTTCTTTTATCTACTTCAATTACGTTCTATATTCTTAACATTAATATTCCTAACAGTTTAAATTGATAGACTGGTCTTGCCTTTTGATTTTTGGTTGAAAGGACTTGTCAAAATGACAAATTAATGTCGATAGCCAAACAAATTTGAAGGGCAATACTTCAAGAGATGGCAGCAGAGGATGATGTATTGGCTTACCACTTACAAGATAGCCTACGTGCTATCTCAAGATGCTCCTCCACCTATGGATTTGTTTGCAACGGAGGCTGAAAAGGCCAACAATTTAGTCAAATTTCATGAAGATGACTACAATTATCATGAAAAAATCTTGAGCACCATGTCTGATAACCTATATGATATTTATAGCAATACCCGAACTTTAAGAAAATTTGGACTAGTTTGTAAATTATATATCGAAAGGAGGATGCGATGTTCAAAAAATATCTTACAGGAAATTATATAGATTTCTATATGTTGGAGGACAAGTCATTGTTTTCACAAGCATATGACATGTTAAAAATGGTCTAAAAAATCATCAGTCCTGGTATACCTATTGATGAAAGACTACAGGTTACCATAACGATTGAAAGGTTACATCGTTTATGAAGTAACTTCCAAGTCACTTTGAAGCATAAACAATCGAGAAGCCTTAAACTTGGATGATTTACTAAACATCATGAAAAGCAGAAGCAGACAAATTATCTGGAGTTATGGGCGATGGCGAATTTAGTGAAAACACGGAAGCCAAATTCGGGGCCCACAAGAAGAAACCTAAACCTAACATCTTCAAGTCTCGACAAAAGATCTAGAAGGATCAAAAGAAGAAAGGAGCATGCTTTGTGTATGAAAAAACCAGACATATTACGAAATTTTGCCATTATTGGAAGGACAAAGTAAGAGAAAATACCAACCCTTCAAATGCTCCTCAGCCACAAGCCAATATTATGATTGCCGAGACCACGACTGGTGGTATCGATGACAGGTTAAGAATATACAACCCTGAAGTGAACATGACTTATTTATCTACTGATTGGTCGATAGATACTGGTGTGAATAATCATGTGTGTGCTAACTACTCTGCTTTTTCAATCTATCAGGTCATCAAAGTGAGAAACGTAACCATGGGCAACTCTAGCTGTCTCTGAAGACCGATTCCTGGGGTGTGAGGTGGGAAATAAGGGTTTTGGGATCAAATTATTTAGCTATGCCGATTGGGATTCTCACCAGCAGGGCTTCCCTTTCACTCACTCATGAAAAAGAAGGAATTATTTTAAACTTGATTTTATAAAAACACATTTTTTTAAAATAAATAAAGCAGAGAGCGGGAGGTTGGTCAACAAAGAATGAGGCTCAAGCCTCCGACGGCGAGCCAAGTAGCCTCACCCACTCCCTTGCACTCGATATACTGGCGTAGAGGTCTTATCTACTGGGCTAGTCAATTATGTCATTTCTTCTCTTATATTTTTATTGTGATCTAACCTAGGCCTGGGGCCTTGAGGAGAGGCCTACCCAAAAGATTCAGCTGTATCATTGCCAGACATAAAACATTGACCCAAAAGACTCTTATGCAAATCTAGTTCGATTACATCGAATGAAAAAGAACCACTGCTAAGATTAACATATTAGAAAGACAAACTGCTACCCTAAGCTAGCTGCTGGACTCCTATTGCTGCTCCTGTACCTCCGTTCCTGCAAGAGAGTCTACTCATGGGAAAGAGTAGCCCCCAAAATATATTTGGGAGATTAGCCAAATAAATGGCTAGTGACAAGCTAACAATTTTAATAATTAACAACGCTCGCTTTTTAGGACAATTTACTGATTAACTTAATTGTCAAACTATGTTTTCAATCACGTCCTATGTGTCCATGCAATTTTTACATTCACATGCAAATCCTACTATCGCTAGGTCATCGTGTGAACAGTCATACGATTCTAAATTTATAATAAAACAATTACACACTCAAATATGAACCCCGTATATTTTGTTCAGCCTGCCCTCGGTCGGGCATTACTATCGGGCCTTTTATTTCGATGTAGAGGGCCAACTCTCTCGCCGTGCATCTATCAACTCCATACATAAATCACTCAGATGATCATAAGAGGTTTTTCGTCTTTCACGGTGGAGCTCTACCTCCCAACTTGATTTACTATGGGGACTTCAACTCCCCGGGACAGGGTTGCTAGGCCAATCCCTACTCGAGGGCACCTCCTATTGGCTTTACCACAATCCTTGCCCGTGACTCCCAACCTACATAACTTCGGCTGTACACGCAGGGTGGTTCACGGCCCTTGAGCGCACGGGGTTCCAATCTTTTCACCAGATAGATTATCACACAGTTACAATAAGAAATCAGTTTCAACGTTTTACCCCGGGATTCGTACCGCGCTCACAACCCATGCATCACAATAAACATAAAAATTTACTCTCGCCCATATACCTGTGTGCCAAGGTTGCCACGCTCCTCTCAGGAGGGTGGGTCCCGATAATTATTATTTTATTATTTTATTTATTTATTTTAAGGGAGTGCCTAACTATGGTGTCCATGCAATAAAAAAATTAATCATTAATAAATTATTAGCTTTTTAAGCATGCGTCGCTGGACTTGCGACTCCGCATGAAAGGAGGGGTCCACTCGACCACATGCGACGATGTCCGGTAGGACCCGCATGTAGCATTATGGACACCTACCATTAGTTTCTATATCAGCATGATTAATTATTAAAATAGCATGCTGTGTCACCTGAAAAGTGGGCTCGGGCTGCTGCTATGCGACCTTCGCTCTGTCTCCATTTTGGTCAACGCGGTCACGAACTGTCAATCATACCCAGCGGGCCTATGGTTATTAAGTGCTACTAAATATCTCTGGCTTAGGCCCTGATTGGCCGAGTCGACAAAAATAGGAATCGTTGGACGCTGGTCTATCGGCACACAAAACGATATGCCAATGGTACAGTCTTGGTTAGTTAGTGTTGCCGATGTGAGGAGTCGCACTAGGGTTCAATAGCACTAATCCGACCAATCGGTCGTAATCGCGTCAGTTGGTGGCAAAATCGGCAAAGCCGATCATGATCGGGCTTGATTTATCAAAAGATGTGTTTACACGGGAATCATACTAGTGGTCAGCCTAGGCCGCTAAGCAGCGTCTCATTATCGCCAAGGGTCAATCTCGTGCGCAAACGACTACACAGAGCGGTTAGACCCGCATTCGCATTACCAACTCTGAGACAAGCGTGACCTGGAGGGATCAGTTCAGCTAACCTTGAGTGTGGGCTCAAGGGGCTTGATCGTCTTCGTATGGAAGATCGAGGGTCCGGATGGTGTGCCAGGTCAAGACTTGGCATCGTCGGCTGTCCAAATCGCCGGATTCCTGCCTGGCTCGAGTAAGGTTCGGTGGCATGCACTAGGCTAAGCTGGGACAAGGTTTGTCCTATGTCGATTCTAGGCCGATTGCATAGCCGGCGGCCACCTGGCCGGCTGCAATGGCTGCCCCAATAGCGACCCAAGGGTGGTCGGATGCCACCGGGTGTTTGGCCGGGCTCCTTTGGTTGCACAACCGTTGGTCACCGGGCCGGCAGCCATGGATGCAACCAAAGTGTAGGCTACCGGTTTGGAGTTGACATGGTCCACATCAAAATAAAAAAAGAGAACAGGGCGGCCAGAACAGGGTCGGCTTCGCCGGCAGAACGGCCACCGGCCACATGGCCGACAACCATGACTGCGCAAAAGGTCACAAGGGAGGCTGGGGGTCGGGCTGGTCTTTGCATCACCAAAGGGAAAGGAGGGGACTGACCTGATCGGGGAGGGCGTCGGCTCCGGCTGCGGTGCCTCGATCCAGCCGGCTGCTCTTCTCCGGTGAGGGCTCCTCCTAGCCAATCGGCTGCCACACGCCACCAAAGGGAGAGGGATCGAAAGAGAGGAAGATCAAGGGAAAGAGAGAGAGATCAGAGGGGGAAGAGAGGGATCGAAGAGGGGGTAAGCGATCGAACTGAAGGAAGAAAGGGGGAAGGGGGTCGGGTCCAGGTTTTATAGGGTGAAAGGGGGGCAGCGGCCGGGTTTAGGGGTCAAGGGGGGCAGCGACTGATGGGATAGAGGGGGGGGTAACGGATGGGTAGGGAGGTCAAGGGGGGCGGCAGCTGATGGGATAGAGGGGGGCGGTGGACAGGTAGAGAGAGGAGAGAGATCCGAGAGAGAGAGAGAGTGAGAGAATCGGGTGAGAGGGAGAGAGATCGGAGAGATGGGAGAGAGATCAGAGAGATGGGAGAGAGAGAGGGTTGGCTGAGATGAGAGGGAGAGAGAGAGAGAGAGGGCCGGGTTGGGTTTGGGGTCGGGTTTGGGTTTTGGGTTTTTAGTTTTAGTTTTTTTTTTTAATGCATTTCGAGCTCGACTCGCTCCGAGCCTGACTCACCCTCGACTCGGGTTGCGCCGAGACGAGCCGGCGCGCGAACCTCGGCGGGTCCGACAGACCCACCACAGTATTATATAAAAAAATAGCATTAATGCCTCGCCTTGATACATGTGCTCATGTGCTCGTGTAACCACACCTCCAACGTAGCCTTGCAACCCGTACCCGGAACCCACTGCCTTGTCCCGCTCGAGTACAACCAACAACATCACAACCAAGGATATTGATATAATATTATAATAACTGGGTTGCTCTGGGCGAAAACACCCTGGAATGCCGGTCATTACATCCTACCCACCTTAATAGAATTTTCGTCCTGAAAATTAACTAACACTAATCATCATCAAACAAAGATGGGTACAGGGATCGCATCGTGGACTTGAGCTCCCAAGTAGCTTCCTCTTTACTGCAGTGCTACCACTGCACTTTCACCTTGGGGATGGTCTTCGTGCGAATCACCCGATCCTCGCTAGCCAGAATCCTGATCGGCTGCTCCTCGTAGGATGTATCTGAACCGAGGGCCAGGTTCTGCCAATCCAGCACATGGGACGGGTCCGTCTCGTACCTCCGAAGCATTGACACATGAAAGACACCATGGATGCTAGAAAGCTGTGGAGGCAGTGCCGGCTGATATGCCACCTTACCAACTCTCTCCAAGATCTCGAAGGGGCCGATGAATTTCGGAGCCAACTTCCCTTTCTTCCTAAACCTCATGATGCCTCGACGAGGGAAACCTCCAAGAACACATGGTCTCCAACGGTGAACTTGGACGGGCATCTACGCACATCAGCATAGCTCTTCTGTTGACTCTGCGCCACTCGAAGTCACTCCCTGATCAGCTGGATCTTCTCCGTCGTCTCCTGAACGAGCTCCGTTCCCAAAAGGCTCCCCTCTCCTACCTCTGTCCAACAAAGAGGTGACCGACATGGCCTCTCGTGCAAGGCCTCATAGGGGACTATACCGATACTGGCTTGGTGGCTATTATTGTAGGCGAACTCCACAAGAGGCAGATGCTCCTCCCAAATGCCTCCAAAGTCCACAGAGCATGCCCGCAACATATCTTCCAGAATCTAAATCGTCCTCTATGACTGGCCATCTGTCTGGGGGTCGAAGGCAGTGCTAAAATTGAGCTCAGTCCCCAAAGTTGTCTGTAGGCTCTCCCAAAAGTGAGAAACAAACTGAGGATCTCGATATGAAACAATAGAAACTGGAACTCCGTGCAGTCTAACAATCTCCCTCACGTACAGCTTTGCCCGGTCGATGGATGTCATCGTCATCCGCACAGAAAGAAAGTGCGCCGACTTCGTCAGTCAGTCTACTATCACCCAAATCGAGTCATGTTTGTTCCGAGTCAGAGGTAATCCCGAAACAAAGTCCATCGTGATATGCTCCCATTTCCACTCAGCTACTGGGAGTGGCTGCAGCAATCCAGCCGATGTCTGGTGCTCAGCCTTGACTTGCTGACAAGTTAAACATCTGGACACGAAAGCGGCCACATCCCGCTTCATGCCCTTCCACCAAAACTGTCTCCTCAAGTTGTGATACATCTTGGTGCTGCCGGGGTGCATCGAGAATCTAGATTGATGCGTATCTGATTGCACCTCCTCTCAAACTTCCTCATCAGTGGGAAGGCATAACCTCCTCTGGAACCTCAGACCTCCATCAGCATCAACTGACCAATCTGGAACGGGCTCCCCACTACCGCACCGTTATCTAACCTCCTCCAACTCTGAATCCAACCTCTGTGCTGCAATCACCTTCTGAAGTAGACTGGGTTGCACTCGCATGTTGCACAACACGGCATGAGAGGGCTCCCACTGAACCCACAAATCAAAGCCTTCTATTGTAGCCAAAAAGTCATGTCGATCTGTCGACAGTTTGGCAAGCTGGCTACGGGACTTCTGGCTCAGGGCATCCGCAAAAACATTCGCTTTACCAGGATGGTAAAAGAGCAAATAGTTAAAGTCCTTCAGGACTTCAATCCACCTCCTCTAATGCATGTTCAGATCCTTCTGACTTGCGATGTATCACAGGCTCTTATGATCGCAATACATCTCAAACTCCTCACCGTACAGGTAATGCCTCCATATCTTCAAGGCGAAAACCACCGCAGCCAACTCTAAATCATGGGTGGGATAGTTCTTCTCATGGGTCTTCAACTGCCTCGAGGCGTATGCTACCACCCGGCTATCCTGCATCAGAACTGCTCCAAGCCCTATCAGTGAGGCGTTGGTGAAGACAACATAGCCCTTGCCACTAGTTGGAATTGTGAGCACGCACTGGGGCCGAAGTGAGACGCCGCTTCAACTCTCGGAAGGACTTCTCACAATCTTCTGATCACTTGAACTTGACACCCTTCTTAGTCAGACAGGTGAGAGGTGTAGCCAGACGCGAGAATCCCTCAACAAAGTGTCGGTAATAGCCTGCTAGTCCCAAGAAACTCCTGATTTTGAAGACATTCCTTGGCTGCTCCCAGTCCATAACGGTCTCTATCTTTGCTGGATCCACCGAGATACCTTCTTTCGAGACAACATGTCCGAGGAACTTCACCTCCTGCATCAAGAACTCACACTTACTAAGTTTGGCATACAGTTGGTGATCTCTGAAGGTTTGTAATACATCACTCAGGTGCTCCCGATGATCTCCCTCCGTCTTGGAGTAAATGAGGACATCATCTACAAATACCACAACAAATCTATATAGGAACATGCTAAAGACGCGGTTTATTAGGTCCATAAATGCTGTAGGAGCATTCGTCAGACCGAAGGGCATGACCAAAAACTCATAGTGCCCATATCGCGTTTGAAACGCCGTCTTCGGGATATCCTCTGCCCTCACAGCCAGCTGGTGATATCGGATCCTTAAGTCGATATTGGAGAAGTAACACACACCCTTCAGCTGATCAAACAGATCCTCTATCCGTGGCAATGGGTACTTGTTCTTTATCGTTATGCTATTCAGCTTACGATAGTCGATGCAAAGCCTCTTCGTCCCATCCTTCTTCTGAGCAAAGAGGACCGGGGCTCCCTAAGGAGATGTGCTCAGACGAATGAAGCCTCTGTCGAGTAACTCCTCCAACTGGGTCTTTAGCTCCTTCAGCTCTGCAGGAGCCATCCGGTACGGAGCAATCGAGATCGGTGCTACTCCCGGTACCAGATCTATAGCAAATTCGACCTCCCGAGGTGGAGGTAAGCCTAGGAGCTCATCTAGAAAAACGTTTGGGAACTCACGAACCATCGGCGGAATTACTACTGGGTTCCCAACTCGATCCCTGCTCGGTAATTGCGCCAGTAAGCTGAGGGTGATCTGCCACAGCGGTACCGAGCATAGGACCTTCTGCTTGTCTCCCAAGAAATAGAAAACCTAGCTCCCCGGAGGTGAGAAGATGGCCTTCCTTGTGGGGGGGAAATCTTCGTGCCGACTCGAAGACCTCGCCTCACCAGTCAATTAAAGTTGACGTTGAAGAGCGTTGTTCGATTTGTCGTTTGGAGTAGGAGATCACAAGATACAAACAGAGAAAATTGGACACGAGAGATGTGATCTCGGAGTTCAGCCGAAGCCTACGTCTCCGTGCTATAGGGAGCAACCCGAATTCACTAACACTTTGATTAAAGTGACCTCGACAGGCCGAGTGTCACCGAAGTCTCTCTGATCTCTTCGAGGACAAGTAGAAGATCGAGGAGAGTTGAAGGTTGAGAGGGTTGGAAACTTCCAGATCTCTAATTTCTGAAATCAGATATCAGATGATGATGGCACTGATCTTTCTTTCTGGATTTTCTCTCTGGATTTGAAATTGGATCCTTTTACATTCGAAGGCTCTGCTATTTATAGGATTCTCTGGTGGTAAATGGCGGTTTCTGCTGCAGTATCTGGGGATCCTCCAGGTAAAGCTGGCGGGCCCCGGTACTATTCCCTGGGGGATTCCACAGGCTTTTGGGCCCACCAGGCAGGGCTGGTGGGTCCCGCTGTAGGCTTCGGGGGCCCACCAGGCAGGGCCGGTGGGTCCCGCTGTTGTCTTCATGGGCCCACCAGGCAGGGCCGGTGGGTCCCGCTGTAGTCTTCGGGGGCCCACCAGGCAGGGCCGGTGGGTCCCGCTGTAGTCTTCGGGGGCCCACCAGGCAGGGCCGGTGGGTCCCGCTGTAGTCTTCGGGGGCCCACCAGGCAGGGCCGGTGGGTCCCGCTGTAGGCTTCAGGGGCCCACTAGGCAGGGCCGGTGGGTCCCGCTGTAGTCTTCGGGGGCCCACCAGGCAGGGCCGGTGGGTCCCGCTGTTTTGCAGACTTCTTGCCAAAATTTGCACCCACATTCCTCGAGAAGCAGTCGAGGGTGATGTGGTAAGCCGACATCCAGTCCATCCCGAGCAACACGTCCACTCCTCCCAAGTCTAAGATAATCAGGTCAGCCGAGAGCTCCCTGTCTCCAATAAGAATGATGAAGTCCCGGCATACTCGGTCCACATCGGTACTCACCCCGAGCGGTGAAAACATCGACAGAGTGTGACCCAATGGAACCGACTCCAGTCCCAAAGTTTTGACAAAACTAGGGACAATATAGGAGTGCGTGGACCCACTGTCAAAATGAACGTGGGCTAGGGTCGAGAAGACGAGAAGGGTTCCTAATAATATCGAAAGAACGTAAGGGACCAAGCTAGCCATGACCAATACTAATCCTAACAAGTTTCAAAAGAATCAAAGGCAGCAAAGCAGCTACGACTAAAAATTAAACTTGCTAAGTTCAGGGTTACCTTCGATCGCTCCCCCAGAAGCCTCTGGGTCTTGGCCGACCAACAAGTATGCCCTACCCTGGGCCTGATTGCCTCCTCCGCCCTGACGGGGAAAAGGTCTCTGCTGTTGTGGCTGGGGAGGACATTGCTGTAGCTGAGCTCTCTATGGAGGCCTCTGTTGCTGCATAGGTAGTGCCGACAGAGCAGGCCTGAAAGGTGGAGCTGGTAGAAGCGATTGCCGACGGAGCTGTGGTCAGCTCCACTTCAGATGATCTAGGGAGCCGCTCTGAAAACAGCCACGCCTCTGGGGTCCAGGAACTGGAGGACCACAGAAGTGCTGAAGCTGACGAGGTGGGGGTCAAGCCTTCGTGGGTCTGAACCTCTTCTGAGTCGGGGGACCATTGCGACTGCTGCCACTCCGCTTCTCCATGATAGCGCGGGACTTTTTCAACTCCTGCTCCACTGCCAGGGACTAGTTGACCAACTCCTCATAAGATTTCCCCAAGAAAGGGGTAACCCTGCCTCTGATTGCTGGATTCAAGCCATGCTCAAAGCACAAGGCCCTCTTGCCGTCGGTCGCCACTTGGTGTGGAGCATACCTCGCAAGCTCTGAGAACTTGGCCTCATACTGTGTCACAGTACGAGACCCCTGATAGAGCGCCAGAAACTCCATCTCCATCCGGTTCTGCACAGTAATCGGAAAGAACTTCTTTCGAAAGAATTCCTCGAACTCATGCCAGGTAATCGCTCCTTGATCTGCTACTCTGGTGTGCTGGACTGTCTACCACCAGAAGTCAGCCTCAGCCTCAAACTGGTACGAGGCGAAGGTCACTCGCCTATCATCGGTGATACCTAACGCGTTCAGTATCTTCTCAGTCTGCTGGAACCATCGATCGGCCTCTAAGGGGTCTGGCTCGCCCTTGAAGCTTGGTGGTCCCATTGCCTTGAAGTCCTTTAGTAATTTCCCCTGCCACTCGCCCTCGGCCTGCTGACGAGCCTGGGCCTGGGCAAGGGCAGCATGCGCTAGCTCGGTCTGCTGTTGAGCAGCCGTTTGCTGCTGGGCAACAGTAGCCTGCTGCTGCTGGACTATGGCGGCCATCCCTTGGAGCATCTCCATCATCATCGCCGCACTGTCTGGCCCAGAGGATGATCCTGCACTGTTTTTGGCACCATTTCCACTCCTAGTCCCCGCTATCTGAAATGAAAAGATAATCCTAACGTCAACCATCCACTAACCAACTACGAAGACTCTAGACTCATAATCCTAGAGACTAACCGCTAGGAACATATCCCTAGGCTCTGATACCAGCTATCACGCCCCATAAATTTGAAGACCGATTCCTGAGGTGTGAGGTGGGAAAAAGGGGTTTTGGGATCAAATTATTTAGCTATGCCGATTGGGATTCTCACCGGGCTTCCCTTTCACACACTCATGAAAAAGAAGGAATTATTTTAAACTTGATTTTATAAAAACACATTTTTTTTTAAATAAATAAAACAGAGAGAGGGAGGTTGGTCAACAGAGAACGAGGCTCAAGCCTCCAACGGCGAGCCAAGTAGCCTCACCCACTCCCTTGCACTCGATATATTGGCGTAGAGGTCCTATCTACTGGGCTAGTCAATTAGATCATTTCTTCTCTTATATTTTCATTGTGATCTAACCTAGGCCTGGGGCCTTGAGGAGAGGCCTACCCAAAAGATTCAGCTGTATCATTGCCAGACATAAAACATTGACCCAAAAGACTCTTATGCAAATATAGTTCGATTACATCGAATGAAAAAGAACCACTGCTAAGATTGACATAATAGAAAGACAAGCTGCTACCCTAAGTTAGCTGCTGGACTCCTACTGCTGCTCCTGTGCCTCCGTTGCTAAAGAAGAGTCTACTCGTGGGAATGAGTAGCCCCCAAAAATACATTTGGGAGATTAGCCAAATAAATAGCTAGTGATAAGCTAACAATTTTAATAATTAATAACGCTCGTTTTTTAGGACAATTTACTGATTAACTTAATTGTCAAACTATGTTTTCAATCACGTCCTATGTGTCCATGAAATTTCTACATTTGCAAATCATATTGTCGCTAGGTCATCGCGTGAACAGTCATACGATTCTAAATTTATAATAAAACAATTACACACTCAAATATGAACCCCGAATATTTTGTTCAACCTGCCCCCGGTCGGGTAATACTATCGGGCCTTTTATTTCGATGTAGAGGGCCAACTCTCTCGCCATGCATCCACCAACTCCATGCACAAATCACCAAGATGATCATAAGGGGTTTCCCGTCTTTCATGATGGAGCTCTACTGCCCAACTTTCTTTACTATGGGGACTTCAACTCCCCGGGATAGGGTTGCTAGGCCAATCCCTACTCGAGGGCACCTCCTATTGGCTTTACCACAATCCTTTCCCGTGACCCCCAACCTACTTAACTTCGGCTGTACGCGTAGGGTGGTTCACGACCCTTGCGCGCACGGGGTTCCAATCTTTTCACCGGACAGATTATCACACAGTTACAGTAATAAATCATTTTCGACGTTTTACCCCGGGATTTGTATCGCGCTCACAACCCATGCATCACAATAAACATAAAAATTTACTCTCGCCCGTATACCCATGTGCCAGGGTTGCCACGCTCCTCTCAGGAGGATGGGTCCCGATAATTATTATTTTATTATTTATTCATTTATTTTAAGGGAGTGTCTAACTATGGTGTCCATGCAATAAAAAATAAATTATTATTAAATTATTAGCTTTTTAAGCACGCGTCGTCGGACTCGCGACTCCGCATGCAAGGAGAGGTCCACTCAACCACATGCGACGATGTCCGGCAGGTACCGCATGCAGCGTTATGGACACCTACCCTTAGTTTGTATATCAACATGATTAATTATTAAAATAGCGTGCTGTGTCACCTGAAAAGTGGGCTCGGGCTGCTGCTATGCGACCTCCGCTCCGTCTCCATCTTGGTCAACGCGGCCACGAACTGTCAATCATACCCAGCGGGCCTATGGTTATTAAGTGCTACTAAATATCTCTGGCTTAGGCCCTAATTGGCCGAGTCGACGAAAATATGTATCGTTGGACGCTGGTCTACCGGCACGCAAAACGATATGCCAATGGAACAGTCTTGGATAGTCAGTGTTGTCGATGCGAGGAGTCGTACTAGGGTTCAATAGAACTAATCCAACCAATCAGTCATAATCGCGTCAGTTGGTGGCAAAATCAGCAAAGCCAATCATGATCGGGCTTGATTTTTCAAAAGATGTGGTTACACGGGAATCACACTAGTGGCCAGCCTAGGCCACTAAGTAGCGTCTCGTTGTCGCCAAGGGTCGATCTCATGTGCAAACGACTACACAGAGCGGTTAAACCTGCATTCTCATTACCAACTCTGAGACGAGCGTGACCTGGAGGGATCAATTCCACTAACCTTGAGTGTGGGCTCAAGGGGCTAGATCGTCTTCGCATGGAAGATTGAGGGCCGGGTTGGTGTGCCAGGTCAGGACTTGGCATTGTCGGCTGTCCAAATCGTCGGATTCCTGCCCGGCTCGAGTAAGGTTTGGTGGCATGTACTAGACTAAGCCGGGACAAGGTTTGTCCTATGTCGGTTCTAGGCCGATTGCATAGCCGGCAGCCACCTAGCCGGTCGATAATTGCTGCCCCAATAGTGACCCAAGGGTGGTCGGATGCCATCGGGTGTTTGGCCGGGCTTGGTCGGGCTCCTTTGGTTGCACAACCGTCGGCCACCGGGCCGGCAGCCATGGCTGCATCCAAAGTGTAGGCTACCGGTTTAGAGTCGACACAATCCACATCAAAATAGAAAAAGAGAACAGGGCGGCCAGCACAGGGTCGGCTTCGCCGGCAAAACGGCCACCGGCCATATGGCCGGCAGCCATGATTGCGCAAAAGGTTACAAGGGAGGCTTGGGGTCGGGCTGGTCTTTGCATCACCAAAGGGAAAGGAGGGGACTGGCCTGATCGGGGAGGGCATCGGCTCCGGCTGCGGTGCCTCGCTCCAGCCGGCTGCTCTTATCTGGCGAGGGCTCCTCCTTGCCAATCGGCTGCCACACGCCACCAAAGGGAGAGGGATCGAAAGAGAGGAAGATCAAGGGAAAGAGAGAGAGATCAGAGGGGGAAGAGAGGGATCGAAGAGGGGGTAAGGGGTTGGACTGAAGGAGGAAAGGGAGAATGGGGTCGGGTCCAGGTTTTATAGGGTGAAAGGGGGACGGCGGCCGGGTTTAGGGTTCAAGGGGGGCGGCGGCTGATGGGATAGAGGGGGGCGGTGGATGGGTAGGGAGGTCAAGGGGGGTGACGGTCGAGTTTAGGGGTCAAGGGGGGCAGTGGCTGATGGGATAGAGGGGGGCGACGGACGGGTAGAGAGAAGAGAGAGATCCGAGAGAGAGAGAGAGTGAGAGAATCGGGTGAGAGGGAGAGAGATCGGAGAGATGGGAGAAAGATCAGAGAGATGGGAGAGAGATCAGAGAGATAGGAGAGAGAGGGTCGACTGAGATGAGAGGGAGAGGGAGAGAGAGAGAGAGAGGGCTGGGTTGGGTTTGGGGTCGGGTTCGAGTTTGGGCTTGGGGTCGGGTTTGGGTTTTTAGTTTTAGGTTTTAGTTTTAGTTTTTTTTTTTCTAATGCATTTCGAGCTCGACTCGCTTTGAGCCTGACTTACCCTCGACTCGGGTTGCACCGAGACGCGCCGGCGCGCGAACCTCGTTGGATCCGACAGACCCGCTGTAATATTATATATAAAAAAATAGCGTTCATGTCTCGCCTCGATACACGTGCTCATATGCTCGTGTAACCACATCTCCAACGTAGCCTCTCGACCCGTACTCGGAACCCACTGTCTGTTCTCGCTCGAGTACAACCAACAGCATCACAACCAAAGATATTAAAATAATATTATAATAACTGGGTTGCTCTGGGCGAAAACACCCAGGAATGCCGGTCATTACACCAGCACTACACCAGTACGAGGAGAAGAAAAGGTGGCCCTGAAGCTCACATCTAGGAATGCCTTGACCTTCAAAAAGTGCTGCATGTACCAGACGAGAGGAAGAACTTAGTCAGTGGATCACTTCTGATCCAGTATGGAATAAAGTTTGTATTTGAGTCGAATAAAGTTATTTTGACTTTTAATATTATATTTATTAGGAAAGGATATATTTGTGATGGTTTTTTCAAATTGAATGTTATTTTGACTTCAATAATAAATGAAAGTTCTTCTTCTATGGCATTGCATGCATATGGTGTTTTATGACATATGATATTCAACGTTAAGACATTTTAATGTCAATACAATTAAGAGAATAATGTTATTAAACCTTATTTCTAAGAATGTAATTGATAAATCAAAACATGCAGTGTGTGTTCAATCGAAACAACCTCGAAAATCATTCAAACAAGTACACAGATAGTCAACCCTATTAGAACTAGTTTACATTGACATTTGTGACATGAACAATTTTCTTACAAGGGATGGTAAAAGATATTTTATCATATTTATAGATAACTTTTCCAAGTATTGTGTTGTTTATCTGATAAGGACTAAGGATGAAGCCTTAGATCAATTCCAAGCCTTAAAAAAGGAGGTACAAAATATAACAGAGAAGAAAATAAAAAAACATTACAAAATATTTTTTACAAAAACATAATATACATGTGATCATGGCATAAACGCCGTCGCTACTTCTGCTGTTGCCACCGCTAATCCCCAAATGCTGTGTTAGGATTGATGTATTCTAAGCTTGTAAAACTTTATGTTTTGATCTAATAAATAAAGATTGATAGTTATTATATGAGATGCATATAGGTGCGTAATATAGTTACGTGTTCTTTTAAGAACAGAGAGCCATGGTTATATGGTAGTCCACTGAGTTGAAGACTGAATGGATTGGTCCCATATAATCTAAATCAGTTCGCAGCTATGATCAGGTTGGTTGCCTCATCATGATAAGCTATTGGGGATGACAGTTCATGGGAAGTCTTCACCATGGTCATCACCAGGCACAATGTCTGTGGCTGAACGGAACTAACACGGTGTACAGATCAGTGAGTAGATACTGGTACACTAAGCCATGTTTCTGCTTAGGGTAAAAAGGTCCTAAATCCCGAGAAACCACGTCTGATAGATTAACCAGTTGCGTGGTGCTTTGGCGCACCAATGTGTGAGGATCCGTATGCAGTGATCCAAAACCACGGTGTACTGGGTTACCCGACAGACGTTGCATTAGCGTGTCACTCCTGTAGGCCATCCACACCCCTGAATGGAGGTGCGTTCCTTGGTGTGACTTATACTGTACCAAACCCAGGCCTGGTGGTCATCAGTTTGACTGTTGACTGGGTTCGATTACTCGACGGGATAATCATAGGTATGATGTATAGGTCAACCTGGAAGGAACCAAGTCATATGATTATTCGAGTCTGACGGTAGTCTCCACCGCTCAAAGTGAATCATGGTATCAAGTGGAGGGACAACGGGTTTACCACTACTAAGCGGAGAGCAGGGTTATGATGGAGAACATAGTAAGTCCGAGTGAATTGGAGTGCAGCCTGCGTCGCACTCTGGGTGGCCACGCAGGTTAAGTCGAGCTCAGAGGATCGATGGTACACTCGGGTAGTGTGTCGATCGAGCTTGAGTTGGAAGCCATGAACCCCGGTCCCTGATGGTTCCACCTTGTCAACATTATGCACGGTTCTTGAACCATCTCCTCGGAACACCATGAGCAGTAAGAGGAAGAAAAAAGTCTACGCTCCGTGTATGCTTGGCACTAGAGCATGATAGATGTGTAACTATATGCGAGTACTAAGGGGTAAGCTCGAGACTAGTACAGAGGCACAGGTAGTTATCCCTAGCCATAAGTGAACTTCGCTGCATATGTGCGATGCACCAGGATATGTTGTGAGTTGACTAGTTGACTTTACTAAGGGCACCCATCGGTGGCCTCAGTTAATAGTGAAGTAACTGGTAAAGATCACTTAAGGAGTGGTCGCTAGGTCTCGCATACTAGAAATGGTCAAATTGAGGCATCAGGGCGTTTTGGTAAAAACTCACTCTGGCAGACCTCACTTGTGGCCGATCCTAGCAGTGAGAGACCATGCTAGGGCCGGCCCTATATTGTGGGGATGAGAATCCCCAATTAGTAGGGCCGGCCATAGGGATAGGGATAGGGTTTGGAAAGGTCAAATCCAAGTCCTAAAAACGAAAAAAACGGATAAATACAAGGAGAGATAAAAGGGAGATTTTGGGAAGATTTTTGGGGGATGTTCTTATCCCCTTGGATCATTATCCAAGGGGGTAGGCCGGCCCTATATAGGGAGCTTTATGGGGCCGGCCATAAGTTGTTGGAAAAACCGAACCCTTCTCCTCTCTTCTTCCTAGATCTCTCCCTCATCTCTCTACTTCCCCGCTTGCCACTTCGTCTTCCTCGCGTGGAGTTTCATAGAAGGAGAATGGTCATTCTTCAAAGGCACTCAGAGATCCGAGAGCGACGTACCGGGTATCGTGTGAGATCGGGTGAACAAGAAGGCAGAGTCTCCATTCATACCGTCGGCTTCTTCGCGAACGATCTTCCGTCTCTATCGACAAAGAAGACAATTCTCCGTGGTTAAATGATCCGCACGAAGGTATGAATAATCTAACACATAGATCTAGCGAGCTTTATGATTTGCATGCATGCTAGATAATCATTACGCTAGATTGCCGTTAGGGTGTTCGAATCACGTGCATACACATGCACGCACATGTAGATTAGTTTCAATAAAAGATTAAATCGTGTAGCGTGCACCATGAACGGTCTTTCGACCGCCAAATCGTTTCCGCTGCGAGCCTCTACCACGGGATTATACCCAATACGCTGCGCATCCTATATTAAAAAAAATATTTATTACAAAAAATATTTTTAACATCCGTAATTAATATAAAAAGATAATAAAAAGATCAATGAGTATAATTATAATAAGTTAGAGGGTACTTAGGTTTCAATCAAGTTTTAGGTTTCGAGTATAGATATTGAGAAACGTCCATATCCATACCAGTCATATTTCGAGTTCGGACTCCATTGCCACCCCTAGTATCGGATCAAATCAACTTTGATTGGATCGGATCACTTTGGATTGAATCGAATAGATTTTCAATATTTCGGATCGGATGATATATTGGATCAGTTTAATGCCCCATTTTGGATGTTAAGAAATTAAGTTACGTCCAATTTTTAAACCAAAACTTTGATCGATGTGCCATCAGATTTGATAAGTTACTTTGCCCCCGAGTGAGGTGCCCGTGCCGTTTTTCAGACCTTTTAATAGTTATTTTATGATTAAGCCTTCCGATGGATGAATTTTGAGTCTAATTGTTCAAAAATTATAAGTTTTTATCTGATTTATAAACCGGGACTCCAATCGATGTGTCGTTGGTTTCAATAAGTTACTTTGGTTTTGATAAGTTCTTTTGGTGCAGATTTTCGGGACGGATTTGGAAGCAAATCAGTGGGAAAATGAGGGCTCCTTGTAGCATGGGGGAGGGTCTTCTTGACATTCTTGAAAATACCAAAGGGCTAGGAGGAGACAAGAGGATGAATGGCAGAATTTTCAGAACATCTTTAGCTTGCACAGTGTACACCATTTGGGGGGAGCGAAATGAAAGGATTGTTGGGGAGATCGATAGAACTTGCTATCAAGTTATTTGCACTATTACCAGCAGCTGAAAAATATCTTCTCGAGAGAAGAAGGGACTACAGTGGAGGAGGAGAATAGCTAGAGCCACCTTGTCTTCTTGGATGGCTAGGCTTTAGAGTCTGTTTTGGTACTTTTTGTTTTTTTGGGAGCATCTTCCTCATTCTTACTTGTATATCCTTTTGGTAGCAATATAACAATTTTACCTTTCAAAAAAAAAAAGTTACTTTGGCCCCGAGCGAGATGATCGTGTCAGGTTTCAAGACTTTTAGTAACTATTTTAAGATTTTGCACTATGATAGGTGAATTTTGAGTGCAAGCATTAAAAAACCATAAATTTTCATCTAATTTATAAAATCGGGACTCTGATGGGTGTGTCATTGGTTTCGACAAGTTACTTTGACCTTGATCGAGGTGCATGTGCTGGTTTTTAATCATTTTATTAGCTATTTTAATATTTCACTCTTCGATAGGAGAATTTTGAGTCTAAGTGTTTAAAAATAATTAGTTTTCATCTAATTTACAAACCGGGACTTCAATCGGTGTGTCATCGATTTCGATAAGTTACTTTGGTTTCTAGCGAGATGCTCATGCCAGGTTTCAAGACTTTAAGTAGTTATTTTAAGATTTCACCCTCTGATGGGCGAGTTTTGAGTCGAAGCGTTAAAAAATTATAAGTTTTCATCTAATTTATAAATCAGGACTCTGATCGGTGTACTGTCAGATTCGACAAGTTACTTTGACCCTGAGCAAGGAGCCCGTGTCAGTTTTCAAGCCTTTATTAGTTATTTTAAGATTTTGCCCTTCGATGGACGAATTTTGAGTCTAAGTATTCAAAAATCATAAGTTTTCTGATCATCTAATTTACAAACCGAGATTTTGATCAGTGTGTCATCAATTATGATAAGTTACTTTGGCCCCGAGCAATAGGGGTGTTCATGGCTCGGGTTGGTACGGTTTTTTGATAATAACTTTGGGTGCTGCTATTTGCCCCTATAGAATTACTAGCAACACCCTTAATTTTTCATGCTTTGAGATATTTCATAAGTTGGGATTTGGGGGTGCTAGTAATTATGTGGGTGCAAATAGCAACACCCTTCATTTTTCAGTTTCATCACACCGTTGAACACTTGAAAGTTTTGAATGCACCGAATGGTGGTAATTGGAGTCACCACCATGTAATGTACAATATTAGTGAGACTGTACACTGTATAGTAGTAACTATTGAGAGTATAGTACCAATTGTTTGGGTTGGGTTGGTTCGGGTTAAAAAATTTACAACCCAGAACCGACCCGACCCTACCATAGCGGTTTTTTTTTTGGAACCGAACCAAACCGAACGGTAAAAAATACCCGGTCCAAACCGAAACAAATAGACTGGTTCGGTTTGGTTTGGCGCGCGGATCAACCCAAACCGATGAACACCCCTACCGAGCGAGTTGCTCGTGCTAGGTTTTACGATTTTAAGTAGATATTTTAAGATTTCGCCATTTGATGGGCAAATTTTGAGTATATATGTTCAAAAATCCTAATTTTTATTTAATTTACAAACCAAGACTCCGATTGGTGTACCGTTAGTTTTGACAAGTTACTTAGGCCTTGAGCGAGGTGCTCGCCCCGATTTTTAGGCATTTTACTAGCTATTTTAAGATTTCATCATCCGGTGGGCGAATTTTGAGTCTAAGTGTTCAAACTCATAAGTTTTTATATTTTGGAGTTAATTTCCAGATGCAATCGGATCGGATAGCATCCGATAGTTTAGACTTAGTTTTAACAAGTTACTTTGACCTCGATTGAGGTACATGTGATGGTTTTCAGTCCTTTTACTAGCTATTTTATGATTTCGCCATCCGATGGGAGAATTTTGAGTCTAAGTGTTTAAAAATCATTAATTTTTATTTAATTTATAAACCGAGACTTCGATCGGTGTGTCATCAGTTTCAATAAGTTTCTTTGGTCATGAGCAAGATGCTCGTGCCAAGTTTCAAGACATTCAGTAGCTATTTTAAGATTTCGCCCTCTGATAGAAGAATTTTGAGTTAAACATTAAAAAATCATAAGTTTTTATCTAATTTACAAATCGGGATATCCCAATCGGTGTATTATTGGATTCGACAAGTTACTTTGGCCCCGAGCAAGGTGTTCAACCTGGTTTTCAAGCCTTTAATTAGCTATTTTAAGATTTCGTTCTTCAATGGGTAAATTTTGAGTCTAAGTGTTAAAAAATCACAAGTTTTTTGAGTCTAATGTGTCATTGGTTTCGATAAGTTACTTTGGCCCCGAGAGAGATGCTCATGCCAGGTTTTATGACTTTAAGTAGCTATTTTAAGATTTTGCTCTCTGATGGACAAATTTTGAGTCTATGTGTTTAAAAATCTTAATTTTTATTTAATTTACAAACCGAAACTCTGATCGGTGTGCTGTTAGTTTCGACAAGTTACTTCGGCCCTGAGCGAGGTGCTAGTGTCGGTTTTTAGGTATTTTACTAGCTATTTTAAGATTTTGTCATCCGATGGGCGAATTTTGAGTTTAAGTGTTTAAAATCATAAGTTTTTATGTTTTGGACTTAATTTCCAGATTGATCGGATCTTTATCGAATCAGATAACGTCCGATAGTTTAGACTTAGTTTCAACAAGTTACTTTGACCTCGATCGAGGTGTATGTGCTGATTTTCAATCATTTTACTATCTATTTTAAGATTTCACCCTCCGATGGAAGAATTTTAAGTCTAAGTGTTTAAAAATTATTAATTTCCATCTAATTTATAAACTGGAACTCTGATTGGTGTGTCGTCGGTTTTGATAAGATACTTTGACCCCGAGTGAGATGCTCGTGCTTGGTTTTAAGACTTTAAGTAGCTATTTTAAGATTTCGCTCTCTAATGAACGAATTTTGAGTCTAAGCGTTAAAACATCATAAGTTTTCATTTAATTTATAAATCGGGACTCCGATTGATGTACCATCAGATTCGACAAGTTAGTTTGGCCTCGAGCAAGGTGCTCGTGCCGGTTTTTAAGCCTTTTACTAACTATTTTAAGATTTAATCCTCTGATGGGTGAATTTTGAGTCTAAGTATGCAAAAATCACAAGTTTTCTGATCATCTTATTTATAAACTAGGACTCTGATCGGTATGTTGTCGGTTTTGATAAGTTACTTTAGCCCCGAGTGAGATGCTCGTGCCAGGTTTCATGACTTGAAGTAGCTATTTTAAGATTTTACCTTTTGATGGGCAATTTTTGAGTCTATATATGTTTAAAAATCCAAATTTTTATTTAATTTACAAACCGAGACTCTGATCGGTGTGTTGTTGGTTTTGAAAAGTTATTTAGGCCCTGAGAGAGGTGCTCGTGCCGGTTTTCAGGCATTTTGCTAACTATTTTAAGATTTCATCATCCGACGAGTGAATTTTGAGTCTTAATGTTCAAAATCATAAGTTTTTGTATTTTAGACTTAATTTTGGGATGCGATCGGATCTTTATCGGATCTGATAGCATCCAATTGTTTAGATTTAGTTTCGACAAGTTACTTTAACCTCGATCGAGGTGCATGTGCTAGTTTTCGGTCTTTTTACTATCTATTTTAAGATTTTGCCCTCCGATGGGAGAATTTGGAGTCTAAGTGTCTAAGTATTTTAAACTTTCGAGAAGTCTCTCTCACACTCTCTCATTCACTCAATCATTATGTCAGTACTTATAATCTCACTTCCATACTCCAAATTGTTTAATTGGGCCCACCACTCGTAGAGATAAGTAATTTTATGTAAAATACCCTAAACCCCCAGAAATTTTTGAAAAAGATGCTGCTAGTCCCATAAAAGTAAATATGTTGTAAAGTTTTGTTGTTGATACTAGTACTTTAAACCATTTTCTTTTTTCAAGTATTATGAGTATTATTATGATTAAACAAATTTATTAAAAACATAGAAAACATTATTGTTGTATATCTACGAATGATTACTTTTTTCATAGAAACCTTATTCCTATTTGATTATTCATAAAAAAATCATTAATTTTTTTTTCATATTTTGAGTATACAAATCTTAAAAGTTGAGGACCATTCGATTTTATTATAGTATTTAGCAGTATATGGTTAAAAATATCTTGAAGAGTTTATTTTTTTAGAAATTTAAACTAGGTAATGGAATAAAATTGGGGTTAAACCTTACCTAGGGTTTTAGTTGCCCTGTAGTATCTCCCAAGGCCACGAATGAGATAGTAGAACTTCAAAATGCTCCAATATTTGAGAACTGAGGTCTAGAATCTGTGTATTTTTTTCTTTATATAGTCGGTTTCGAAATATGCAGTGTTTTGAGCGAGCGGTTGTTTTTGTAACGGTGGCAGTATGTGGTAAATTTGAGAACTTTATATAGGCACAATTGTACTTTTAATAATCATTTGACTTATTGTAAGATAAACTTTTAAATTGGATTTTTTACGCTACATACTTTTTGACGGGACCTACAGTTAATAGGATCTTGTCGTGGGTTCGTATTGTTAAGTTCCCAATTTTTTTTACTCGAAAGTGCGGGGATCTATTCACCCTGCCCTAAGGCTAAGGTCATTGTTGTTTCGGTCATTACAATTTGGAGATGAAGAGGCCACACAGGGATGACCTTCGGCATACAATCAAGATACAATGCAATCTTGGGCTTATCTTTCAAAAGACTTCTTATCGATCCGTTTGCTAGTGGAGTTCGTTCCTCGCCACTTAGCAAACGATCATTGGATAAATGTTGCTCGAGCAATGCTATTCAGCCTGAAGGTTTTTCCGATTCTGCTCAGCCCGATTGACGTGGCAACATGCAACTGATGGTGTAAAATACTTAAATGTCGCTAGTGGGTTTCAGCCACAAGTTGCACGCTGCCATGTCAATCGGGCCGACGAAATCGGAAAAACTTTCGGGATGAATAGCATTTTTCAGGTTGCTCACCTTTTTGGGGTGAATGCATCAGACGGTTCCCCATAGCTAGCGACCGTTCATCGCTAGCTATGGGGAGCCGTCCGATACATCCATAGCAAAAGGATGTTGAGGAAGCATCTCGTCCTCACGTTCGTGACAGGGACCTAACATGATTGAATGGTCGACAATAGCAAATCTCTGTGTTTGGATTTCCTGAGGAAATTTTTTGAGTAATGCTAGTCGTAGAATCTTCTTCCACAAACACGTACATCACTAAGCCCCGAGCCCCGCCACCACTTTATGGGTCTGGTTTGTCAATATGTTTGTGTGGTGATTGTACAAATAGTATTAGTAAAAAAATTTGCTACCGGAATTATGACCGGCCAGTGGCATTGTCCCACACACCACAATCCTAATGAAAATTACTTCCTTACCCCTTCAAATTACCTCATTATCTTTATGTAGCGCATGTGGCACAATGCCAATGGCCGGTCGTAGTTTTGGTCATTAAATTTTTTTTCCCGGACTTCCTAATGTATGGTTAGGATTCATTCCATGGCCAGTAGTCTAGCCAATTGTTGTCCTCGTATTGTCCCTAAGTTTGTTCAAATAGCATTACTCGTATAAAAGGAAAGATCTCACCTTCTATAGGCCCCAAGTAAGCCCATTACGTGGCAGTTAATTTGAGAACCGTCCTACCCCCTTCTTTGTCTTATGTGATGATTCCATCTGTATTGATATGATCATTCTATTAGTGGGTTTTAAAAACATAATTATGAAAGAGCAAATTCAACTTTAATTGTTTTTTACTTTTTAAAAGCTGGGGAGCTTTTTCGTCTGATTTCTCCGACGTAGTGGGGCTTCTGATAGGGATTCTCTAATGGGCTCCCCTATCACCTCAAAAGTAAAATAAGAAAAACGTGTACAAAGATTGTACCAACATTAAAAAGAATCTATTATTCCAAAAATCTCTTTAAACTGAGGTGACAGGCGACCGACCAATCCGAATGGCGAGTATAAATAGAGGGTGAATCGCCTTGGAGTTGCACACATCTCACTCCCCATTGCTCCCAACTTTCAGTTCTTCGTTGTTTTGGCCACAAGGATCTAATAGTAATAATGGAATCCATTGAGCACCTCGTCCAAACAATCAAGGCCGAGCTGTTCTTCCCCTCGCCCAACCTCTCCTCCATCCGCCCGTCCTCCGCCGCCTACGACACCGCGTGGGTGGCGTTGGTCCCCGACCCGGAGCACCCCGGCCGCCCAATGTCCCCTCGGTGCTTGGATTGGGTGCTCCGCAACCAGAGGGACGGGGGCTTCTGGGGGGAGCCCGGCCGCCTCGACTGCATCACCGCCACCCTCGCTTGCTTGGTTGCGCTCAGGACGTGGAGCGTCGGCTCTCCAAACATCGAGGAAGGTACGTACGTACGAGGAGTACGTCTCTCTAGTCTCTCCATGTAGTTAGGATTTTTCTGACTCACACCCCTTCTTTTATGTTGAAATTTGCGTTACACCCTAACATTTCTAAAAATTTGATTTTACCCCCCCAATCCGTCACCAGGGCTGAGGTTTCTGCACGCTAACGTTGAGAAGATGGTCGTGAACCACCACGCCGCGGGTCTCGAGTGGTTCGCTATAGTTTTCCCCGGCATGCTCGAGCTTGCACGTGCCAAAGGCTTGGAGGTCCTCCCGGACGGTCACACGGATGCGGTGAACGATGTGTTACTTGAAAGAGATCGGATACTTGAGATGTACGTAGTAACCCTTCTCTCTTTCTCTCTCTCTCTAGTAGCCCTTATTACTTTTTGATGACTAAGAACCATGACTCCTAAGACTATGATGCCAAAATGGATGAAGTGAAGCGAGGTGAGGTGTCTTAAGGCCACGAGTTAGTCTCACATCACCTAGAGAGAAGAAGATTATGAGCTATTTATATAATTTTTACTTCCAAACATAGAAGACGCGTTTTAAAACCGTGCACTGCTACAAATTTAGTAATAACTCCATAGTTAAGTGTGCTCGGGCGAGAGTAGTACAATGATGGATGACCGACAGGGACGGAACTATGTATGGACCAAGGGGGGCCATGGACCCCCCTCAATTATATTTTAAAAAAAGTTATATAGTAAAAGATTTAAATTTTAGTAAATAAAATTTTCTTTATTAATGCTTTGTTCCCCCTTAAATGAAGTTATTATGCTTTGGTCCCTCCCAATATAAAATCCTCGTTCCATCCCTGATGACTGGCCTCCTAGGCATTCCTTGTGTAGGCATGGATAAAGCAAACAATATCTTATGTGTATGGCATGGATGTTACACTACTAGTTTCTCTTTCTCTCACTGACTCTCATGTTGCTGTCAAATTAACGATGTTTGTGTGTTTAGAAAGGAAAAGTCTAGTGGGGGGGCCAACTTGCTGTTTGAGCTATATTTCGAGGCGTTGCCAGCGAGCTACAGGACGAAGCATGACGTGATGAGGCAGCTAGGAGGGGAGAAGGGGTTACAGCTGCTTCGATCACCCTCGGCAACCGCCGGCATTGTCATGGCCACGGGACATGAGGGTTGCATCGACCAATTGAAAACCATGGTCGATAGATGCGGGGATGGGGGTACATGAGTTAATTAATTAATTCCATAATCATCATTAATTAATTACATATGTAGCTAGCTAGTTAAGTTTTTAACCTGGTTTATTGTCTGGGTTCAGTTCCGTCGGTGTACCCAGTGGACGATGGTCTCGTGGAGCTGTGCTTGGTCGATCACTTGGAGAGGCTAGGCTGTGGAGCGTATTTTGCTAAGGAGATAAGAGCTTTGATGGATCATGCTTATAGGTGTGTGTAATTTCTCCCTAAATTAAGAGCATTTCTCATCTTTGACACCGTCTAGTTTTCCAACCCAATGGGGCCATCCTGACATGGCATTCGATACGACCCTTTTTTTTTTAAGATAAAAAGCCGAATGACTTAAAGTAGTCGCCCCAAACCACAGAATCACATGGTTTGGGGTCCAGCCATCGACATCTGTCTCCACCCATTTGATCAGCCGGCCCTTATGATGGGAGTCCCCTAGGGTTCACCCGGTGCCCTATAAATCATAACAATCTGAAATCTTTTATAGAAACAAAAATAACAGGTGTCAACGGTTGGACCATCACCGTGGTTCCGGTGACTAAATTAAGGGCTATAGTAAAAAAACCCTAAATATTTCTAATTCAAGCTGTGGACCATTTGCCCCATAAAGTTTTGGAGTCCTCTGAAACAGTCATAGTCTCCTACCTACGCCCATTACAAACCTCCCATAACCACGACGCATGTGGCTTTCTTATTTTTTTGTGGGTAGAGAAAAAATATTTAAAGGGAGAGGGACGTGCGTGTTTGCCCACAATGTACTCATGTGGGCATACACATCCCGATCAAGATACTTTCATTGGAAATTGTTGACGTATACACATATTTATTGCAAAGCTAATGGTGTAGCAAATTGGTTGTCTAAAAAAGCCAAATTACTGAGAGAGAGAGAGAGAGAGAGAGAGAGAGAGAGAGAGAGAGAGAGAGAGAGAGAGAGAGAGAGAGAGAGAGAGAGAGAGAGAGAGAGAGAGAAGGCCGGGGTTGTTGAGTGACAATTTTTTTTGGGTAGAGACAAAAAAAAATTTAAAGGGAGAGGGACGTGTTTGCCCACAATGTACTCACGTGGGCATACACATCCCGCTCAAGATTCTTTCATTGGAGATTGTTGACGTATACACATATTTATCGCAAAGCTAATGGTGTAGCAAATTAGTTGTCTAAAAAAACCAAATTATTAGAGAGAGAGAGAGAGACCTGTTACGTTGAGCTGTAAGCTGCGGTAGAAAAAATGAGCTGTAGATATTTTGATCCTTTAGAAGTTTTGGAATTTGATGAAGTTTGCTGAGGGTGTTGTCTAGGGTAAGAGGATCATCCTCACCAATTTTTATCAAATTCCAAACCTTCTAGGGGAGTCTAATGGTCGAAGCAAAATCTACAGATTTTAACCGTGACTATGGACGTCAGATTTTGCTTCGACCATTTGACCCCCCTAGAAGTTTTGGAATTTGATAAAAATTGGTGAGATTGATCATCTTACCCTATACAACACCCTCACCAAATTTCATCAAATTCCAAAACTCCTAGGGGGTCAAAATACCCGCAGCTCACTTCTAAACAGGCAGCTCACTACTCAGTGTAACATTCCTCTCTCTCTCTCTCTATATATATATATATATATATATATATATATATATATATATATATATATATATATATATATATATATATATATATATATATATATATATATATATATATATATAGAGAGAGAGAGAGAGAGAGAGAGAGAGAGAGAGAGAGAGAGAGAGAGAGAGAGAGAGAGAAAGAGACAGAGAGACAGAGAGAGGATACGAGAGAGAGGCTGGCGGCCTATTTCGAAGAAATGGGCAACCACCCAATTGATACCCCTAGGAGTTTTCGAATGTGTTATTTTTTATGAGCATAAACACCTTACCTTAAATAGAACACCCACAAAAAGTCAGTACATTCTAAAACTTTTTGATGCCCTAGAAGTTTTAGAATGTACTGATTTTTTATGGGTATTCTATCTAAGGTGCTTTTGCTCACAAAAAAATAGCACATTCTAAAACTCTTAAGGCCTTCAATTGGGTACGTGGCTGCCCATATTGCTGAAATAGACTGACAACTCATTTCCCGTTCTCTCTCTCTCTCTCTCTCTCTCTCTCTCTCGATCTCTCTCTCCCCCCCCAATAAGAACGCCCCCCATCATTATCTTGGGGTACAAAATAATTTGCGGGACCTAGATAGGACCCCCACAAGGATTATCTCCTTGTTATAGATAGGACCCCCACAAAAAATTATCAAATTACAAAACCTTTAGGTCTCTCAAATATGCTCTTTAATTTAACATTTAAAATGGATGGTCGATAATGAAGAGTATTTTTGAGGGGTCTAGAGCTTCTGTAATTTACTAATTTTTGGTGGGCATCCTAACTATAACAAGGAGATCATCCTCACAAAAAATCAGTAAATTATGAAACCTCTAGGTCCCTCAAATTTTTTTATCCCCCAAGATAAGGATGAGGGATGTCCCTTTAGAGAATCGGACTATATATATATATATATATATATATATATATATATATATATATATATATATATATATATATATATATATATATATATATATATATATATATATATATATATATATATATATATATATATATATATATATATATATAGGAATGTTACAATGAGGTATGAGCTGCCGGTCTAGAAAGTGAGCTACGGGTATTTTGACCCCCCTAGGAGTTTTGGAATTTGATGCATGAAATTTGGTGAGGGTGTTGTCTAGGGTAAGATGATCATCCTCACCAATTTTCAACAAATTCCAAAACTTCTAAGGGGGTCAAATGGTCGAAGCAAAATCTGTCGTCCGCAGTCACCGTTAAAATATGTAGATTTTTATTTGACCATTTGACCCCTCTAGAAGTTTTGGAATTTGATGAAAATTGGTGAGGATGATCATCTTACCCTAGACAACACCCTCACCAAATTTCATCAAATTCCCAAACTTTTAAGGGGGTCAAAATACCCGCAGCTCATTTTCTCCTACCGCAGCTCACACAGCTCAACGTAACAGTATATATATATATATATATATATATATATATATATATATATATATATATATATATATATATATATATATATATATATATATATATATATATATATATATATATATATATATATATATATATATATATATATATATGTATAACGGAGGATGGTTTGTATAAAGACGGGCTGAGATTTGTAGGTTATAAAGAATTGATGGTCAAGATTTATTTTGGGGACTAGGATGAGTGCAATGTATCTTGCACTGAGAAGAAAGACACAAAAGCTTGGGGAGGGGGGGTAAAAAGTTAGAATTGTTTAACATAGAAGAGGGTTCAAACATAATAAAAAAAACCAAGAGCCATCCTCTCACGTCACTGTCGTCTAGCTTTCGCCCCATTTCTCTCTCCCCATCTCCCTTTCTATCATTATTTGTATGCCACCATATCCAATACTATTTGGCCCCAAAGATTTTACCGATCACAATCGTCTGTTCTGCCCAAGCCCCCAGTCGGGCCAGCCCTAATCAGTTCTCTCCCCCCCCCCCCTCCCCCCCTCTTCTCTCTCCCTCCATCATTGCTTGCACCTACTCACTCGTCTCTCTCCTCTCCAGCATTCCAATAAATTGGGGAGGTGAAATTTTTTGTATACGAATGCTATCAAAGGGAAGGTGATCATCCTCAAAAAAAAAAAAACCCTAGGATAGGGGCCGCACGTTAAGCAGCTACACTAGCTATATATGTTTGCTATGTTTCTCACAATTCCCACAAGAATTGATGGATGTCTGCTGACGATCTTGGCTTATATACATATACCTCGGTGGTTTTAGCAAATTTTTCTAGTTATCGAATGGTGTAACTTTATCCCAAAAAAATGTGGGTATAACATTACTCAACTTTCATTTACTATATGAGATAATAAATGTGTATGAATCTCAATTAATCAGTAAATACCATAAATATTTTTAATAATAAGTTTGTTTAATTTGCACATCATGTATTTATTTATATAATCTTTTTTCAACATGCAGCAATTGGGCCATGGAAGAACAACAGTGCCCTAGAAAACATGATGCTTGGTTGCAGATGTACAAAGACTCCTTGTCCTTCAGGCTCTTGAGGATGCACGGCTATCCCGTGTCTCCACGTAAGATCGTCTTCTCACTTGAGCACGTATACGATCAATTAATGATCAATACCTAGTGAAATATATCACATATCAATTGATCATCGTTCTCCCGATCGAGGATAAAAATTTCATGTTATTGTGTCACAGAGAGGCTTTGCTGGTTTGTACATGATGAAGAGATGCTGAAGCACATGGAAGAGAACTATACTCACTACTTGGGGGCCATGTGTAGCATCTATAGAGCATCACATTTTCTGTTCCCCAAAGAGGACGACCTCGAGAAGGCAAAAGTTTTCTCAAGAAAAATGTTGGAGAAGGGATTGCCGCGTGATCGTCTAAGGGACGGCACCTCAACCCTTACCGATTTTCAAGCAGAGGTGAACAAATCATTTGGGTCATATTAATTTCTGATTGTTTCAAGTAGCTTCATATTACTCCTTTATACATTTGATTAAAATTTATAAGTTCAGTAAGTCATCGTTTGTTTTGAAATAAAACTTGCGGTAAGTTACATTTGGTAAGGTATGGAAATTTTAAAAGATATCCTAAAAAAACAAGGGTTTGGACGAAATAAAAATCTCAAAAGTTCACAAAAAAAATATTTGGTTAAAGTTTCACAAAACAAAGACTTGGATGAAATAATCACCTCAAGTTTAACTCCTAATTAAAGGGAGCCAAACTGTCTTATTATGACTAGCATGCACATTACTACAAGAATATTGACTTTTTTTTTTTACAAAATTCCTCTCAGTCGATGAGGGACCTGAGGGGGGGGGGGGGGGTTCATCCAAGACACCAACCAATATATTAAAAAAAAAAATGTACGAGGAGAGAAGTAGTGGGGGAGAAAGCCAGAGTACAATAAGAAGATATGGTGCACAAGGAAATTCTTTTTTTGACCATTACTGACAGTTTTAAGTAATTACCGCTAAATCTTTTATACCTGTCAAAACACTATTTATAACTATAAAAAATTAGTAATTTAATATTTATCTATGTTTATTTGTTAGAAAAGTAGTAGTTTCTAGAAAAAATTTAAATCCCATGCCTCTTCATTAGTTACAATAATGTAATTACTTGTACAACCTCTAGTGACACAGTTTTAGCCAGCAGTCGATTATTTTTTTACTGACACTTTTGACCACCGCTAAAAGTCAGAATCTTGTATATTGTGTCCAGATAGAGTACGAGCTGAGACTTCCATGGCTAGCTCGAATGGATCATTTGGAGCACAGGAAATACATTGAAAGAAATGCAGGCTATGTTCTATGGTTAGGGAAGGCATCCTTCTACAGGTAACAAACATAGGAACTTTAATAATGGATTGAACACTTCCATGCTAACATGAAATGTTGTTTGGAAAACTTCAGGCTATTATTCCCTACCGATGTCGTCGAGCTCGCCAAGGAAAACTTTATGGCACGACAGTTAGTATATAGGGTTGAACTTGAGGAGCTAAAGAGGTAGTCCACCCCCCCCCCCCCCCCTTCTCTCTTTCCCTGTCTCCCCCTTGACGGGTTTTCTCCAATAACTCATTGTATATATGTACCAGGTGGTCCAAAGATACATTGCTTTCTAATATGGGGTTTGGTCGAGAGAAAACAACATATTGTTACTTCGGAATTGCCGCTACGACTTGCCTTCGTTTCGCATCCGATGTGAGGAAGGTAGTTACAAAGTCTGCAATCCTGCTCACAGTTGCAGACGATTTCTTTGATGAGGAAGGTTCAATGAATGAATTATATAGCCTAACCGCAGCAGTCAAAAGGTATAAAAGAGCCCCTAATAAAAAATATGTGTCATACAAATATATATATATATATATATATATATATATATATATATATATATATATATATATATATATATATATATATATATATATATATATATATATATATATATATATATATATATAGAGAGAGAGAGAGAGAGAGAGAGAGAGAGAGAGAGAGAGAGAGAGGAATGTTACAGTGAGCTGTGAGCTGCAGTTTTAGAAAGTGAGCTGAGGGTATTTTCACCCCCCTAGAAGTTTTGGAAATTGATGAAATTTAGTGAGGGTGTTGTCTAGTAGATGATCATCCTCATCAATTTTCATCAAATTCCAAAACTTCTAGGGGGGTCAAATGGTCGAAGCAAAATCTGCCGTCTGCAGTCACCGTTAAAATCTGCAGATATTGCTTCGACCATTTGACCCCCCTAGAAGTTTTGGAATTTGATGAAAATTGGTGAGGATGATCATCTTACCCTAGATAACACCCTCACCAAATTTCATCAAATTCCAAAACTTCTAGGGGGGTC